>OZ030015.1:41399956-41957456 GCA_964023405.1 Apodemus agrarius | reverse complement strand
TGATAATCGATCCTGGCATAGTCTAGACGGGAATCCCTTTGAAGCTGGTTTTTGGAGGCTAAGAACAGACACTTTTCCAAAGTGTTTGTGTTAGGCCAGTCAGGCTGGAGGTCATCTTTTTGGGACAGTTTCCTCTGGCTCCAGGCAGCCTGGTGATACCCAGGCTCCCAAAGAAGTATAGATTATGCTCTCCCTGTGCTGGTGGGGATCTGTAAGTAGAGATGCCACAGACTGAAGCAGAATTGTCATGAGTTCAAGGCCAGCCTGGGCTATATAGTGAGTACCTGGCCACCCTAGCTACACTGTAAGATTGTCTCAAACAACAAGAATAACAAAGAACCAACAAAACCAAAATCCATGACAGTTAAAAACAAAACCACAAAACAAACATCAACAATTAGAAAAAAGCTGCGGTAAGGCGGGCATGGTGGCGCACACCTATAATCCCAGCATTTGGGAGGCAGAGGCAGGCGCATTTCTGAGTTCAAGGCCAGCCTGATCTACAGAGTGAGTTCCAGGACAGCCAGGACTACACAGAGAAACCCTGTCTCGAAAAACAAAAACAAAAACAAGAAAAAAGAAAAGAAAAAAGCTGCGGAAGTGAAATATGAGCTATCAGGTTAGGGAAAGGGGAAATGGAGAATTGGTGTTTAAGTTCAATTTCTATTTGGGGTAATGAGAAAGTTCTGGAACTAGACAGTGGGGATGTCTGTATATTTATGTGTATAGTCAATGCAACACTTACATTTAAAATTGTATATACATGTATATATATAATTTAAACATGTATATATTTTGAGACAAAGTCTCAAAGCCCAGGATAGGCTCAATATAAAGACCAGATGGCTTAAAGCCGCATAGCTCCTTCTGCCTCCTGAGTTCTGAAATGGCAGCTTGTTACCCTTTATCTGTTTTGTCAAGTCGCTGTCTCATGCAGCGCAAATTAGCCATGAATTTATTAGGTAGCCGAGGATGATCTTGGACTGTTTGATGCTCTTGATCTGCCACCTGAGTGGTACAACAAAAAGAGTGTACCACCGTACCCAGCCGAAACGGCCTAAAACTATATGTGTGTGTGCTGCATTTGTGTGTGTGTTTTGTGGCGGTCGGAGGCTGACATGCTGTCGTCCTTTGTCATTATCCATCTGCTTTTCTTCCTTCCTTCCTTCCTTCCTTCCTTCCTTCCTTCCTTCCTTCCTTCTTTCCTCCCTCCCTCCCTCCCTCCCTCTGTCCCTTCCTTCCTTCCTTCCTCCCTTCCTTCCTTCCTTCCTTTCTTCCTTCCTTCCTCCCTTCCTTCCTTCGTTATTTGTACAGGGTTTTTAATTCACTCTTACATATATTACATACATATCTATCATTTCATACATAATATTTTGATACTAACTCCCTTGCAACGTTTCTCAGATCCTGTTTGGTTGGTTGGTTTTGATTTTTCAAGATAGGGTTTCTCCTTGTAGCCCTAGTTGTCCTAGAGCTAGCTCTGTAGACCAGGCTGCCCTCGAACTCAGAAATCCGCCTGCCTCTGCCTCCTGAGTGCTGGGATTAAAGGCGTGCGCCAACACCCCCGTCCCCGCCCCCCAGCCACCTTCTTTTTTGAGGTAAGGTTTTTCACTGAATCTAAGAGCTCATCTGTTGACTAGATTGGCCACCTGCAGAGATCCAGGGATATTCCTCAACCCCAGCTTTTCCTCCACAGTTCTGGGGATCCAAACTCGGGATATGCTTGAGCGGCACATACTTTCTTGACTAAGCCAACTCCCCATAGTCTCAGGATGAGACATTACACTTTTTAGTATAAGATTTTAATAAGCTAAAATGACAGATTTTGGGACAGCGTATTTTGCCACAATAAGTAAATAAATATGCAAACAAGAAACCAGACAGAAAAATAAAACCAGACTGAAGTCAAGAGGCCACAGGCTCAGGCGTTGCGACAGGGACGGAAGGTATCTGGTCAGTGCGGATGTTATGCCCTGGAGATAGAGAGAGGTCAGAGCAATACAGGGCAAGGCAAGGAGAGCTCATCTCTTCCGTTTTTTTCCAGTCTCCTGGGCTTTGTCCCGCCTGAAGCTCAGCATGGAGCTGGTTTCCCATGCTCTTTAGCGTGCAATGGCTTCCCCTTCGACAGAGCCCAAGGGCTCAGGGCTCTTGGTGAATTCCAGCTAGATTTTAATAGCACTGCTGTCAGCGGCCAGTGAATGTGTTTCCAAATGGTACTGTTTTTAGCTTAGTGGGAAGGGAAACACTGTTCCACATTGTTTAAACACAACGCTGGCAAAATTTTAGATGAGATATGCCAGGGGGACTCTCAGCATGGTTCCCTGCTGGTGACTTTAGGCTGATGGCCATGTTCTGTGAGCCTTTGCTTCTTGGGAGAAGGAGTTAGGGCGTACTCTACATGGTCCTAGTGAGGGGTTTCTGAGAGGTCCAGGTGGTACCTCGTCTTACCACACTCAGCTGTCCCCAGATCCCTCCTTGAGTTCCCTGTTCTGGGTCTGTCCCCTCACCTTCTTAGACCTCAGTTTCCCCAACCTGTCTCTGGAGGCTTTGATCCAGTTCTTTTTCAGATCCTTTGTTCCTCTGAGGTCTCTGGCATGGCTTAGCATCCAGAGTCAGGGACTTTATCTCCCCTCTTCCTTCTGCAGAGGATGGTGTGAACCAGGCTTGCCCGTTAGCAACCAAGGGACCCTCGGCTCTAACCCCTGGAGCCAGTCCTTGTGGCAACTGATGCCAGGCTAGCTGTAGGCATAGTTCACCACTGTGGAGAGCAACTGGCTGAAAAGATAAGTTTAAGACTCTTCTGTAGCCGGGTGGTGGTGGCGCACGCCTGTAATCCCAGCACTTGGGAGGCAGAGGCAGGCAGATTTCTAAGTTCGAGGTCAGCCTGGTCTACAGAGTGAGTTCCAGGACAGCCAGGGCTATATAGAGAAACCCTGTCTCGGAAAAAAAAAAAAAAAAAGACTCTTCTGTATCTCCAAGGATATGTGTGGTGTGTCCTGTGGTGTATGGTATGTGCTGTGGTGTGTGTGCGTGTGTATGTGTGTGTGTGTGTGTGTGTGTGTGTGTGTGTGTATGTGTGTGTGTGTGGTGTATGTGTGTGAGTGTGTGGTGTGTGTGTGTGTGTGTGTGTGTGTTATTTTATTTTAATTTTTTAATTTTTTATTTTTTTGGTTTTTCGAGACAGGGTTTCTCTGTGTGGTTCCTGGCTGTCTTGGAACTCACTCTGTAGACCAGGCTGGCCTCGAACTCAGAAATCTGCCTGCCTCTGCCTCCCAAGTGCAGGGATTACAGGCGTGCGCCACCACGCCCAGCTTTATTTTATTTTTTTGAGACAGGCATCTCACTATATAATCCTGACTGCCATGGAATTCACTATTTATATCTGGCTGGCCTTGAACCCACAGAAATCCAATTGCCTCTGTCTCCTGAGCGCTGAGATGAAAGACATACCCCACCACACCTAGTCCTACTAGTATATTCTTGAAAAGTTGGACATATATTTATCTCCACCCCAAACAATGAGGCTCTTAGAGCGCTGCTCAGCAAGCACGGGCCAGTGAGGAGAGGAAACGGACCGTGCACCTCTGAGGAATGACTTTTCTCAGAGGAACTTTCTTTCTGTGTAAGTGGGTTTCCACTTCCTCTTTGGCCTCTTTCCAAGGAGTGTCTTCTTCATTTCTTCATACACGCTTCGCCTAGGCAGTTGGGGAGGGGAGGTGGTGGTGGTGACGGCTAGCAAAACCAGGAAGGAACATGCTAGATTATTAGGGCCTTTTGGGAGAGCTGGAAAGAGAGCATACGGGTCACACGGATCTCCAGTGACCTGCAGCGCTGTGCCCAGTGGCCAGGCTGGGCCTGGCTTTCCAGTGCAGCTGTGTATCTGGTCTCCTCTGCTCTCACGCTCCTCCCCACCCCCGCCCCCAGCTTCTATCAGGCTGCACAGAATGCCTCCCATGGCCCTCAGCTCCGGGAGGGGAATCCCCAGTGCCGGTGTTTCCTTCAAGAGTTTGTCTCATAGTGGTCTTCAGTAGGCAAAGGTCTTCCCATAGGACTGCTCAGCACACTCTGTGGATGGAAGTGAGGCACCGGAAAAGTATTTGAGGACTTGAGAACAGAGACCTGAAGCGCTTAGTGACGTCACCGTAGTCCTGAAGGCAGGTGGTGGGCTGCATGGATCTGGAGATTTTTGCAGCTGAAGCCTGGGATGTCAGAGACCTAGGAGAGAGGGCTCTGGGAATTCAGACAAGGAAATACAAAGGATTGCCGGAACCCTGTGTAATTTGTTCATATGTCAAACTTCTCCGCAGGCATAGATGATAGACTTCTATATAGTCATTTAAAAACCAGACAGCACCAATCCACTTTCCTTTTAAAGATGTATTTGTTTATTTCTAAATATTTATTTATTTAATATATGTGAGTACACTGTTGCTGTCTTCAGAAGGGGGCATTGGATCCCATTACAGATGGTTATGAGCCACCATGTGGTTGGTAGGAATTGAACTCAGGATCTCTGGAAGAGCAGCCAATGCTCATAACCACTGAGACACCTTTCCAGCCCCCCTTTAACGATTTATTATTTTATTTTATGTGTATACATCTTTATATATATATATGTATATATATATGTATATATATACATATATATATACATATATATATATATATATATATATATATATATATATATATATACTGCATGTGTGTCTGGTATCCATAGAGGTCAGAAAAGGGAGTTGGATCCATAGGGAGTGGAGATGCAGTGGTTGCGAGTTGACATATGGGTGTGCTGGGAACTGAACCCAGGTCCTTTGCAAGAGACGCCAGTGCTCTTTAGCTCAGGGTCATTTGGATTTGGTTTTTTCGAGACAGGGTTTCTCTGTATAGCCTTGGCTGTCCTGGAACTCACTCTGTAGATCAGGCTGGCCTCGAACTCAGAAATCTGCCTGCCTCTACCTTCCAGAGTGCTGGGATTACAGGCGTGCGCCACCACCGCCCGGCTCAGGGTTGTTTTTTTTTTTTTTTTTTTTTGAGACAGCGTTTCTCTGTGTAGTCCTAGCTGTCCTGGAACTCACTCTGTAGACCAGGCTGGCCTCGAACTCAGAAATCTGCCTGCCTCTGCCTCCCAAGTGCTGGGATTAAAGGCATGTGCCACCACGCCCGGCTCTCAGGGTTATTTTTTTTTAAGTCCCCAGTCCATTTTCTTGTTCTGAGCTGTAAGTGAGGGCACATAGGAAAGACACTGGTTCATGATGAGCTTTAAAGTTAGCTTACAAGGCTCTTGTCCAGGCCTGTAAAACGTCAGGAGCAGATACAAATGGTGCCACTATGTTTGTGGTTCAGCAAAGTGACTCCAGGGTTCGCTGCACAACCAGATGAGAAGACATTTGCTCTTGTAGAGAGAGGTACTGACGTGGACAAGGGACTGAGGTGGGGCTAGTACATGATGGGAAACTGAGGCAACTGCACAGCCCTCTCTTGGGATCACCTCCACCACTTTCTAAGAATTGAGGAGACTTCAGACCTTGGCCCACCTCGGATAGAGCAAAATAATGCCACCTGAGGGCCCATTGAAAAATTATTGAGGAGTCAGACTTAGTATTCTAAGCTATTTTGTTGTTCTTTTAAAAACATATTTATTTAGTGAGAAGGGGTGTACATGAACTGTAGTGTGCATGCTGAGGTCAGAGGATAGCCCTCAGCAGATAGCACTCTCCTTTTATGACATGGATCCTGGGGACTGCACTCAGGCCATCGGGCTGGGTGACAAGTGTCCTTCCCTACTGAACCATCTTGTCAATTCTAGTCCTTGTCTCTGTTTCTTCTCTTTCTTTCCTTGTCTCTTTGTTTCTTTCTTTGTCTCTTTCTTTCCTTCCTTCTTTCCTTCCTTCCTTCCTTCCTTCCTTCCTTCCTTCTTTCCCTCCCTCCCCCTCCCTTCTTTCTTTCTTCCTTCCTTCCTTCCCTCCCTCCCTCCCCCTCCCTTCTTCCTTCCTTCCTTCCTTCCTTCCTTCCTTCCTTCCTTCCTTCCTTCCCAAGACAGGGTTTCTCTGACTAGCCCTGGCTGTCCTGAAAATCACTCTGTAGACCAAACTGGCCCTAAACTCAGAGGTCTGCTTGCCTCGACTCTGGAGTTCTGGGACTAAAGGTGTGTGACACTATCCAGCCAGATCTTGGTTCTTGCTTTGTTTTGTTTTGTTTTGTTTTGTTCTTTCAAGACAGGGTTTCTCTGTGTAGCCCTGGCTGTCCTGGAACTCACTCTGTAGACCAGGCTCAGAAGTCTGCCTGCCTCTGCCTCACAAGTGCTGGGATTAAAGGCATGCACCACCAATGCCTGGCACAGACCTTGGTTCTTAATCATTCTGCTATGCCACCTCTCGGGCAGCACATTTCACAAAAAGGGAAACTAAGGACCAGAGACGCAGAACACCCAGTCCAAAGCCACATGGCAGAGCAGTATTAAGGCAAGAACTAGGGCTCGGTCACCTAGGTGTGAGCCTGTGGCTTCACAGGCAGTAAGTAGCACAGGTAGAGGCGAGTCCGGCAGGTTTTCCCTGAAGATTGTGCTGGAGCCAGGCAACAGGTGCTTCCTCTCTCAGCAGCCTGATGGAGGTGTGCGGAATCACACACCACCAACCACTGGGCCCTGGGGGCACTGTGCCCATTCAAAATCCTATGTAATTTAAGGCAAATGAAATCCATGTGTTTGTGATCCATTGGCACTTAAATCTCTAAAATGTGTTTGAAGAGCTGTGACTTGGAAAGCCATTGGAACCTCTTATAATAACATAAATAAGACCGAGCCCCCACTTTCCACTCCCACTGCAGACTGGCCTTTCCTCTCCCCAGTCACAACCAGAGCTCATGTCAGTGTCTGGTGACTGAGAAGAAATGCAAACACCCAGCCTAGGAAATCTGTTAATGTGACAGGAGGAAACGGTTCTCAGGATGTTTAGAGTGGTGCAGTGGTACAGTCCCTCTGTAATGTGGCTCTCCATTGGCATCTTGACTGGATTTGGAATTACTCGGGAGACATTCTCTCAGCATCATGTCAAGGGGTTTCCAGGGGAAGGCGGTGTTATCCGAGGGAGAGGGAAGATCTCCCTTGAATATAGATAGCACCATCTCAGGGACTGGTGCCTTGGGCAGACTACCAAGGAGAAAAGGAAACTGTGAACAGAGCACCTGTATTCATTTCTCTTTGTTTCCTGAGTGTGGGTGTGACCAGACAACCACTGGACTTTCCAGTCACCAGGACTTCCCATCCCGATGAACTGTATCCCCTTCAACTGTGAGCCCAAAGGATCCTTCCTTCTTTTCTTCCTAAGATGCTTTTATCATATATTTGTCACAGCAGTGAAAAGTAACAATATACTTCCCCAAAATTTGAAGCAAACATTTGTTTCCAATAGAAAGATGGATAAATGATAGCTAAACAGTACTGTACAGCATTACAAAGTGTCAAAGAGATGACAGTGACAGATATAGTGTGAATACAAGGTATGGTACCAAATGCTAAAACCTTAAAACATTTGGCCTGGCAGCGGTGGCACATGTCTTTAAACCTAGCCCTTGGGAGGCAAAAACAGGCAGATCTCTGAGTTCGAGGCCAGCCTGATCTACAGAGTGAGTTCGAGGCCAGCCTGATCTACAGAGTGAGTTCCAGGACAGCCAGGGCTACACAGAGAAAACTGGTCTCAAAAAAACCAAACTAATTGATGCCCCAGAGAAGGGGGATGGAGGGATACCCTCTCAGAAGAGAAAGGGGGAGAGTAAGGAATGAAGGACTCTGGGAGGGGGCAGCGAGAGGGGGTAACATTTGGGATTAAAACAAAATAAAACAAAACAAAAAACAAAGTCAGAGCAAAACATTGGAATGAGGATATACTCAGTTGGTGGAGCGCTTGCCTAGCAGACATGAAGCCCTGGATTTGATCCTCATCATGGCATAAAATGCATGTGTTGTTACATGCCTATAACCACAGCACCTAGGAGGTGGAGGCAGGAGGATTAGGAATTCAAAGTCATCTTCAATTATATTTGAATTTGAGGTTTATATGCCTGAGTTACATGAGGCCTTGTCTCAACAAATAAATGAGGACCAGGATTGCTTCAGGGTTGTGTCCTCCATAATGACAGTGAACCTATACCTGTGAAATCTCAGCAACATTGTTGCCTAATTAAGATATGAACAATGACAACACTGGTTGACATGGCAACACGAATGGAGTAAATGTTGCAAGGTTCCCACCTCTAAATAGTTACAAGGAATCAATGACCCCAGAGAAAGGGAGAATCACTCTTCCTCAGGGATGAGCCCTGATAGGTTATGCAAATCTCACGGGTGGCTCCAATCACATATGCATATGAGCAATAGTAAATGGACTCAGAAGAAACTGTATTTCTCCATTTATTCACATATACATTCATCAATAATACAAAATTGTTTGTGTACTTTATGTATGAGTGCTCTATCTGTATATATGTCTGCATGCCAGGGCACACATCAGATGCCATGAGGATGGTTGTAAGCACCATGTGGTGGCTGAGAATTGAACTCAGGACCTCTGGAAGAGCAGCCAGTGCTCTTAACTGCTGAGCCATCTCTCCCACCCACACGTAGCAATAAAAATTAAAGTAAAAGAGTCCATGAATTTGAGAGGGAGTAAGAATATGGGAGGAATTTGATGGACGAGAATGGGGAATGATGTAAATATAATACTCATGTGTAAAATAAAATAAAGTATAAATGCAAAAATAAGAACTAGAAAAGATGAAAAAATTGCATGCTAAACTGATAAAGAGGAAAATAAATAAATTACTACTTCAGAAATAAATAAGGAGATAATATTAGCGCTCCTACAGTTATTAAAAGCACTAATGAGGAGAGTTGAAGAATGATTCAACAGTTAAGAGCATTGGCTGCTCTTTCAGAGGCCTCAGATTCAATTTCCAGCACCCCTATGGCAGCTTACAACCATCTTCAACTCTAGTTCTAAGAGATCTGACACTCTTTTTTGGTCTCTATGGGCACTACATACATGTAGTGCACAGACATATATGCAGGCAAAACATCCATATGCCAAAAGTAATAAGATTAAATAAAAAAAGTAAGAAAATGTGTGGTTTAAATAAGACTGTCTCCCTAGGCTCATATAGTATTTGGCCTACTAGTTGAACTGTTTCCGAAGGATTGGGAGGTGTGGCCCTGTTGGAGGAGGGGTGTCACTGGGTGTGTGCTTTGAGGTTTCAAAAACCCACACCCGATCTAGTCTCCACCTCCCTTTGCTGCCTGCTGATCAGAAAGTAAGTGAGCTCTTGGCTCCAGTTCCATGCCTGGCCGCTGGCATGCTGATCATGGACTAACCCTTAGAGACTGCAAACAAGCCACTAGTTAGAGGCTTCACTTTATAAGCTGCCTTGCTCATGCTGCTTTTTCACAACAATAATAACACTAAGACAGAAACTTAAAAAAAAAAGCATTTGTGGAGGTAGCTGGAGAGATGACTCATCTGTGCTTGCTGCATCTGCAAAGGTCCCAAATGTGGTTCCCAACATCCAAGTCGGGCAGCTGACAGCCATCTAAAAGTCCAGCTCCAGGGCATCTAATACCCCTTTCTTGTCTCCAAGGACATGCACATGTATGCTTGCATGTGCACACACACACAAATTAGTAATAAAATGAAAAATTTAAAGAATAAACTGGGAGTATAATAGGCATCATATGCTAAATAAATTCAACAAATAGACAAACAAAAGAAAGGTAGAATAAGGTTTGTTAAACTTATAATTAAAACTTTTTTATAAAGATAATTTTAGTTAGGAATGGTGGTACCCTATTTTACTCTAGTATTAAGACGGTAGAGGCAGGTGAGCAAGATGGTAGAGGCAGATGGGTATCTGTGAGTTCATGACCAACCATGGCTACACAGTGAGCCTTTGTTTCAAAAGAACCAAAACAACAACAACAACAACAACAAAAACAGACAATTCTGGACATAGATGGAATTACTGGTTAATTATACCAGATATTCAAATAAGAAAAAAACATCATTACAATTTCTTTCAGAGAATAAGTGGTCACTTTTGGTCTTATTTTATGGTGCAGCATTATTGTCACGCCCAATTTTAAATTAGAAACAAAAAGAGAAAAGATAGCCGGGCGGTGGTGGCGCACGCCTTTAATCCCAGCACTTGGGAGGCAGAGGCAGGCGGATTTCTGAGTTCGAGGCCAGCCTGGTCTACAGAGCTAGTTCCAGGACAGCCAGGGCTACACAGAGAAACCCTGTCTCAAAAAAAAAAAAAAAAAAAAAAAAAAAAAGAGAGAGAGAGAGAGAGAGAGAGAGAGAGAAAAGATAATTTACTAAGGGTTCTTGTGAGATCAAAAATCCTTCACATAAAAGGGGAGGGATAAAAAAAAATCATTGTTGTCTCAGCTTCTTGTTAGGCTGACAAACATCAGATCAGTGTAACTTAAGGAGGCTCGTGGTTTGAGGGTACACAGTCCCTGTGACAAGGAAGCCATGGTAGTGAAAGGATGAGGTGACTGATACATTGTATCTGCACTCAGGGAGTAGGCAGAGGTATGAAGGCTGAGGTGACTGATACATTGTATCTGTACTCAGGGAGCATGAAGGTTGCTACTCCCACCATTTTCTCCTTTTTATCCTTCTCTGTGGAGTCTGGGATGCCAGTCTGTCCAGCAGTTGTGCACATAGAAGAAACAACAAGAAGAGATTAGATATCTTGACAGGGAAGACCAAACTTGCCCCAAAGAACTCAATGCCCCTAATCAGCAAGAAGTCGTCCAATGATAAAGTCACCCCCTTTCTGACCCCTGATTTTATTCAAGGATCTCTTTCCTTTCCTCTCTATCCTTTTTCTCTCTTATCTAGTGATAAGGGGGTTGAAAGGATGAAAGAAAAGGGGTAGACAAGGGTGGAAGAAAGAAGAACCCACAAAGCAGCCAAAGTCCAGCCAGTTACCCTAGCCTATGGAAGAGTGTTGCTCTTGCTCAGGCTGGGTGTGTTAGTTCGATTTCTGTGGCTATGATGAAACTTAAAGTGACTTACGGGAGAAAGTTTATTTTGGCTTATGTTTCCAGAAGGAGAGTCCATGATAGTAGGGAAGACATAGCAGCCAGTGACTGCAGCGGGAAGCTGAGTGATCGCATCTCAATCATGTACAAAAAGCAGAGCTCCTCAGCTGGAAGCAGGATAAGCCTACAATCTGTCAAAGCCCACCCCCAGAAATGCATTTCCTCCAGCAAGCCTTCAAGTCCTAAAAGTTCCATAATTTTCACAGATGGTATCACCAACTGCGACCAACTGACCAAATACATGAGCCCACGGGAAATCTCTCATTCAAACCATGATGCTGCCCAACTCACCCAGTGAAACATTTCCGGAAATGCTTTTACACACATGTCCAGGGGTGTGTCTCCTAAGAGGTTTCAAATCTAGTCTAGCTGACAATGAAGATTAACCATGATGTTTTTTTTTTTTTTTTTTTTTTTTTTAATTTAAAGGTAGTATTTCATGAGCTTTATTCCAGGAAACACTAGAGTCCCATATCTCTGTCCCCCTCCTAGTACAGAGCTGCCCTGGTTCCACATGGGAGCTAGGATTATTAACTCAGGTCCTGGGGCTTGGACAGCAGGCGCTTTACTACAGAGCTGTCTTTTTAGCCAAAAGGATTTTAAAGGAACAAATGAGTCTGAAAAGGGGAGAATAAAGTTGAAAGACTTGTCTGATTTTTTTTAGTATTTTTTTTGTAATAAATCCCAAGGTGGGGTTGCTTCCTACATCAATGGTTTATGTCTCTGAATGAAACACACACACACACACACACACACACACCACACACACACACACACACACACACACACACACACACGACCTCTATATTTAAATATGCCCTAAGCAGCACAATAGCAGGACGACTACTAAGCAGCTGTTGGAATCTACCTCCCACGGATAATTCTGAGTTACTACTTACCAATTTCTATGTTCCATTTGGGGCTGCTCCCGATCCACTTGGGCCACGCTCCTCTGGCCCCTTTATATGGTGGCTCTGCTTCTCTGTCCTGCATTCTCCTCAGGTATTGAGTCCCTCCACCTCCTCCCTGCTTCCTTAAGGCCGAGGTCAGAAGCCTGAGAACCCTAAATCCCACCTCTGTCTCTCCTCCCCAGGTATTGGTGGCTGGCATCTTTATTTACTGATCAGAACTAAGTAGGGAAAGTTCTCAAAAGTGATGTGCAGACCCTCTTACACAAACAGTTTTTTTTTTGGGGGGGGGAACATAATTAGCATTAGAGTACAAGCAGCTACATGATTTCAAGACCTGCCAAAAAGTCACACTAAGCAAGAAAGTGCGATAGCTCTTTCAGGAAGGATGAGTGGGTAGATGACAGGGAGATGAATGAAAGACACAGATGTGGTCAAACAAATTTCAAGGGAAGGTACCTTATTAACTGAGTTCAGTGGGGGAACCAAAAGACTCAAAAGAAGATTTATTTTATATTTTTCTTTATGTGGGCATCTCTCACTGTGTGTACCCACACATGTGTGCAGGTGCTTATGGAGGCCATGATGGGGTCTTGGGTCCCCTGCAGCTGGAGTTGTGGCAGTTGTGAGTTGCTTGACTTGGGTGCTGGGAAGCGAGCTCTGGTCTTCTAGAAGAGCAGCAAGCGCTCTTCTCTACTATGTTGTTTCCTAGTCTCCCCCCAAAATCTTGTTTAAAGAAAATATATTGCAACAGCAAACTACCTATGGCGGGGGAGGAATCTCAAACTTTTTCTTACAATCTATGGCAAAATTAATTCCATAGACATAACATATCTCAATGCAAAAGCTACAGACCTAAAGCAGCAGCTTTTCCAGCAACCACTACCCTTTTAAATAAGATTTAGGTTTTGTTTTTAATTATGTGTGTGTTTCTCTGTGTGAGCATGTGCATTCGCCCATGAAGGCCAGAGGCAACTGGAGCTGCAGTTACAGGTGGTTGGGAGTAGCCCAACGTGTGCGTACGGGAAGCCCAACTCAGATGCTCTGCAAGAGCAGCAAGCTCTCCTAACTACCGGTCTGGCTCTCTGGCCCTGTCAGCCCTGTTTCATATCTCTGACGCGGTAGCCGTTACCTCAGTGCACAGGCTTGGCTCCACTCATTCAACTCCATACTTACAGTCCCAGCTTCTCTGCATTTAAATTGCAACCCAATAAGAACTGTGCGAAGTGGGAGTTGGGAGGTGCAGGGGTGAGAAAACAACAGAGGAAGAAAGGACACAGAAGTATAAAAATGAAGAAACTATTGTCACCACACACAGAAACTCATTTACAGATGGGGAAACCGAGGCACAGAACAGTCAGGTGAGATTCTTATGGACATACCACTAGTCATTCGTAGAACCAAGAGTGGAAACGAGTCAGGTTGAGGGGCATGCTCTCTGCTCAGTGTGCTTCCTGGGTTCCCGGGGCCCTATCAACCAAGGTCCCTGAGAAAGGGTGACCCAGAGAAAGAAGGCTCCATGCCTTCCACCCAAATGAGCGCCCTACCAACGCTCCCTCTGGCCCAGCTAGGAGAGGCAGCCAGGTAGGAAAGGAGCCCATGTGGTTTTGATAGAACGGCCGGGCCAGCCGGTCTCCGAGTGTGAAGCCATTACCGCCACATGGCAAGCTCAGGAAAGTTAAAGACCTGTCAGGTTATGATGGATTTTTATTTTTAAGGGTTTCAAGTAAGCTGTAAACATTCACCACAGACTGACATTTTCTCCTTTTAACACCTGGGAGGGGCAGGGAGACAGAGTAGAGGAGGGGGCAGTGGCCACGCCCCAGCGGACAGCTCTCTTCCAACCGGTAGCTCTCTAAAGGACCCAGGGCCACTCTGAATGGCACGGTTCTTTCCACCCGCCTGCTTCCCAGTGGGTCAGACTGCGGCGGCGGGAATGTTAAAACACAGTCTTTGGGGAGCTAGCTGCTTGGGGATCTTTTGGGGGCAGGAAGGAAGTCGGGGATAGTATTTTGAGGTAGGGAGGTAATTCTTTTTAATGCAACTTCCCGAAAGAGGCTGTGTTTTGTAGAACGCTTTAGTGCTTTTTTTTCCCCCTTTACATTTGGGTATTAATATTTTTTTTCCGGAATAGTCAACACATGTAGTTTTATATTTGTAAAGTTTGCTTTTAAACAAACAGAAAAGAAACTAAACTGAGCAGTGCTCTGCTGCTGAGTGCTAAGCTCTCCAGTGTTTGTTTGTTTGTTTTTGTTTTTAAACCTTGAACATGGGGGCATCCACACTGCACGTCCTCTCCCACCGGGCCTTCCCACACCCCCTGCGGCTACATTTTTTAGTCTTCATTTTACAACTGAAAAAGGTAAAGTTTAGGGACACATAATTTAACTTCCTAAAGACAAACAGTAGAGAAACTATGTTGGGGTTGTAAGCGCTGGACTCAAAATACAGTATAGATGGGGCTCATCCCTTTAATCCCAGCACTCGGGAGGCAGAGGCAGGCTGATCTTTGAGTTTGAGGCCAGCCTGGTCTACAGAGCAAGTTCCAGGACAGCCAGGGCTACACAGAGAAACCCCCGTCTCAAAACAGAACACCAACAAAAACACCAACAGAGGATAGGAGGAGAAAAGGAAAAGAATGTCTTGGGGTTCCTATTGTGCTGAAACACCATGACCGAAAGCACCCTGGGGAGGAGAGGGCTTATTCACTCTCAGCTGCATATAACACTTCATTGCCAAAAGCAGGAGGAGCTCCAGCAGGCCAGGAACCTGGAGCAGGAGCTGATGCAGGAAACATGCAGGAGTTCTACTTACTGGCTTGCTCCCCATGGCTTGCTCCAGTTTGCTTTCTTAGACAACCCAGAGAACTGGAGAGATGGACCAGTGGTTAAGAGCAATGACTGCTCTTTCAGAGGACCCAGGTTCGATTCCCAGCATCCATATGGCAGCTCACAACTGTCTGTAACTACAAGATCTGACACTCTCACAGAGACATACCTGCAGGCAAAACACCATGTACATAAAATAATAATAAAAAAAATAAAAAAAAGAATCTAGGATCACTAGCTCAGGGATGGCCCCACCTTCAATGGGCTGGACCTTCCCTCATCCATTACTAACTAGGAAGATGTCTGTCCTACAGGCATGCCAGCAGCCTGATCATTTGGAGGCATTTTCTTTTCTTTTCTTTTCTTTTCTTTTTTTTTTTTTTTTTTTTTTGCTTTTCGAGACAGGGTTTCTCTCTATAGTCTTGGCTGTCCTGGAACTCACTCTGTAGACCAGGCTGGCCTCGAACTCAGAAATCCGCCTGCCTCTGCCTCCCAAGTGCTGGGATTACAGGCGTGCGCCACCACGCCCGGCTTTGGAGGCATTTTCTTAATGGAGGGTCCCTTGTGTCAAGTTGATATAAAATTCTCTAGCACAAAGGATAAGAAGTGATGGCTCAGCAGGTAAAAGTGCTTGCTACGTCAGTCCTACAACATGAGTTAAGTCCCCAGAACCCTGCACACAAATAATAAAAATAAATAAATAAAAATAAAAGATACCAACTATGATGAATTAGTGTCCTTCATTATGGCCCCATTTTTTGTTTGTTTGTTTTGGGGTTTTGTTTTGGTTTTTGGTTTTTTTCAAGACAGGGTTTCTCTGTGTAACCCTAGCTGTCCTGGAACTCACTGTGTAGACCAGGCTAGCCTTGAACTCAGAAATCTGCCTGCCTCTACCTCCTAAGTGCTGGGATTATAGGTGTGCACTACCACTGCCCAGTTTATGGCCCCATATTTTAACATAATTACCTCCTTAGAGGCTGAATCTCTAAATGGTCTCATTCTGTGGTCATGGGAGATGAAACCTCAATATAAGATTAGGCTAGGGGATTCAGGCTCAGCCCAGAACAGAAGAGGAGCTGCCGTTACACAGAGAATCTTGCTGAAGACTTCTGAAACAGCAGTTCAGCTCAACCAAGATGGGAGCATTTCATTTCCTCAGGGGATAGGATGAACTCACCTCACAGAGAGGGGAACCTGCCTCTGCCTCAGTCCCTCAGTCCCCTCCTAAGTACCTGGCTGCCACCCACAGCTCCCTCTGCTCCCTGCCTGTGTTTTCCTCACACACTGCCAGAGAACTGCCTCTGGTTAGGGTCTGACCATGACAGGAGGACAGACAGAAAATGATGTCACTCACTGTCACTCGCGGAGCGTCTCACATGTGCCAGATACAACTGCCAAGGTCACTTACATTTCACGGCAATCCTTCGAGGTAAGCATATTAGTTGTATCATTTAAATGATACAAAACCCAAGTGTGGGGCACAGGCTTGTAATGCTAGCTTCCAAGTTTCCAAATCCTAAAATGACAGGCACGCACCACCTCACCCCTGCCTGGCCATTATTGATTGCTTGCTTTGCTCGATTATTGATTGATTTTTGCCATTCATCTTTCACAGGGAATGATCGGGATGAGCTGGAGCGAAAGGCTCCGGTGTCCATGGCAGGATTCCGTCTGTCCTACGGAGGAGAAAAATGAGGCCCAGCGAGATCGAAGCAAGGTGATCTGGTGGTGGCTCCCATCTGCCTCGTCCAATGGCCTGCACACCAACTGGCTGCCTTCCATCCCTAGAAGAAGATTGACAGCTGGCTAATTGCCCTCAGCCCGGTGGGTGGCCTCCTTGCCCTGCCCTCAGTGTGAGGAAGGGGCTAGGAAGTCAGCGTGCATCGGAGGCTCAGGGCCACCTGAGCATCTTCGAGCTTCTTTGCAGTTACTTACAAGATGTGTGTCTGCAGAGGCAGGACTGGGGCTGAGGAAACAGGAGAGGAAATGACAGAGAGAATGCCTCAGACTGGACGGACATGAGGGGAGGGGGAGAGAGAAGGATGATGCGTGAGGGGCAGAGGTATGGGGTAAGACAGGGACGGGCGGGGTCCCCAGAGCAGCCCGGGGCTCCTGTGATTCCCAAGGAACCCTGTGCATCAGCGTCATGAGGTCAGCTTTGGGATGGGGGATTCCCAGACAGTGACTTTCAGCCCAGTCAAGGACAAACCCAGACAGGAGCGTCGTTGTCATCTGGAGCCTCGTCTGGATCTTCATCTAGGTCTTCATCTGGGTTTGCTCTGAGTCCCTCATCCAGGTCTTCTCCAAGGTATCCTCATGAGTCCTTACCTGGGTCCTAATCCAGGTCCTTGTTGGATTTCTCCTCAGAGCACTCCTGGGAACAGGGGAATTAGACTCCATCTTCCCAGCCCCCACTGGTGAGAGATCACGGAGCAGACCTGTGGCAAGTGTCCGTGTGGGGTAGCAGTGGGGCACACCTGTTCACACCTCTCACCCCAGGCCCTGGGCAGCACCCCTACAACCTCCGCTGCGGGCTTCCGGTGCCATCTCTAGGCAACCCCAGGCGGGCTGAGGGCTCCGCCCAGCCCCTCTGGGATCCCTACCTCCTGACACACAGATCTCCCTCCGTCGAACTTCAGGAACCCTGCAGCTGATTTAGAAGCATGCTCGGGGCCCAGAATGTAAACCATTTCTCACCAGGAATGTGTAAACACCCATAAAGCAAAGGATTTGGGGCCTGGTCATGTGGGCCGGCGGCCCATAAAACCTCCGTATTGATCTGGGCTCTGCAGCAAGCCTGTAAGCCGGGAGATGATGGAGGGGCTGCGGCTTGGAAACCTGTAATCTCCCACCATACATCTGAGGTGGCGTGTTTGAAGTCCTGCCCTGAGTTATTTATATTACTTTTGCACTGTGTACTGCAAGGGCATTAGCCCAAACTCCTGGCAGCGAGGCTTCCAGGGTCCTGGTCACTAAGGAATATGGAAGGGAGGGGACAAGGGCTTCCTTCAGCGAGCTGCTCATGTGCCAGGGTTTTCTGCTGAGCCAGATAATCAAAGCCAGACCATCTAGGGCACACTTCCTCAAGCCAGCTGCACGAGGCCGCTTTACCACCTCTGCCACATCTGCCACCTGACCTGCCGTTTACTACACACTTGCTCAGCCAGGCTGGGGATGGAACCCAGGACCTCTTGAATGCCAGACTAGTGCCCTACCGTGAAGCTACCCAGCTGCCGCCTTTTATTCTAAATTACAACTCTTTTAAAATTTAGCTTTACTCTGACATGTCTGTTGAGACCCTGTCTGCCATCAGAGTTTTGTTTTTCTCTTGTACATTAAAATGTGTTCCCAGGGGCTGGTGAGCAGGTTACCTGCTGCCAAGCCTGAAGACCTGAGTTCAGTGGCCAGGACCTATGGAACCAGCTCCTGAAATTAATTCTCTGACCTCCACACCCATGCTAACACACACACACACACACACACACACACACACACACTGTAAAATATTTTTAAAAGGGTTCATAACTTAACCTGACAAATGCCAACCCAGGCAAGGAGACTCCTACCTGTTATCCCACTGCTGGAGAGGCAGAGGCAGGGGGATTTCAGAAGGCTAAGGCTAGCCTGGGATACACACACACACACACACACACACACACACACAGAGAGAGAGAGAGAGAGAGAGAGAGAGAGAGAGAAAGAGAGAGACCCTGTTTCAAACATCACCAACATGGGGGCGAGTAAGTATCCATGTGAAACCAGCCAGCCAGTAGGGACCATAGTTTGGAAATTGTTGACAGAGTCATGTATGCCTGTGGTGCAAATTAGGGAACTGAGGGCCATATATGAAGGGCTTTCTTCCAAGTCCTTCAGGTACATATGGGCTGATTGGGGACAGAGGGAGTAATATAAGCAGCTGCCGATCCATTGATCACTTAGTTACTACGCACACTACACCGAGCAGAAGCTCCTCCTGTTCATTTGCAGCTGAGCTAACATCTGGGAGTGTCCTGGTTTTACAGACGAGGGCTCAGAAGCCCAGACCAAGGTCATGTGGTATGGCATGTCCACCAAGACTGCAGAGCTAGCCGGTGTAGAACTTCCAACTTATCCGTCTGCCTGTCTGTCTGTCTGTCTGTCTCTGTCACTCAGACTGCCCTGGGAACTTACTATCTTACCATATTGGCCTTGAACTCATGCTTCAGCCCCCACAAAGCTGAGATCATAGGTGTGTGCCACTACACCCAGACCAAGTCTGGTACCCAATCATGGGAAGAAGAGACGGGAGAGAGGAGTAGAAGGAGATGCCTGGTCATGTCCTTCTCTGCTTACCCACTCAGAGCCCCGGTTCATGAAATCTTCTCCATGGCAAGAGCTGCTTCACAGGACAGTGTCCTTCCCAGCACCTTGGGTACAGACCTAGCGTGGTACTAAAGAAGACACAACTCCATCATTTACATCCTCGGCTACTGGGGATCCACTCACAGCTTCCATGAACTCCAGATGTTAAATTCTACATCTGTCTTAGTCGCTGTTCTATTGCTGTGATAAGACACCAGGACCAAAGCAACTCTTATAAAAGAAAGCATTTAATTGGGGCTGGCTTACAGTTAGAGGGCTAGTTCATTGTCATCACGACAGGAAGCAGACAGGCACGGTGGCACTGGAGCAGTGATGTGTAGCTGAGAGCTTTTTCATCCTGATCTGAAGGCATCAGGCAGAGAGAGAGAGGAGAGAGAGGAGAGAGAGGGGGAAGAGAGAGAGAGAGAGAGAGAGAGAGAGAGAGAGAGAGAGAGGGAGAGAGGGGGAGAGAGAGAGAAGGAGACTGGACCTGGTTTGGACTTTTGACACACGTCCTCCAACAAGGCCACACCTCCTAATCCTTTCCAAACAGTTCATCAACTAGGGGCCAAGCATTCAGATATATGAATCTGTGGGGGCCATTCTCATTTAAACCACCACAACATCTAAGTAAAGCCATGTGAGTCGCATATTTAACATGGGATTAATATCCAAAATATATGAGGAATTCAAACAACTTGCTTACAAAACCCACAAATAACCTGATTTTGAGAAGGCGGTGGGGCTAGAGAGATGGCTCAGCTGTTGGAGCACTTGTGCTTCATGCGGAGGACCAGAGGTTGCTTCCTGGCACCCACAGTGGTTGTTTATGATCGCCTGTAAGAGCTCTTCTAGCTACACTTACACATGTGCACGCACCTGGGGATATGTTTGTGTTAGAATTCTGAGTTTAGTTCATAATACTGTATAAACCGGACATGGTAGCACATGCCTGTAGTCTCAGCACTTGGGAGATGAATGAATGAGGACCAGAAATTCAAGGTCATCCTTGGTGTTATAATGAGTTCAAGGCCAACCTGGTCTATGTGAATACTCAAAACAAAACAACAACAACAAAAGACCTGATTCAGGAAATGAAGATTTTGGAAAATGCTTACTGAGTTTTTAGAAATGAAAGAAAATAAAAATGTGGATCATGTAAAATTCATTGGCTAAATCCGTTTTATTGTTAAATAAAACTAAGCAGCAGGATTGGTTGTGCCTCCTCACATGATGCAAAGCCTTTCTTCTTTGAGAACCCACTAAATGAAGGGTGGTGTTGTCTTTTTGTTTGTTCGTTTGTTTGTTTTGACAGGGTTTCTCTTTATAGCTCTGGCTGTCCTGGAACTCACTCTGTAGACCAGGCTAGCCTTGAACTCAGAAAATCTGCCTGCCTCTGCCTCCCAAGTGCTGGGATTAAAGGTGTGCGCCACCACTGCCCGGCTCAATAATGGTGTTGTCTTAAAACCAAAACAAATAAACAAAAAACCCAAAGCATATAAAGAAAGAAGGAAAGGGAAGCAGAGGAGAAGGAAGGGGAAAGAAAAGGGGAAGGAGAAGAAGCAGAAGCAGGAAACAGCAGGAGGAGGAGGAGAGGGAAGAAGGAAGGGGAAGGGGAAGATGAGGAAGAAGAAGAAAACTTCCCCCATTAGTGGTGACTTGGGAGGGCAGAGGCTATCATGACAAGTGACATGGATGTGGATGGACATCCTTAGTGTCCCAGGCCAGTCCTCGGGCCTCTCCAACCCCCAGGTTAGGGGCAATGCAGCCTGAAGCCAGATGCTGGCACCGAACCTCTGGGCGCTTGGGAAACCAGCCTCTCCAGCCTCCAGAACTCAGCCCCAGGAAGATGGTCTTGAGTTGATGAGTCGATCCTCTACAAATGGGAAGAATTTTCCTCTTAAACAAGGAACTGTCTGTGTCTGTGTTAGGCACGCCTTCCCCACATGTGCTGGGGTCACTCTTCTGCTATCCCTGAAGTAGGGATGGAACCTGGGCCTCCCGCAAGGCAGGCTAGTGCTCCCACACCAGGCTGTGACCCTAGCCTGGTTTATGATTTTAGTTTGCCAGGGGATCTCACTAAGTTGTCTAGCCTAGCCGTGAACTGACTCTGTGTCCCAGGCGGGTCCTTCCTTGCTCCTGGAGACCATAGGAAAGATTTTTGTTTTAGTCTGCTTTATTTGGTTTTATAGAGGATTTTGTGTTTCCCAAGCTGGTCTCAAGTTCATGACTTAGCTTAGGATGATATTGAATCCTCTTGTTTCCACCTCTGTTGCCAATTCCCTGGGCTTACAAGAGTGTACCTCCACATCCGGGCTGTCTTTCTTCTCTTTTTCCTTTCTTTCCATTTCTTCCTTCTTTTTTTTCCTTTTGAGACAGGGTTTCTCTTTGTAGCTCTGGCTGACCTAGAACTTACTTGTAGACCAGGTTGATCTTGAACTCAGATATCCACCTGCCCCTGCCTTCCAAATGCTGGGAATAAAAGTGTGTGCCACTACTGCCTGGTTCTTTCTGGTTTTTCTAAAAGTTGTCTTTTGTTGTGTAGACCAGGTTGGCCTCAAACTTTGTGATCCTCCTGCCAGGCACTACAGGAATGAAATACCACATCCAGTTTCACCTGGACATTGTGTGTGTGTGTGTGTGTGTGTGTGTGTGTGTGTTTGTGTGTGTGTGCATGTGTGCATTTGTTGTGTATATGCCTGTGTATGTATATGAGTGTGGTTTGTGTGTGTGCCTGTGCATGTGTGCATGTGTGTGTGTTTGTGTGGTCTGTAGTGTGTGTATGTGTGTGCATGTGTGCATTTGTTGTGTGTGTCTGTCTATTGTGTGAGTGTGGTTTGTGTGTGTGTCTGTGCATGTGTGTGTGTGTGTGTGTGTGAGAGAGAGAGAGAAAGAGAGAGAGAGAGAGAGAGAGAGAGAGAGAGAGCATAGAAACCAGAAGTTGACATTAGTGTCTTTCACTATGGTTCCTTACATTATCTTTGCAGATGGTCAGAGTCTTTCACTAAACCCTGAGCTCAAGGAATCAGCTAGACTGGATGGCTAGTGGCTCTCTGAGGTCCTCTCATCCATCCCTACCACCTTGCCCCAGTTCAAGGATTACAGACCTGTACAACCACACCACATTATTGCTAGATGTTGGTGGTACATGCCTTTAATACCAGCACTCAGGAGGCAGAGGTAGGTGGATCTCTGTGAGTTCAAGGCTAGCCTGGTCTATATGTTTTAAGTAAGCCAAAGCTACACAGAGAAATCCTTCTTGAAAAAAAATCTTTCTTTCTTTCTTTCTTTCTTTCTTTCTTTCTTTCTTCCTTCCTTCCTTCCTTCCTTCCTTCCTTCCTTCCTTCCTTCCCCTCCCTCCCTCCCTCCCTCCCTCCCTCCCTCCCTCCCTCCCTCCCTCCTCCTCCCTTCCTTCCTCCCTCCCTCTTTCTTTCGTGGTTTTTTGAGACAGGATTTCTCTGTATAGCCCTGGCTGTCCTGGAACTCACTCTGTAGACCAGGCTGGTCTTGAACTAAGAAATCTGCCTGCCTCTGCCTCCCAAGTGCTGGGATTAAAGGCATGCACCACCACTGCCCGGCTATTTTTTTTTAAAGATTTATTTATTATATATAAGTACACTATAGCTTTAGACACACCAGAAGAGGGCATTAGATCCCATTACGGATGGTTGTGAGCCACCATGTGGTTGCTGAGATTTGAACTCAGGACCTTTGGAAGAGCAGTCAGTGCTTTTAACCGCTGAGTCACCTCTCCTGCCCCTCAGCTATTTATTTTCGAGACAGGGTTTCTCTGTGTAGCCCTGGCTGCCCTGGAACTCACTCTGTAGACAAAGCTGACCTCAAACTTTGACCCACCTGAATGCTGGGATTAAAGGTGTGTGCCACCATGCCTAGCTATTTGTTTATTTTGATTGTTGGTGCATATGTATGGGGGTCACGGCAAATGAATGGCTCATGGACGACAACTTGTAGGATTCTGCTCTCTCCTTCAACCATGAGTCTCCTAGGTACGGACCTCATATCTTCAGGGTTGGTAGCAGGGCTTTTACCAGCTGAGTCATCTTTCCAGCTTCCAGTGCTCTTTATGTGAGTATTGTCATATAAACGCAGGTCTTCACCTTTCTTTGACAGGGAATTTATCTGCTGAGCTTAGGCTTACCTGGAGATATTTTAGTTGTTGTTTTGAATATTTTTCAGACAGGCTTCACTTGCTAGCCTGGCCTGGCACTTGCTACATAGACGAAACTGGTCTTGAATTCACAGAGATCGGCCCGCCTTTGCCTTCCGAGTGCTGGGGTTAAAGATGTTTGCCACCATGTCCCTGCCCCACCTGGAGGTTTTTTAAAGAAAGCTGACTGGCGTGGCTAGAGAGATAGTTCAGGGGTTACAGGCACCTGTTTCCTCACAAAGGACCCGAGTTCAGCCCCGAGGTTTGGGTTTCTGCCTGGATGGCCATTTTTGCTCAGCAATCTCATAACAGTTGGACTGCAAAGGTGCCGACTGATGAGTGGCCAGAGCTTGGAACTCTGGTCCAAGGAGGAGGAGGAGGGCCCTTCCTCACAAGTTCTAGGCCATGCGAACTGCCCAGAGATCCTGCTTCTTGGACACAGCCCTGTTGATCTGACCCACATCCAGGCCCAGCCTCCCCTTCCTGAGCACTGCTCCTCACATACATACATACATACATACAGCCTATGGAGTCACAGGGCCCACAGCAAGCAGGCCAATGTCACACACCTGAGTGAAGGGTGCGGTCCCTGGCCGTGGGACGGAGGGAGGGTGTATGTCAGTTCCTCATGACACTGTGAGATGGGTCCTACGTTCACATCTAGCTCACAGACAAGGGACAGATGGCTCAAGATCACATTGTGGGACTCACATTGACCAGAGAACAACCCATTCGACTTAGTTCTTCTAGATAAGGATTCTTAGTTGGCAACTTTTCTTCCTTCCTTCCTTCCTTCCTTCCTTCCTTCCTTCCTTCCTTCCTTCCTCTTCCTTCCTTCCTTTCTTCCTTCCTTTTTTCTTTTTCTTTTTTCTTTTTTCTCCGAGACAGGGTTTCTCTGTATAGCCCTGGCTGTCCTGGAACTCACTCTGTAGACCAGGCTGGCCTTGAATTTAGAAATCCGCCTGCCTCTGCCTCCCAAGTGCCGGGATTACAGGTGTGCACCACCACTGCCCGGCTTTGTTTGTTTGTTTTGGATTTAGTTGGCAATTTTCTATTTCCCTTCAACCATGCGGAATCCAGGGATCAAACTCGGGTTGTTAGGCTTCGTGGAAAGAGCCTTGATCTACTGGACTATCTTGGCAGCCCTAATATCTTTTAACGGACATAAACAATACATAAACACACAAATACTCTTGCGCTGTGGGTTGTGTGTCGGTCAGAGGCCTGCTTGCGGGAGTCGCCTCTCTCCTTCCACCCTGTTGGATCCAAGTCAGTCATTCAGGCTCAGCCAGCCGCAGCGTCCCTAGCTTCCCTTGTGTGCTGGCTCTCTCGCCCACGCCCCCTGCCCACCAAAGCTTCCCACGCTTCCTGCCAACGCCTGCAGGTGTGTCCGTTTCTTCTGTCAACACCTCAGTGGTCACTTTCTGCTTCCCGTTGCCCACCACCGGGGGTGGCGCTGTGAAATGGTGCTGGAGGTCAAGTCTCTAGTACGGGTATCCTGGGATCCCACTTCAGGTCACTCATCGGAGCTAATGTGTTTATCTCTGTCCGCCATTCCAGCCCCGCGACGGTGGTCCCAGTCGGTGGCTGTGGTCACATGCTCCGGCGTCTATGGAGGAAGCACGTAACTATCTCCCATTCTGCATTTTCTTTCCAACTTCTCCTTCAGCCTGGGGTGCTTATCAGAGTCAAGATCCGCTCTCTCCCTTCACCCTTCATGGATCCCCCTTGCTGCTTGTAAGACCCGAGCCCATTCTCTTCCTTGAGCCTAATGCTCAGTCCTACCAGCTTCCCAGCACACGTGAGCAAGAACACCTCGGTCGGCAGGGGTGCTTCGGCCGCTCTGAGGGTATTCGCGCACCCTCTTCTGCCTGCCCCAGGTCCTTTACATCTGCTGCTTCTGCCTTAGCCTTGCGTTGCTTCCCCTTTGTCTGGTCAGCTCCTCCCTGGTCAGAGCCAATCCGCTTCCCAGAATGACTGTCCCGTATCTGGGCTGCCTGCTTCCTGCAGCTCTCTGTTGTCTTTCCAGTGTGTGCCCCCCATAGTTACCTCTGAAACATTGACGGTGGGGTACACAGGACACAGGGACAGAGGTCTGAAGCCCCCTTCTGCCACTGTGTGGGTTAGGAGACTTGATCCTAGACTCTGTGTGGCTTCCACGGAGGCGTGTCCCTCAGTCTGCAGTGCAGGTACTTGGTCAGTTCTCTCTGATTTTGCTGCTGCACATCCTGGGCCCAGTGAGAACAGCTACCTTAGGGTCCCACCACAGCAGGGTCCTGCTCCAGGCTCCCAGCACCACATCCTTCTCTCGCTGGGCCCCTGCCTGCCTGTCCGTCGACGGGGTCGACAGGGAGCTGCTCACCGTCTTTCAAGAATCCAGATTTTTCTAGCCGGGTGGTGGTGGTGCACTCCTTTAATCCCAGCACTTGAGAGGCAGAGGCAGGTGAAACTCTGTGAGTCTGAGGCCAGCCTGGTCTACAGAGTGAGTTCCAGGACAGCAGGGGCTACATAGAGACATCCTGTTCCAAACAAACAAACAAACAAACAAACAAAGTAAACAAACAAGAATGCAGGCTTTCTCAAACCTAAATTCTACCTGGGTTAATGCTATTACTGTTTTTTTTTTTTAAATCATTTTTATCTTTAAAATGTTAAGTTGTCATCGTTATTATTATTATTTTCATCATCATTATTACTATTATTATTGGTTTTTCAAGGGATTTCCCTGGCTGTCCGGAAAGTCATTCTATAGACTAGGCTGACCTCGGACTTAGACATGTGCCTGCTTCTGCCTTCTGAGTGCTGGGACTAAAGGCGCGAGCCACCACTGCCTGGCTAAGCAACTGTTCTTATTTTGGCAAAGGAAACTTCCAAAAATAAGAAGAAATTTTAAATTATATATATGTATGCGTGTTTTGCCTATATTTGTGTCTGTTGCACCATGTGTGTCTGGTGCCCATGGAGACCAGAAGAGGATTTAGAATTACCTGCAATCGAGTTACAGAGCGCTGTGAGCTATCTCGTGGATGCGGGGATCAGAGCTGTGTGCTCGGCCCTCCAATCTCTCCACAGTCCCTCCACCCCCGTGGCTCTTTTTTGTTTTGTTTTGTTTTGTTTTGTTTTGTTTTGTTTTTGTAGTTTTTAAAAATATTTATTTATTTATTTTATGTATGTGAGTGCACTATTGCTCTCTTCAGACATACCAGAATGGGGAATCAGATTCCATTATAGATGGTCGTAAGCCACCATGTGGTTGCTGGGAATTGACCTCAGGACCTCTGGAAGACAGTCAGTGTTCATAACTGCTGAGCCATATCTCTAGCCCTTGTTTTGTTTTGTTGTTGCTGTTGTTGTTGTTGTTGTTTTTGGACACAGGATCTAGAGATATATCCCAGAGTGACCACAGATTTTCAGCAATCCTCCTGCTTTAGTTTCCTGAGTGCTGGGGTTGTAGACCCATGTTACCACACCTGCTAAGGAGAGTTAGGTCACGTGACAGCCAGGGTGCACCAGCTGGCACTGGAATGGTCCTCTGGGGCCCCTGTATGTCCTCTCCTCCTCTGTGCTGCATCTGAGCTGGGCCAGCCCACGCTTGTGTCTGGCGGAGGGCCACACCCTCCTGGAAACTCTTTAAAAACTGAGAGTGCCCTGTGTCATGCCAGGTCTCCTGGGACCATCAGGGGTCTTCTCTGGGAGGAGCTGGGACTGTGGGTGTGGCTAAAGGCCTGTGTCCCTATGCATGTCTCTGCTTCAGCCTCAGTGGGAACCTGAGTGACTGTTCATATGCCAGCACCCGGGCTGCCTCTCTGGACTCCACTGTCACTCTTCTTGTCTGGCCCCAATTGGGGTCAGTCATGTGAGATAACCAGGCCAGGATCTGCTTTCTCTCACAGCT
The DNA here is from genome assembly GCA_964023405.1 of Apodemus agrarius. Classification (NCBI taxonomy): domain Eukaryota; kingdom Metazoa; phylum Chordata; class Mammalia; order Rodentia; family Muridae; genus Apodemus; species Apodemus agrarius. Next base: position 41,930,221 of record OZ030015.1, on the reverse strand, counting down.
GGGCCTTCAGAGCAAAAAAGGCCAAGGAGGGATCACCCAGATACCCTGAAAGTCAGCAGGCCAGAGGGAGCTCTGGTTGGTGACCGAGTTGCCCAGGGACTTGATTCCAAAATGGTCTTTGCTACAGCTAGGGAGCAGAGCATCTTTCCCCCCCTCCCCAAAACCCCCAACCCCTCCTCCCACCCCTGCCTCCACGTATATGCCCCTCCACCCAACCCACTCCCACCTACCCCCTTCGATTTCCCTTTGTTGGGACTTCTATTGAGCCTTTACCTGACGAAGGACCACTCTTCCCACTGATGCCCAACAAGGCATTCCTCTGTCACATTTTTTGGCTGGAACCATGTGTACCCCTTGGTTGAAGGTTTAGTCCCTGGGAGTCCTGGGGCTTCTGGGTGGCCGGGATCATTGTTCTTCCCATGGGGCTGTAAACCCCTTCATCTCCTCCGGACCACCTTCCAGGGGAGCAGAACATCTTAAGAGAGACTCCGTCCAACCTCTTTCTGATCTGGGGGAGGGGGTATTGACCCACTCTTTTTGTTGTTTTGTTTTTGAAATAAGGTCTCACTATGTAGCCCTGGCTGCCCTGGAACTCACTCTGTAGACGCAGGCTGGCCTCAAACTCAGAGATCCACTTTCGTCTGCCTCTTGAGCACCAGGATTACAGGTGTGCGCCACCACGCCCAGCTCTTCATCCTCATTTATAAGCCAAGAAAAGCTAGGGGGTCTTCCAACCATCCCATGGAATGTTCCTGAAACCTCAGATCTGCTCCCAGTTGGGCTGTGGCTTGCTCAGGCTCTCTCCACAAATGATGAATAGGAGGTGGGTTTGTTTGCCCCGAGTCACACCAATGTCCTCAGATCCTCTCATGACTTTTGAATGGAGAAACCTGATATTCAGAGAGGTTGAATGAGTTACCTTGGGACACACAGTGAATGAGGAAACCTGTGCTCTTAGCCACTGGGGGAAGGAGGCTTGAACCCAGCCCCACTCCTGCCCTGAGCCTGCAGCTCTTCCTCCTGGATAGCTCCTGTCTCCCAGTCCTCCTCACCCTCCTCCCTCTGCGTCTCTGCCTTGAAGAACCACACACAGTGAGGGTGGGGCATGGAAATCATCCAGTGGGAGAAAGGAAACTGAGGGCACAGCTTCGGAACTTGGAAGCCACTCCACCTGCTGATTCCCAGGCCTGAATCTTGTTCCTTTACACCTTGATGGACCAAGGCCGAGGGTCTCCACTGCCTCTGGTCACGTAGCGAACCCTACCCAAGAGCCCAGCACAGAGGTGTTTGCTTGCTCATTGGTTTCTGTTTCTTGAAACAGGGTCTTACTCTTGAGCTCACAGCAATCCTCCTGCTTCAGCTTCTGAAGCGCTGAGATACTACAAGCATGTGTCATCATCATGTTCAGCTCCAGCTCCAGTGTAATTTCTTTTTTTCTTTTTCAGTTTGAGGCAGGGTCTCAGGTCGTACAAGCTGGCCTCTAGTGAGCTATATAGGCAAGGATGGCTTTGAACTCCAGATCCCACATAGTGGAATTTCAGAAACATGCTGCCACATCGGGTTTATTTGGTGGTGGGATAGAGTTCAGGATTAGGTGGATCCTAGGCAAACACGTTCTTACCTGAGTAGCACCTCCAGCTGAAACACAGATGGAGACAGTCCATGCTTTCATGGAACTGGTCAACAGAGTGGAGATGTTGTCCAGGAGTCAGTCACCTTGCCTGGCTGGGGGGGCCTCAGGGGCTGGCTGGATATGGCTGAGAGCATCATCAAGTTACCTGTGTGTTTCAAGAAGGACTGAGAACCACAAGGAGATGGTGACAGTCGTGTGCCAGCCTCTATGGATGCAAGTGGCCAGTCCACTTTCTACAAACCACTGGAACTGTTGGAGAAAGGATATTATAAAGAGATATTAGCACCTTCCCTTTGACTATCAGACTACTAAAACCCCCAGAAACAGAAATTTCCCCCAGGAATCTCATGCCAAGAGGAGGGAAAGGCTGATGTCAACCAGAGGGGAACTTGTTTCCCAAAAAAGATTTCACCCAACTCTCACTTTACAGAAGAAACGAGAGCCAAGACAACAGGAAGTCTGTGATGGGTGGGGCCACACCCTTGACCACAGCCCTTGACCAGGACTACCTAGCTGTGTTTGCCCCTTGCCCTCTATTCAGTGGCCACATTGAATAAATCTTTCTCTGCTTTTCATTGTAATCCTATCCCTTTGAATGGCCTATTGCAGTCAGGTGGTGGGACCTGGCTAAGTCTGTCACAGGCCAGGTTCTTACCCCAACATCTCTAGTAATATCGCAGGACCATACGTACCTGCACTGGAGTCCCGGCTCAGCTTTAGCTTTGAACGCTGCCCCCAGACTTCTACAAGGATGTCTTTTTGCCTTACTGTGGACCTCTCTGCCCCTCTGGCTGCTGTGTTCTCTCTTGACCTCTGCTCTTGGTAGGTTTGATGGATCCAGTGGAGTGTCTCCTAAGGAAAAGCCAGAATCCCAGAGATGGGGCAGAGGAAGCCTGGTCATCCCTGGTAACCATGGAAGTGTCATCCCCCCCACTCACTCAGAGAAAGCTAGTGATGTGTGCTGGGCTGGAAGCTGAGAGGGTCAGACCCTGCCCAGTCTTCCTGGTGTCTGTCAGGAGGTTAGACTAATTAGGAGGCAATTGGGAAGGAGGAAGATGCAGATCTCTCTCTCTCTCTCTCTCTCTCTCTCTCTCTCTCTCTCTCTCTCCCTCTTAACTTTATGTATTCACCATTGTTCTCTTCAGACACACCAGAAGAAGGCATCAGACCCTATTGCAGACGGTTGTGAGGCATCATGTGGTTGCTGGGAATTGAACTCAGGACCTCTGGAAGAGCAGTTAATGTCTTAACCGCTGAGCCATCTCTCCAGCCCGAGGGATTACTTTCATGAGGAGAAGAAACACATCTCTCCACCCTGAAGACAGTCGTGTAGGGATGAGAAAAGGAATGGTTCTCACTCTGAGCCATCACCAGGACGGGACAGCCCCGTGCTCCACTGCTTCCCACTTCTACTGAGGCTGGAAAACAAGGTTGTCTCACTGTCCCCGCATGAATGGAAGAGGAGGAGACTCCCAGGCTGACAGATCTGCTTTGCGTCACCTAGACTGGACCCCGGCTGCCTGGTCCCTTCCCTTCTGCAGCTCATTTCTGCTGCTGGCCAAGGCTTCCGTCCCCAACCTTGGTCCCATCAGTCGGGTGGAAAGAGTGTCACGGTCACAGACACAGGAGTCCAAGCAGCACAACGAGATGTCCGTGGCTAAAGAATTATGAACAGGAGACCCGGCAAACGTCTGTGATGGTCACCCGTGTGCCCTCCTACTCCCAGGAGCACCTCAGATAGGTAGCCAGGGCCCAGGCCTTGAGTCTCTGAAGGGTTCCCTTTTATCATGGCTCTTTGGAGAACAGCGGATGGAGATGGAGTGTAATCATAGCGTTGGCGGCATCTTCCCATAAGAAAATATCAACAGTTTCCATCTTACAGATGAAGAATCTGCAATAGGGCTTAGGGACAAGGAGACAGCCCCCCTACACACACACACACACACACACACACACACACACACACACACACATCCTCTGAGAGGTTGCCCCCTCCCCATGAAGACGCCCCAGGCCACCTGACCTCCATTCTCACCTTCCTGTGAGGTCATCCTGGATGGTTCTGGGAGGGACCATGGTGCTCAGAGGTGGAGAGATTGGATCTGGTCGGGTTGACCTTTTCTCTCTCTTTTTAAGCTGCAGGCGTCAGAGACTCCCAGCGAGGGAAGAGCAGACACAGGATGTGAAATGAATCCAGGCCTCCTGAGCTCTGTGTCTTTTCCCTCACCCCTGTGCTCTCGCCTACAAAGGAGGGAGCAGCGCGGTGGAGAGCGGGCTGAGAGTGTGGGGACAACTCTGGTGAATGTGTCCGTGAGTGAGTGAGTGAGTGAGTGAGTGAGTGAGGGAGTGAGGGAGTGAACGAAAGCTGTTCCCCTCAGAGCAGTGAGAGACAGGGGCTTGTGTCCCAAGATAGCAGACAGGAAGGGCGGAGACCCTTGGAAACTCCCCTTATAGCCCGAGAAACTGTTCATCAGCCTCCCCAGGGAATTGGGTGCCACCTAGAGGATACCGGGGTCCCAGCAACCACATCCCCAGAAGAGGGGCCCACCCACAGCTCCTAAGCCTCCCTCACACACCCTCTTTCCCACTTTTCCATTCTCTCCATTTTCCATTTTTCCTTTAAAAATGAGGACAAGAGCCAGGTGGGATGACACACCTTTAATCCCAAACCCCAGAGGCAAAGTCAGAGGCAATGAATCTCTGTGAGTTTGAGGCCAGCCTGGTATATATAGTGAGTTCCCGGCCAGCCAGGGCAACGTGGTGAGATCCTGTCTCAAAAACAAACAAACAAATGGGCTGGAAAGATGGCTCAGGGGTTAAGAGCACTCACAAACTCAGCTGTGTGCATGCACACTTGTACACATGACACACCGATACACAAACACACACAAGCAGATAGGAAGCAAGGTGTCGCTCGGTGTCAGAGTCCTTGCCTAGCAGGCCGGGTCAGGTCCTTATTCCATCCTCATGAGGCCCACGCACACCTATGTTTCTGTCTCTGTCTCTGTCTCTGTCTCTGTCTCTGTCTCTGTCTCTGTCTCTGTCTCTCTGTTTCTCTCTGTCTCTCTGTCTCTGTCTCTGTCTCTGTCTCTGTCTCTCTCTCTCTCTCTCTCTCTCTCTTACACACACACACACACACACACACACACACACACACACACACACCTTCAAAAAGAGCAAGGTCAGGGGAAGTCTGAGAATTGGTCTCCAACTGAAGGGACCACAGAGGGTCTCCATACTGGACATTTGAAGGAGTTATCGTCTAATGAGTGATAGTTTAGGGTCTGCAGGAGACTGACCTCACTTCACAGAGGAGAAGCAAACTGTTCAGTCAGACGGCACATCCTAGCCCATCCCATCGGCCCAGGTCCAAATGACTGCAGGAGAGATACTAATGCGCGGCCAAGCTGCCTGACCATTTAAGACCAGGCACCATTTAAAATAGGTAAGGAGAGAGAACCCAGGATAGTGCACTTGCCTTGAATATCCAAGGCTCAGGTAGCACCTCCAGCTGTAAGGGGGGAGTACTCACTTTTTTTTTTTTTGTATTTTGTTTTTGTTTTTCGAGACAGGGTTTCTCTGTGTAGTCCTGGCTGTCCTGGAACTCACTCTGTAGACCAGGCTGGCCTCGAACTCAGAAATCCGCCTGCCTCTGCCTCCCAAGTGCTGGGATTAAAGGCGTGTGCCGCCGCTGCCACCGCTGCCCCACCCCCCACCCCCGCCGCCCCCGCCACCACCACCCGGCTGGGCTCTGTCTTTAAAATTAAGTAAATGTGTGTTTATATTATCTGTTTTTGTTTGTTTGTTTATTCATTTATTTATGTATTTAGTGTGGGGTGGGGAGTGCAGAGATAGCCCATCAGTCAACAGCACTTGCTTTTCCTGCAGAGACTCAGCCTCAGGTCCCAGCTCCTGCATGGTGGCTCACAGCCGTCTATAACTTCTGTTCCAGGGGATCGGTACATTCTTCTGACCTCTGAGGGCACCAGGTATATATACATGTATGCAGACACCCATGTGAGCAAAGCATTCATACACGTTTAAAAGGGTACATCTATTTAGCGCGCACGCGTATTGCAGGGTTGGGGTCACAGAGAGAACTTTCAGGAGTCAGTTCTCTCCGTCTACCGTCTACGTTCAGGGATTGGGACTTAGCTCTCCATGTTCGCCAGCCAGCATCTTTGACCACTGAGCCACTTTGATGGTCTCGTAAGTAAATAAAATGTGTCAATGAAGGTGCTGCAGGGGGGAAAAATGCAGACAATATCTCCTTCGTACTGAAATCACAATGAGATGAAAATTGTGCTTATGAGCCTTGTTTGAAACTTTGCTTGCTGGGTCTGTGGAGTAGGTATCCGTTTGCCACGGTGGCCGAATTTGCGGCCTGTGGTCTTAGTATCTTCCCATGATGCCTTTTCTCAGCCCGCAGTCTTCACCGTACATCCTTACTTCATCTGGGTGTGCGGGCTTCCCTACAGCAGGCTGAAGGTCCAGAGGGCCTCTGCAGCCAGTTTGGAGAAGGGCAATCCTGATTCCTCTACAAAGGAAGTGACTGTGATTTACATTTTTAAGTGTTCTGGCAGGCTGGGGAGGATCATAGGGCCAAGAGTGGAAGCAGATGGGTCCTTATCTCTCCTTCCCCACTTTCTGGGCCAGCCTAGGTCTTATCTTGCTTTCTAGAGAGCTCCTGGAGGCCAGGGAGGATGCCTGTCTCAGAGGCTGCAGAGCCCAGGCCAAGGCTGAAAGCGGATGGGGTCCACTGCCTCCAGGCCCAGCCTCTGCCTCGGGAGAGAGCCGGGACACGTTCTGCTCTCTCTCCTTGTCTTCTCCCACCTTCCCTTCTCTGCCTCACTCCCTGGCCCTAGCACCGGGGAATGTTTGACAGAGGCACGTGTTCTCCAAACACAACTTGACGCATGATTTCAGGAGAAACATGCAAACAGACTTCGGCCTCGCATCCATCAGGGGAGACACGGGCTCTATAAACAAAGGCACAGCTTGACTCCTGCTCTCCCATGCGGGACATTTTCCCTGTGGACCTGGCAGCCCCCGCCCCGCCTCCCCAGTCCCAGCCTGACCATGGAGGACCAGAGCGTCTCACTTGAGCCTTCAGGACACTTGTTCACAATAAGAAAACAGACTTCAGCTGGGCTCCATAGTGCATACCTATACTTCCAATTGGGGGGAGGCTGAAGCAGGAGGATTGCTGCAAGTTCAGGACATCTTAGGCTATATAGGATAGTCCAAGCTACAGAGGGAGACCATGGACACACACACACACACACACACACACACACACACACACACACACAGAGAGAGAGAGAGAGAGAGAGAGAGAGAGAGAGAGAGAGAGAGAGAGAGACTCTTCCAATCAAGATACTATTGTGGCTGGCAGACTATATGCTAACGCTATACTACCCAACTAATAAAAATAAATAACACCACCTCAAGCTAGGTGTGGTGGTGCACTGGACACTTGGGAGGTTGAGGCTGGGAGATCATGAGTTCAAGGACAACTAGGACTACACAGTGAGCCCTTGTTTCAAAAGAGAATAACAGGTAACTGGAGAGATGGCTTAGTAAGTAAGGGTATTTGCTTCAAAGTCATGCAGACAAGAGTTTGGGTGCCTGGATGCCGGCAGCCTTGTAACAGGCCGGGCTTTGAGCATGCCTGCGTGTACAATTGTGAACACACACACACACACACACACACACACTAGGATAGGGCATGGAGATACATGTCTTTAATTCCAGCACTCAGAAGGCTGAGGCAGTCAGTCTCTGTGAGTTCAAGACCTGCCTGGTCTACATAATGAGTTCTAGGCCAGCCAGGGCTACATAGTGAGATCCTATCTCAAACAACAGCAGCAACAAAGCAAATGAGGAATTCTTTTTTTTTTTTTTTTTTTTTTTTTTTGGTTTTTCGAGACAGGGTTTCTCTGTATAGCCCTGGCTGTCCTGGAACTCACTCTGTAGACCAGACTGGCCTCGAACTCAGAAATCCACCTGCCTCTGCCTCCCAAGTGCTGGGATTAAAGGCGTGCGCCACCACCTCCTGGCTCTTTTTTTTTTTTTTTTTAAGATTTATTTATTTTATGCATATGAGTACACTGTAGCTGTACATATGGTTGTGAGCCTTCATGCAGTTGCTGGGAGTTGAATTTCGGACCTCTGCTCGCTCCAGTCAGCCTCATTCACTCTGGTTAATCTTCCTCCCTCAGTCCCTTCTTGCTCTGGCCCAAAGACTTATTTATTATTACATGTAAGTACACTGTAGCTGTCTTCAGACACACCAGAAGAGGGTGTCAGATCTCATTATGAGATGGTTGTGAGCCACCATGTGGTTGCTGGGATTTGAACTCAGGACCTTCAAGAAAGCAGTCAGTGCTTTTAACCACTGAGCCATCTCTCCAGCCCCGAGTAATTCTTTAAAAAAATATAAATTAAGTCGGGCAGTGGTTGCTCACACCTGCCTTTAATCTCAGCATTTGGGGGCACAGCACGCAGATTTCTGAGTTCAAGGCTAGCCTGGTCTACAGAGTAAGTTCCAGGACAGCCAGGGCTACACAGAGAAACCCTGTCTAGAAAAATCAAACAACAAACAAAAATAATATATATACATATGTATAATAAATATATAATATTTATAATGTATGTAAAATAGTTATATATATGTTAAAGTAACAGCAACAAAAATTTAAATTTAAAAACCACGCTCAAAAGATAGTAAACAGCACACATTTTGTCCTACGTGTTGTATCTAGGTAGACACCATCTGTGAGGTGAGGCCCTTATTCTCCCATTTTCTCAGGGGTAGAACTTCAGACACAGAGAGCAAGATGGGGTGACTATCTCTGTCCCACTGAGATGTAGGGGAGGTTGGGCTTTGAAGGACAGTGCCATCCTCTAAAGACACCAAGGCCAGGGAAGGCTGCTGCCCCAGCATCCTCCGTGAGAGGTGAGGCTTGGAGCCTGCACTGTGGGGGCAAAGCCTCAGCCTGGCTGTGCAGAATCCATCAGCTCATAGATGTCTCGGAGCCTCAGTTTCCCTATGGGCTCCGTGGAATGGCCGTTACAGTCGTGTGCCTCCGTACAACACCTTCTATGACTCCTAGTGGAGGGGGTAGAGGATGGGACAGGATGCCTATCCTCGGAATAGTCAGTGGAATGTCGTGCAGCCTGGTTCTGGGTTTAAAGCCCCTAGGGTGACTCTGGGCCTGGCCTCCTCCATGGGGAGAGACCCCCCACCTCGGCTCCAGCCCCAACTGCCAGACACGAGTTTGAGAAGACCACCCCTCCTCCAGGCAGGGTGACCAGGAGCCAGCCGGCTGGCCATTTGTCCACAGATGGGTGTGCAGATAACAGGCGTCTGGAGATAAGGCAAGGGGAAGAGAGCCAGGCCAAGCCAGCCACGCAGAGGCTGGAGCGGGAGTAGGACAGGCGCCTGCAAAGTTCTGCCTCCCAGCCCCGGGGCCAGCCCACCGCGCTCTCTGCCACCCTTCCACAGGCCTGCTGTCCCTCTCTCTCCCGCATTCCTGGCCTTTGCCAAACTGACTAAAGCAAGCAAACCCACGTGAATTTGTCAGACGCTTCAGAGGGTCCTGGGCTAGTGCTGGCGCTGGCTTGGCAGACGACTGATGGACGTCCCTGCCCGGACTCCAGTCTCAGGGCGTGCGTTCAGCTGTACCGTGAGACAGAGACTCTCACGGTCTTCCCCTTTGTGATGAAAAAACACCAAGGTAGAAACATTAGGTCACAGCTAGAAACCAATGTCTCTGGGATCCCAATTTAGGGCCACCCTCCGGAGTGGCCTCTCTACCTTTTCGTTTTTGTTTTTGTTTTTCCCGAGACAGGGTTTCTCTGTGTAGCCCTGGCTGTCCTGGAACTCACTCTGTAGACCAGGCTGGCCTCGAACTCAGAAATCCTCCTGCCTCTGCCTCCCAAGTGCTGGGATTACAGGCGTGCGCCACCACGCCCGGCTTCCTCTCTACCTTTTCAAACGTCACCTATGATATTATTACATGAAGAAAGAAAAGAAAAACAGCTGATTTGTTTTGTTTTAGAGATAGTGTCTCGTGTGGCCCACAATGGCTTCAAACTTACTAGGTTACCAGGATGCACTTTGAACTTCTGATCTTCCTGCCTGTACCTACAGAGTTCATGGATTACAGGTATGGACCCCACCCTGGGTTCGTGCTGTGCTAGGGATGGACTTCCTGCCTTTTAGGTGAATGCTCTACCCATCGAACTGCTTCCCCGCTCCCACCCCGTATATGTCCATATATGTTGATTTCATGTTTGGGAACATGGATGGCCGTATGGGACATAACCATACTTCAGTCCAAGTCAGATCACAGATAGGAGATTACGTCTCCCGGTGACGGTGACGTGGCTGTCCTCTAAGGTCATGCCCCTGTCTGCGTAGTAAGGAATCTGCTCCTTGACGCGTTTCTCAGAGTGCTCCCTATAAGGAGAGGAGTGATTGCAATGATGACGCTGGACAGCAGAGTGGGCTGCTCCTGTTTGTCCAAGCTGTAGCAGCCTTAAAGTGTCTCCAGGCAATGGCCAAATAGTCAAGGCAACCCCTGTCCCTTCCTCGGACACACTGAAAGAAAGCCTTTGCTCTGGAGGTTTGTGTGCAAGCAGGAGATGCTGAACTCAGAGGAGCCATCGATAAAGATGGAGGGTGAAGCGTCCTAGTGATGGATGGATGGGTGGGCTGGGGAAGGGCGGAAGAGAGGAGCAGACCCCGGAGGAAGGGACAAGATGATAAAGCAGAGGCCGCAGGCTGGATGTGGGATGCTCGCCTGTCACCCCAGCGCTCTGGAGGTAGAAGCAGCAGAAGGATCAGAAATTCAAGGATAGCCTGAGTTACAGGGAGTTCGAGACTAACCTGGGAGTCATAAGACCGTGTGTAAAAAGAGAGAGAGTTGAGGAGGAAAACTTCAGAGCCCACCCAGGGAATGTGGGACTGCACTGAGAGCAGTCGTCAGCATCCCTCCCCACCCCAGCTTCGCAGGACAGGATAGGTCTGCACAGGACAGGGGTTTCATAAACACACCATTGCAAGGCAAGATGGAAGGTCCTGGCTCTAGCCCAGAGCTCCAGGAATGTGATAAAGGAAGGCAGGAGCCGGCTGCTCTGGGAAACCTTTCTTTGCTCTAGCAGATGGGGCTCCCTGGCTTGAGAGCAGATCACGTTCAGGCCAACACCTTCAGATGTTTCTTGGAACTTTCTGGAGGCAGGGACTTCCTGGGTGGTAAGGCCCATGGAACTCTCAGTAGGGCAGGTCCCCATGTACACGGTGTCAAGGAGCAGGAGAGGAGAGTCTGTTGGGTCACTCAGCATGGGAGGCCTGACAGAGACAGAGCACTAAGCTCTGGAGATGGGGGGCACCTAGGCTGCTGAGAATAAGGGGACCGGCAGCAGAGAGCCAGTGCTGTGAGGAGACTCACCCCCAAGGTGACCACAGCAAGGATGACAGTGCTCCCTCACAGACACCTGTGTGCCTAAGATCCCACAGTGTGGCCACAGAGTGGACTCAAAGCTGAGTCCAGCTGGTGCCACAGGCTTCGTATTTAACCGTGATCCCACGGGAGTGCCCCACAGAGGCACCAGTAACCATGCCACACTGACAGCTCTGTGGTTTTGCTTTTCATTTTTATGCTTTTGACAGCTTTATATAGTTATAGAATAGACGGGTCATTTTCATCACTAATTTCTCTCTCTCTCTCTCTCTCTCTCTCTCTCTCTCTTTCTCTCCTTCTCCCACTGGAATCCTTCTCCCCAAGTGTCCCCCCTCCTTTTTATTTCTTGCCTGAACACGGGTGGGAATTATTTGGGGGACCACAGGTGACTTAGCTAAAACACTGAAGTGACATCTCCCCCGGCATTGCTGACTGCCTTGGGTCCTTGGGTTGGGGTGGGTCTCATAAGTACCTCCCTACCCTCGATGAGAAGTGCGTGGCCCAGTCTTGTGCAGCTAACCTCAGGATGGGCAAACAAAACCTGGCCCGTGCTCGTGGCGGACTAACACTCAGACCCCCAGATGAAGGGAATGTAGACACGCGCTGGTGCATGGATAACTTGCTAAGTGAACGAGCCACCCACTGGAAGACAAATATCATAGAGCCACTTAAATCAAGTGCCTGGGTCCTTCCGCCTCCTAGAAAAAATGAGGTAGGGAACTGGGGACAACAGAAGCTGTTTTTAACGGGTGACGACTTTCTGTTTTATAAGGTAAATTGTGTAGATTGGATGCCCATTAACATGCTTGTTTGTTTGTTTGTTTGTTTGGTTGGTTGGTTGGTTTGTATTTTTTTTTTTGAGACAGGGTTTCTCTGGGTAGTCCTGGCCATCCTGAAACCCATCCAGTGGACCAGGCTGGCCTTGAACTCAGAGAGCCTCCTGCCTCTGCCTCACTAGTGCTGGGATTAAAGGTGTGTTCCACCACTGCCTGGCTATAATAGTGTACTTTTTGTATATGGGAGACAGGGTCACATGTAGTCCAGGCTGGCCTCTTTCCCGGTGCAGGGTTGAACATGCATGATACCATTAAGTTGCATTAAAATGATTACAGTGGTGAGCTTTACGTTATGTGTGTTTTGTTGTATCCTTTTAAAAGATGAGATGAAGCGGAGTCTCAGTGAACCCTATTCCATACAACCCTTCATGACTGAAAGTGGGAATTCAGAAGGGAACTGGTGTATAGGGCAGCCTTGTGGATCTGGGGACAGGGCTGACTCAGCCGCCCAGGGGGATGGGTGCGGCTCTGGGAAAGTTTGCCTGAGGCTCTCTGTCTCCTTGTAGACTGCATCGTCGCTACTGCTGTCTTCTGGGATCTGGAGCCCTGAAATTAGCTGGGATGCAGGTTAAGAAGGGGACAGCAAGACCCAACGCTGGGAGCTCCCCAAACCTCTGGGGTTCTGGCCCCCACAATGTTGAGAGGGACTCAACCTTGGGGTCAAAGGCCTCACTTCTGCTTCCAAATCTCTATACATCTCTTCTCCCCACTTCCGCCTTCCAGATGGTGACAAATCGGAACAGATGCCTCTCCTAGCAGCTGTCATGGGAAATCTGCTATGCTGGTCAGTCACACTGACAGAACCCAGAACAAGTCACACTGTGTGGCCAGGTGCTATAGACACACAGTGATTGAAAGAGATAGAAAGAGCTAGGAAGGCAGGTAATTCTTTGTTAACTGGGGTAAAATACACAGAGTCAGACACGTGATGGAGGCCCGCTGTAGAAAGCACAGTCAGGATGTCCAGCAGCCATCGCCACCATCTTCTTCAGGATGTGTTCATCATCCCACATGGAACCTGTAGGCACACTCTTTCAGGTATGACATACATGCACAAACACGTAGACACACACTTAAACCCACAGACACACATAGTACACATACACACACACACACAAACACACATAGGCACATTGTACACACAGACACACACAAATACATAAGGACACAGACACACAGATACACTCAGACATGGATAAAGACCTATATACACAAACACAGGCACATTTACATACAGTTGCACCAACATACATACAGATGCACATAACTACAGATAGATACTGAGATTATTATTCCTGTATACTATAAAAAGAGATCATGTCTTAAAAAGCAATAAATAAATAAATATAAATAAAAAATTTTAAAAACCCAAAAAACAAAAAACAAAATAGGGGAGCAGGTGAAGAGATGGCTCAGTGGTTAATAGCAATTTGTGTTCTTCTAGAGGACCTGAGTTCAGTTCCTAGTACCCAGGGTGGTGACTCACAGCTCCCTGTAACTCCAGCCTCAGGGGACCCAATGCCCTCTTCTGGTCCCTATGGGTACTGCACTCACAAAAGCAAACACACACACACACACACACACACACACACACACACACATGCACGCTTGGACACACACACATAAGTAGAAATAAAAATTTTAAAAATAACTGAAGAAAGCCAGGAGCTGGTGGCAGACACCTTTAATCTCAGCAGTCGGAATGTAGAGGCAGGCGGATCTCTGAGTTTGAGACCAGCCTGGTGTACAATACAATCTAAGCTACACAGAGAAACCATGTCTCAGAAAAAAAGATTAAAAATAAACACCCAATCTCTGTCCCCACCCGTCTTTCCAGAGATAATCTTCACCTGTAGAAGTTGAGGTACATGTGTCTGTCTGTCTGTCTGTCTGTCCATTTGTTTGTGTATGTTTCTCTGTATTTCTGTGTTCTTGTGTGTCTCCGTGCGTATGTATATGTATATATCTCTGTGTGTATATATATGTATGTGTTTACACATATGTATGAATGTGTGTCTATATGTTTGTGTGTATGTATGTTTATATGTACATTTATATATGAATGTGTGTCTATATGTTTGTGTGTTTATGTGTATGTACATGTTTGTGTATATTTGCATATCTGTGTGCATGGATGTATGTTTATGTGTGTATGTGTGTATGTGTGTACTTGCCTTTAATCTCAGTGCTTGGTGGGTATTAAAGCAGCTAACACGTTGTGAGTACTTCCCATGTTAGAGAGCCTAAAGTCCTTATGAGACCTTGTCTACACTCGAAATCCAGGCTTCCATCCACCTTACAACCTTTTGGGGGTACCAGATATCCCATATTTATTGTATCCTCTTTTGTGGGTCTCGCTTCCTGAAGTAAGGGAATTGCGTCGATTTTACCTGGGACAAAGTAGACATTTACTATTTTAATAGGATTTAAATACACAGATATTTAAATACAGCAGTATCTTTAAATAGTGTGTTTGGATTAATTAACATATTTAAGTGTGTCAAATTTAAATTATGAATATATTTTAGTGTGTCACATGTTTAAATATGTAAGAGAAAAAAATTCAGTAAGCACAAGGAGCCTGGTGTGTCCCACGATGTCTGGGGATTCCCGGTCCTGCTCTGAGAGGGCCTGTGCAGATATCCGGTGCTCAAAGGAGCCTGCTCTTGGGAGACCTGTCCTCCAGAGGTCAGGTTCCTCTCTTCCTGAGACTCCGGTTAGCATCACAGATGCCTAGGCTGCTGTGCCAACACATTCCTGCACAGATGAGGACGAGTCTGCCGAACCTGGGAGGTCCGGAGACTGCGTTGACTTCTCGTGGCCAGCGATCTTTATACCTCACCAAACATGAGCAGCCGTTGTCCCTGAGAGGCGGGAAAGGCAGCTGCAGCATCATCTGGGAAAGGGAAGGGGGAGGGGAGGGATCACCTGCCATCTAAGCCCGGTCAAGACTGAAGGATTGGAGCTGCTTACGGGGAAACGAAAACAAAGCACACTCAAGAATGCAACAGGAGTCGGCAGTGGTGGCGCACGCCTTTGATCCCAGCACTCGGGAGGCAGAGTCAGGTAAGATCTCTAGCTCAAGGCCAGCCTGGTCTACAGAGTAAGTTCCAGGATAGAGAAACCCTGTCTAGAAAAACCAAAGCAATCAACGAACCAGATAAATAAATGGAGTGTAAAATTTTCCTTGTTTAACCCAATACCCTGGATACTCACAATGAAAATTGTACAAAAACAAAGATCAATAGAAATAAATAAATACATACATAAATAAATTAACAAGGTGATCCACTACTCTCCCATTTGAGGGACGGAGTAAGGTTTATGTTCTTTTTCTGTGTTTAGTGGGGAAAAGACAACTTCTTATATTTTAAGATATGTACCAAAATATCTGTACAATGAAAGATATATACATTTCAGTTAAGATTAGCCTGCCTGAAAAAAAAAAAAAAAAGATTAGCCTGCCTGACCATGTTGCTGCCTGGTGTTTTGTGGGGTCTCAGCACTCTTCAAGTCTTTGCCTGATCTTGGGACACTATCCAGGACACTATCCTAGGGGTCTGCAGTATCAGAGTGGAGGGATGGTCTAGGAGCGTCTGTGGCCCTTAGAGGTCAGGGCTCCGAAAGCTCCTAAGAGCCGAGACACCCACTCAAGAGGTCACTGAGAGCCCTCAGAATCTCTACTGCTTCCCGGCCCCCCTGTGACACAGTCAAGAAAAATCCAGACTGACCAGTGAAACTCGTGGTCACCCCCTCTGGCTGTGTAAAAACTCCACCCCAGGACTCACCTGGACCTCAGGGGTCACAGTGGAGACACAGGCCTTTCACATTCTAATCAAAGGGGTGTCAAAGGAGAGCTGGCTCTTCTCTGTGGGCCAGGGGTGGCTTTGTACCACTGTGTGTTCCCTTAGACACTCCCACGGAGCCGGGACAATTCTAGTAACATGGCCCCTGCCTTCCCTTTAGCTCTCTCTCTCTCTCTCTCTCTCTCTCTCTCTCTCGCTCGCTCTCTCTCTCTCTCTCTCTCTCTGGAACATCTGTCAGAATCTATTAGAATGCCACTTCAATTTCACTTGCCTGGAGATCCAGGTGACTCTCCCAGCAGTAGGGTCCCAAGAAGGCTTGCAGTCTCCTGGACTGGCAGAAGCCACCTATGCTACCCTAGCTAGCTGCCCAAGCCTCTCCAGCCTGCCCTTCCTCACTGGCTGCCTCCTTCCTTCTCTCTGCAGTACAGATTGACTGGTGTGCAGGAGCCGTGCTGTCTGCAGCTCGTCACCTATGGCCTGGGCGGGTTCCACACCCTAACAGCTGCCCAGCTCACCTGTTTACCTCCAGCTACATGCTCAAAAGATTCATCCTTAAAAAGTTTCAGGCACTACTTGAAAGAAGCCAGACCGAGTTACAGTTGCATGAGACCATTTCAGAACACACCAGGAACAGGCAGAGACCACCCCTAAGGGCAGGGTGAGTCGCTGGTTGCCAGGGGCTAGGGATGAAAGGGAGCCAGGTGGGGGGGACCACGGATGGGGGTTCCTTAGGGTCTGTTCTGGAATTAAACTGTGTTGACATTTTCTTGACCTTATTTGCCAAAAGCTACCGGATTGAAGACACTCATCGGATAACTCACATGACGAACCAACTCTCTCACGATAAAGGCTGTATTTAAAGAATTTTAATTAATCGATTGGTTGGTTGGGAGGTGTGTGTGCAGCACAGCTTGCATGTAGAGATCAGGGAACTGGCTTCAGAGGTTCATTCTCTCCTGTCAACACATGGATTCTGGGGGATGGAACTCAAGTCAGCAAGCACCTTAAACCCTTGAGCTAGCTTGCAGCTCCCAGCATTTTTTTTTTTTTTTTTGTCTTGTTTTGTTTAAGACAGGATCTCTAGCCCAGACTGGCCTAAAACTCCCCATGTAGCTGAGCACGGCCTGGAACCGCAGAGCCTCCTGAGTACTGGGAACAGGTATGTGCTATCATGCTCAGTTTATTCAAAGCCCGAATAGAAAGTCAGTGCTTTGTGCTTGGTAGGCAGGTACTGCTGATCGAGCCACAGCCCTATCTACCCCATCGCCGTTATTATTTTTTTTTTTAAAGATAAGAACTCAGGGGCTGGAAAGACTGCTCACTGGTTAAGAATACTGGCTGCTCTTCCAGAGGACCCAGGTTCAATTCCCAGCACCCACATGGCAGCTCATAACTGTCTGTAACTGCAGTTAAAGACAGGGATCTGACACTCTCACACAGACATACGTGCAGGCAAAACACTAATGCACATCAAAAAAAAAAAAAAAAAAAAAAAAAGCAGGGCAGTGGTGGTACACACCTTTGATCCCAGCACTCAGGAGGCAGAGGCAGGCAGATCTCTCAGATCAAGGCTAACTGGTCCCAGGACAGCCAAGGCTACACAGTGAAACCCAGTCTAAAAAAAAAAAAAAAGAAAAAACCCAACCAACCAAAAACAAACAAACAAACAACAACAACAGAACTCGCTATATAGACCAGGCTGGCCTTGAACTCAGTGACATGCCTGCCTCTGCCTCCCAAATGCTGAGATTAAAGGCATGTGCCACTACGCCCACCTCGGGTATTTTTCAAAAGTGAAATGGGAAAGGAGTGGCCTCGTGAACACAGTATCCATGGCCATGTTATCTGAGAGTCAGTTCCTCTCTGTCCCCTGCCAGCCCTGATGTCACGTTGTGGTTCTGATCTGCTTGACTCTGTCTCGCTGTCTCTGCTCACGTCACTGTCCCGCTTCCACTAGAATATCAATCAGGGAAGTGATGTCTGGCTGGCCCTGGTGTCCTCCACGTTTAACTTGGAGCAGATCTGTACTGGACAGCTGTGAGACTCCTCGTCCGAGTCATCAGGGTGAGGGGTCCCTGCCCAGGAGCACAGAGAAACCTCTGAGCACCTTTGAATCATGGTTGCGTGATGACTCTGCTTTCGTAATCCACCAGCCTCCTCCCACTCATTCCTCACTCCCTACCTCATCCACCTCCCAGAACCCTTCCGGGTTCCCTTAAGGACAGCCCCCTGCCACACAGTCCCTTCTTCCTCTCCCCCGCTCCCCGCCCACTGCTGTTTGAGAGCACCTGGAGTTCTTTCCTCTCCACAGTACTCAGTCCCCTCTTTAAATGGGTCATCGACTTCCCTCTGCTCTGGACTAAAGGTTGACGTCACAGCCTGAGGTTCAAAGCCTGTTGGAACCTGTGACTGCCGCCACCACCTTTGCTTCCTAGAAGGCCTCACCGAGCTCCAGAGCTCCAGGCTGGCCTGTGAGAGGAGAGAACCAAGAACTGTCTTCTTCAATGTTTCTTATAATTTGTCTTCTGACCTCTGCATGTATGCTGAGGCATGTATGCAGACTCGAGAGCATGCACTCGAGCTTGAGTGTGTGTGCACGCACACACATGTACCCAAAGTGAAATTCCTAACAACAAATAAAGGACTAGGACAGCCCTTGGTGTCGGGGAAAGGCAGGGGAGTCTGGAGCCTGGTATCTTCTTTGTGGATCTTTGGACTCTACCAGCTGGCAATGAGCTAGTCCGTGGTAGTTAAATCTGGCTAAGTCTGGCTAAAGTATGGCACATCTGCTGTAAGATCTCCAGGGTGCTTGGTAAACTTGGAACACCAGGCCCAAGGCTAGCGTGGCCTAGCGTCTCCCTGAGCAGCCGCATGGACGCCTGCAGTCCCAGCAAGAGATGGCCGCTTCTGAGCCCTGAAGTCCACTCGCGGTGCTCTCCTAGAGACTCCTGCTATTTCTAACTGATGAACAGTTCCTAGGTAGTTTCTTCTATTTGTTCGCTTACTTGCTTGTTTGTTGTTTGTTTGAGACAGGGTTTCACTGTGCAGCCCTCGCTGTCCTGGAACTCACTCTGTAGACCAGGCTGACCTCGTCGAACTCAGAGATCTGCCTGTCTCTGCCTCCTGAGTGTTGAGATTAAAGATGTGTACCAACGTGCCTGTCTGGTACACACGTGATTTCAGTACGCCATGAATCTATCGGGAAGTACCCCTCTGCACTGAGGACATCTACCTTTGATTCTTCCTCTTCTCTAAGTGGGAATGAAGAAGACTCAAAACTGCACAGTCATGTTGGGGTTCCTGTGGGGACTTTCTCAGGATTGATCCTTTTCAATCCTTTCTAATGCACGCGCTCGCGCGCGCGCGCGCGCGCGCACACACACACACACACACACACACACACACACACACACACACAGTCTTTGGCATTAGTGATGCCAAATCTTAGCTGTGTCCAGAATGGGGCGTAGGTCCTTCTCACCCGGAGCCCCTCAGCAGCTCAGGACTGACCTCGGCTAGGAACTCAGCCTTCTTTCCTACTGAGTCCTGAAGGAAGGTCTGACTCCAGGGCCGGCCTCATCCACACCTGTGGAAATGGAGTCTGCTGCCTGGGGGAAGGACAGAAGGTCCTGACTTTCCCACCACATCAGCTGGAGCCTCCAGAGTTGCAAGCTGAGGCCACATCCCACCACAGACGTGTTCAGTTTGGCTCAATTGTACTGAGCGTGCGTTTCAAATTAAAACATTGAAAAAGTGGGAGATTTGATACAATACTCTCACATTCCTGCCTGGCCCTGAGAGTGTGTAATGGGTGGTGGCTTCTGCACCCATAGTCCCAGGTGGCCACACTGGCCCCTGGGGGGTTAACACTGAAGAGATTTGACTATACGACACTGCCTTCTAGCCTGATTAGGTCCCACCTGGCTCACTTTTGTCAGTCACAGTTTAGATCATCCTGGGAAGTGCCGCTCTTCCTCGTGGGGTACTCTGAAGGACACTGGATCCATCTGCAGGATCCTGAACAGTGTGGCCCATCAACATGGGCTTCTGTGGGACTTTTTTCTTAGCTGAAATATATTTCAAGTTGCTTCTGTGTGGTAGAAAATAATGGCACGTTAGCATCTATGGTGTAGTGAGTGCTAATTACGAGTTGAATGCAAGCTAAGCAACTTTCGCACTTCTTTAGGCCTTCTGTCAGTCTTCCTAAGCATGCCTATCTTTATTCTCTGTGCCATCTCCTGGTGAGAAAACAAGGCCAGGCACTCAGGAGACAGAGGCAGGCAGATCTCCATGAGTTTGAGGTCAGCCTGGTTTATATAGCCAGTCCCAATAGCCAGGGCTACGTAGTGAGACTCTTTCTTAAAGAAAGAATGGAAGAAAGAAGAAAGAAAGGAAAGGAAAGGAAAGCCCAGGAAGCCAGGGACATCTGACCAGTTAATAACTGTAGTAAGTGATGGAACCCGATTCCAAACTCCAGCACCCAAGTGTCCAGCCTGCCAGCGAACATTTGACCTGGCGAGCAGCACTGAGCCTCTCCAAGGTTAGAGTGTGAACCTAAGACAGCGAAGAGACTGGCAAGAGCCACAGTCACAGCACATGGGGACAACTATATCATAGATAAAGCGTGGTTTGGAGGCCAGAGAGATACCAATGCTTGCCCAGAATACGTGACGCCCTGGGTTCTGTCCATAGCACTGTGTAAACCAGTGCAGTAGCTTCTATCTGTAACCCTAGTCCAGGGATAGGGACGGAATCAGTGCTGTCCTTGGCTATGATCAGAGTTTGAGGCCTACCTGGGATACGTGAGAGCCTGTCTTCAATCCCGTGGTTAAGGGGCTAGACACAACAGATCTCAAAGCCCAGTTCCCACTGGGGAGATGGTGGCGCACGCCTTTAATCCCAACACTCAGGAGGCAGAGGCTGGCAGATCTCTGAGTTTGAGGTCAGCCTGATTTACAGAGTGAGTTCCAGGGCAGTCAGGGCGACACAGAACTGTCTTGGGGGGTGGGGAGGAAATCAGCCTCTGGTAGTGCCTGCTCCTGGCCGTGCTTTGGAAGGCTGTCTTAGCCTCCGCTTACGCTGGCATCTGAGAAATGGCACTTGGCGCCTGGCGGACTGCAACACTGCGACATTGCATTTGAGTGCCTCGTCTCTTGAGTTCCTGGGGAGGAAGAGGTATCAGATAGTTCCAAATATTAGCATGAAGGAGTATTGTCAAAGCTGGTGTGGTGTGTACCTATAATCCCAGCACTCAGGAGGCAGAGGCAGGAGGGTTGTAAATTGTGTTTTATGACAAGACCCCCCCCCCCGCTTTGATCCTTAGCAACTGAAGAAGCACAAGAAGGAGGAGGAGGGGAGGAAGAGGTGGGCTCTCTACTGAGAGAAGAAGATGAGATGCTCAGAGAATCCCAAGGAAACTTATGGTGAGAAACCTGAGCATCCTGGCACTAGGCTGGCACCGTCGGTGTATCTTCATGGCCAGACCTTTTCTTTTTATGTAGCACTCACACCCGGAGATCAGCAGCACGTGTTAGGCCTCCCACCAACCAGGTTGCTTCCCCAGGCCCCCAAAGCTCTGTGTTTATGCATTCCATGTATATTTTCTCTATTCGGGAATGCTTGGGAATCGAAAGGACAGTAATGAAATGGTGGGCTACCTTGGTAGACAGCCCCTCTGGGACAGCAAGCGTCCAACCTCTCCTCTTTCCTGTTCTTGACTCGAGACTTGGGAGAAGAGCCTTGGGTCACATTCCTACCTATAGGTTAACTGGAAGTGAAGCTTGGGACAGTGATTCTTGTGCAATTCCTTTATTGAGAAACTGTCAGGCTAAGAGGAGGCAGGAAGCCCAATCACAGGGGGTGAAAGGCCAAAGATGTTTCCGGACATTGATCCCGGGGAAGCTGTGAGCATGAACTGCCTACAGGACTTGCCTTGTTGGGAGGCCAGGGGACCCTGTGGATCCACAGTGCCTAGTCATCCACCCAGGCCAGCCGTGGAGGACAGGATAACACCAGAGGCCGGTCACCTGCGGCAGCCCCGGGAGGCAAGAAGCAGCTGTGCGGTCAGTCCAGTTACCCAACCTTCACAGGAAAGCGGAGAAGGGGGCAGGTCTGGAAAGAGATGACCGTTACAGACTGTTCTTCAGCTCTAACATTATGGGGTGGGGGTGGAGATATCAGCACCTGAGAAAAACAGACTATTAATTAGCAGAGGAGGCTCTGCTGGGTTTAGGAAACTGGAAAAACAGAAGGAACAAGCCCACAAAGAAAACAGCCCTCCCAGCCAGCCCCTGCTTTCTGCTCAGTGAAAGTACTAAAACGGAGGGTGGCTCTTACCCCTCATGTAACAGGATCTGAAGACAGATTTGTCAACCAAGAGGGTGAGATGGTGAGATGCCACATACCAAGGTGAGGTACAGGTTCACCAAACCACAGTGGCAAAGCAGACAGCCCTTGGGCTAAGGGTGTGGCCCAGATGATAGAGTGCTTGCTTCCCCAACAGGAAGCCAGGAAGTCCCAAGTCCTGTTCTGGGACTCCAGAGGTGGAAGTGTGAGACTCATCAGTTCAGTGTTATCCTCAGGTATATAGAGGTTTGAGGCCAGCTCGGACTATATAAGACTTCTTCTCCAATGAGAAACGCCTAGCTTTTTCCAGTCATAAAACCACACTAAGAGTGGCTTTTAATGGGTTTGGGGAGCTGTGGATGATAAGAAAAAAAATCTTCACATAATAAAAATTTAAAACTTGTGGTCTGGAGAGATGCCCCAGAGGTTAAGAGCATACACTGCTTTTGCTATGGACCTCAGTTGGGTTCCCAGCACTGACTTGCAATGGTTTTTAACTCCAGATTCGGGGGATCCACTGCCCTCTTCTGGCTTCTAAGCCAAACCCAGACACAGATACACAGAATTTAAAAATAAAAATAAAAATAAAAATCAATCTTGCACTTTAATCTCAACACTTGGGAGGCAGAGGTAGGTAGATCTCTAAGTTTGAGGTCAGCCTGGTCTACAGAATGAATTCCAGGGCTGCCCCTGTCTGAGAAAGGGGCTGGGGATGAGGAGGAGGAAGAGGAGGAGGAAGAAGATAAGGAGGAGGAGACAGAAGACAACAAGAGGAGAAAGAAGTGGGAGAAGAGAAAGAAGGAGAGGAGGAGGAAGGGGAAGAGGTGGAGGAGGGACGAGGAGGAGGAGAGTACAGTTACTGACTGGTGCTGGTGGTCTGCCTACAGTCTGACTTCTTCAGCCCTTGAGAAGGAATTTTGGTGCCTTCATATTTGACTATTAGAAGGTCCAGCCACCTGTGGCTGGAGAGGTGGGTCAGCGGTTAAGAGCACTGATTACTCTTCCAGAGGACCTGAGTTCAATTCCCAGCAACTACATGGTAGCTGAAAAACCATCTGTAATGGGATCCGATGCCCTCTTCTGGTGTGTCTGAAGACAGTGACAGTATACTTACATACATTAAGTAAATAAATAAATAAATAAATAAATAAATAAATATTAAAAATAAAAAAAGAGCTGGGTGTGGTGGTGCACGCCTGTAATCCCAGCACTTGGGAGGCAGAGGCAGGTGGATTTCTGAGTTCGAGGCCAGCCTCACTACTCACTACAGAGTGAGTTCCGGGACAGCCAGGACTACACAAAGAAACCCTGTCTCGAAAACCCAAAAATAAATAAAGAGAGAGAGAGAGAAAGAGAGAGAGAGAGAGAGAGAGAGAGAGAGAGAGAGAGAGAGAGAGAGAAGGTCCAGTCACCAGCTCGCTCTGTCACTTAAGGAGAAAGCATGCTGCTTTTTTTTCTCCCCCTAAAGGAGGCTCTCTCTCTCTTATATAGCCCAGGATGGCCTGAAATTCACAGTGTATCTGAGGATGACTCTGAACATCTGATCCTTCTGCCTCTACATCCCAAGTACTTGGGTTAGAGGCAGGCACCGGTCTATGTCCAGCCACAAGAAGAAAATCTGCCCTAAAGAAAATGCATAGGCAAGCTGGGTGTGATGATTCACACCTTTAATCCCAGCACTCAGGAGGCAGAGGCCAGAGGATTTCTGCAAATTCAAGGTCAGCCTGGTCTATATAGAAAACTATAGCCGGGCAGTGGTGGCGCATGTCTTTAGTCCAAGCACTTGGGAGGCAGAAGCAGGCGGATTTCTGAGTTCAAGGCCAGCCTGGTCTACAGAGTGAGTTCCAGGACAGCCAGGGCTACACAGAGACCTTGCTTCAAATAAACAATAAATGTGTGTGTCCATGTGTATTTTATATATATATAGATAGATATAGATATAGATATAGATATAGATATAGATATAGATATAGATATTCGATAGGGTATTTTTTACTAATAATTTTCATAAAAATTTCCCAATCATTGGGCATCAGTTGATTGAATTAGGATTTATCCATATGTTGTGTGGTGGGGTATGGCGATACATGGACTTTTGAGTTCAAGGCCAGCACTTAGGAGACAGAAAATCTCTACAAACTTCAGGCTAGCCTCATCTACATTCTGAGTTTGAGGCCAGCCAAAGCTGTGGACAGAGACCCTGTCTTTAAGATGTGGAAGGAAGATGAGAATGTTCTACGGTCTTATAAAAACATAACAACTCTCAAATAAAACCATGTGAGGTTGACACTTGTGATCTGTTGCCGGCCTCTGTTACACAGTAAGACCCCATCTTAACAAAACAAGCAAATAAATAAAAATAATAAAACACAAGCAAGTCTTGAGTACAGTGTCTGGTGAGTTTCAGGATGCTATGGACCCTTGAGATTGTGGAAACTGGATAGTTCAAGATCTTCAAGGGGATTTGTGAATATTAAAAACTGCTATTAGGCCAGGCGGTGGTGGCACACGCCTTTAATCCCAGCACTTGGGAGGCAGAGGCAGGCGGATTTCTGAATTCGAGGCCACCCTTGTCTACAGAGTGAGTTCCAGGACAGCCAGGGCTACACAGAGAAACCCTGTCTCAAAAAAACCAGAAAAAAAACCTGCTATTAGAAAATGATATCAACGGTTGAAGATGGCTCAGGGGCTAAGAGTATTTGTTGTTCTTGAGGAGGACCAGAGTTTGGTTTCCAGAATCCATGTCCTGCAGGTCAAGGTCAGAACCATCTGTAGCTCCAGCTCCCTCCAGGGGACCTGATGTGCTCCTCTGCCCTTTGTAAGCATCTGCACAAATGTACACACACACACACACACACACACACACACACACACACGGGCACAGAGAGAGAGAAAGAGGGAAGGAGGGAGGAGGGAAGGAGGAAAAGAAGAGGAGGAGGAGGAGGAGGAAGGTATCCAATATCAGCCCCCGTCGTCCACATACATGTGCATGTTCACACACACATACACACAGGAGAGAGGGAAAAAGTGAAAGAAAAGAACACACATGATGCCATGGTCACACCAAACAAACAACACAACCCAAACTCAGGACAACCAATAACTGTGTCTTCATCCGACGCCCAGGTCATATGACGTAAACCCGACCCATTATCACCCTTCCTGACTCGTTACTAAGTGAGGAAAGCAAAGGAAGGAGGGAAGGGCTGTGATCCCAGTCTGGAGACGGGCGTGTAAGTGTTGTGTTTCCTTCCCCGAATTCCGTATTGCTTTCTATATGGAAACCAATAAACGGCCGGATGTAGTGCTGTGCGGAAGTGCTTGCACGGCATGTGGAAGGCCTGTATGCCATCCTCAGCACCACAAAGTGATGGTGATGAAGAATAAGGAGGAGGAGGGGGGAAAGGAGGGAGGAGGGAGGAGGAGGGAGGAGGAGGAGGGCGGGAGGAAGAGATTCAGAAGAACAACATGATGGACTTGTACAAAATCTAGCTGATGAGGGGTGGGGGTGGGGTATGGCTCAGCACGTAAGGCTACCAGCTGCTAACTCTGATGCCCAGAGAGCCCGAGAACCCACATGGTGGAAGGAAACAGTCTACTCTCTCGATTTGTCCTCTGATCTCCTCACACCTCTACTCTACCCCATGAAACATATAAAACATATAAAAATAATCAAGATCTAGCTGGGCATGGCGCATAGGCGTGGTGGTGCCTTGCCTGTGATACTGCTCTGTGGTGCAATGAGACTAAGGCTTCTGAGAACCATTCTCAGCGGGAACAGCCATGGTGCATTTGGAGTTGATTTTCCTACAGTGTGAGAGACAAGGGCCCATTCTCAGTCTTCCACATGCACACACCCGGTTTTCCCAGCGTTATTTGGTAAAGAGGCTATCTTTTCTCCAGGGCATAGTTTGGCACCATTGTCAGGATTCTGGTGGCTGTAGCTACTCCGGTCTATTTTTTTTTTATTCCAATCCCTGATCCACACGTCTGCTTTTTGTGACCGTACTGTGGCGCTTTCGCCACTGCGACTTCATCGTCTGATGTGAGACCAGGTCTGCTGGTTCCTTCTGGGCTCCTGCACTGCTGTGTTTATTTTGCATTGTGCACAATAGCCAAGCTGTGGAGCCAAGCTGGGCGTCCATCGGTGGAGGAAGGGATAAGGAAAATGTGGTGTATACACACAGCCGGTAATGAAGAATGAAGTCATGCTGTCCTTGGGAGTGGATGCAGCTGCAGACAAGTAAGTATATTAAGCACATGGAAGCAATCACAGGACACACACACACACACACACACACACACACACACACACACCTTAAATAAAAGTTTTTAAAAGGACAAATATACGGCTGGGGGTAGTGGTGGTGGCGGCGGCGGCGGCGGTGGCAGCGGCAGCGGCGGCAGCACATGCCTTTAATACCAACACTAGGGAGGTTCGAGGCCAGCCTGGTCTACAGAGTGAGTTCCAGGGCAGTCAGGGCTACACAGAGAAACCCTGTCTCAAAAAAAAAAAAAAACCAAACCAAACCAGACAACTATGTTTTCTCCCAGTTGTGATTCTTTGTTTTATGTGATAACATAAAAAAGCATACATGTGGGGCTGGAGAGATGGCTTAGCGGGTAAGCACACTGACTGTTCTTCCAAAGGTCCTGAGTTCAATTCCCAGCACCCATGTGGTGGCTCAGAACCATCCAGAATGAGATCTGACACCCTCTTCTGGTGTGCCTGAAGACAGCTACAGTGTACTTACACATAATAAATAAATAAATAAATATTTTTTTAAAACCACACATGTAAAGATTAAATGAAAGAGAAACTATGCAGGAAGAGAGGCAAGGGGCGAGGCAAGGGGCGGGGCAAGGGGCGGGGCAAGAAGCGGGAAGGGCGGGGCAAGGAGGAGAGATGCGGAGGGATATGCTCAATACAACACTTGTACTCAATACAACACCTGCAAGAATTTTTTTATTTTTTAGTTTTGTAAAATTAATTTTTTTTTATTTTTTATTTATTTATTTATTTTTTTTTTGGTTTTTCAAGACAGGGTTTCTCTGTGTAGTCCCGCTGTCCTGGAACTCACTCTGTAGACCAGGCTGGCTTCGAACTCAGAAATCCGCCTGCCTCTGCCTCCCAAGTGCTGGGATTATAGGCATGCGCCACCACACCCGGCTGTAAAATTAATTTTTAAAAAGTCTAAATTCAACACACAGGTCTGGGAGTCTATCTGCTGCATATTATGATGGAGCGGGCTCTGTCCCCTAGATGTGGGGCGGGGGCGGTCTCCACCAGAGCCCAAGGAGGGGCTTCCGGAGAGACAGAGGCTCTGCAACATCTCTCAGGCTCTGGGCCCTGATGTCCTGGCATCCCCACCCTTGTCTCTTCCAACTTTATCAAGCCTCACACGTTTGGGGCACTTTGCTGTCGGACTTGACAGACCAAACGAAACAGAGGCGGGTGGCAGATAACCACGGCCCCTTCTCGCCACACGTAGGCCTGTTGGCTTGTCGGGCCTGCAAACGAAGGCGTCTTGCTTCTCCGACACATTCCACAGTCATGTCCCTGGGCTGTGGGCCTCCGGCGCGGTTCCCCTAAGCCCCAAGGATTTTCGCGGTAGAGACAAAAAGGGAACATTTGATTACTCATTCCAAAGTCCCAGCTTTGCTGTGTGACCTTGAGCAAGTCCCCATTCCTCTCTGAGTTTGTGTTTCTGCACCTGGGCCTTGACAGGAATAGGGATGGACTTGATAATTTCTGATATTTCCATCCTCCCCTCCTAGAATCCCTCAGTTTATTAGAAACAGGAAACGGGTCACCACACCTCTAAGTGCCAGTTCAGAATCTCATGGCTGTGTCAGGCCGGGGCCAGTGATAAGAGTTCAAGAGGTGGATGCGCTCCCTCAGACCCAGAGCGCACCATCTTAAAGTGAAAGTTTCACATAAACATGTGGTGGCACATGCCTGTAATCCTAGCACGTGGGAGGTTGAGGCAGGGGGATTGAGACAAGTTTGAGAATAGTCTCAGGTATATGTAGTGAGTTCCAGGCCATCATGGATGTGGATATATAGGAGCCTTTGTCTCAAAAGAACACACACACACACACACACACACACACACACAGAGAGAGAGAGAGAGAGAGAGAGAGAGAGAGAGAGAGGAATGGTTTTATAAAGGGAAGAGCTATTGAGATGGGTCACTCAGTAAGTAAACTTGCTGCCAAACCTGATAAACTGAGTCTGATTTCCAGAACCCACAGTGAAAGGAGGAGAGACTGCCACAGTTTGTCCTCTGACCACCACATGTGCTCCCCCTACACACACCACAGACAAAATAATTAATAAAAATTGTTTAAATCTAAGGCTGGCGTGTGCCTTTGGTCCCAGCATTAGGGAGGCAGAGGCAGGCAGGCAGATCTCTGTGAGTTTGGGGCCAGCCTGATCTACAGAGAGAGTTCCAGGACAGCCAAAGATACACAGGGAAACCCTGTCTTGAAAAACAGAACAAAGCAATCTGAAAATAAAAGCAAACACGAAAGAAGTAGCACAGGATGGCACCTGCGGAAAGCATTCTGACGGTTTTCTGTTCTGTTCATTAAACACAGAATAATCAAGTCATAATCATAGTCCACTACAGTGCAACTATGCCTGTGTTTCTGAACAAGGTGAGGCCAACTCAAGCAAACATGAATAAGTAGACCTGGGGCCAATTTTTTCTCTCTTTTTCTTCCTTCCTTCCTTCCTTCCTTCCTTCCTTCCTTCCTTCCTTCCTTCCTTCCTTCCTTTCTTTCTTTCTTTCTTTTTTTCAGACAGGGTTTCTCTGTATAGCTCTGGATGTCCCGGAACTCACTCTGTAGACCAGGCTGGTCTCAAACTCAGAAATCGGCCTGCCTCTGTCTCCCAAGTGCTGGGATCAAAGGCGTGCGCCACGACTGCCTGGCGACCTGGGGCCAATTAGGCGCACTAGCTTGTAAAGGCACCTGTTGTTTAGGAATGTGCACTCAGCGAGGGGGAGGGTCCTCGGCGGGGGTGGGGGTGGGGCTGGGGGTGGGGGTGGGGGTGCTCTCAGATGCCTGGATCTCCCTCTTTTGCTCCCATACACTCCTCTCTCACTGGGACTCCTTTCCCCCAGCAAGCCCTCCTAGCTTGTGATGTTTGTTTGTTGTGTGTGTACCCATGAGTGCCCGGTGTGAGAGTTTTCGGGGCACAGCCAGTGGGAATTGGTTCTCTCTTTTCACCTGGCAAATGATGAAGATCAAACTTGGCCTGTCAGGCAGCACAGCAAGCACCCTTACCCACTGAGCCATTTCTCTGCCCCCTCCCTCCCTGCTCTCATGCTGTGTGTGTGTGTGTGTGTGTGTGTGTGTGTGTGTGTGTGTGTGTGTCTCACTTGGTTTAATTATGGTTGCTTGTGTGATCAAGGGTAAGGAGGTTATTTACCGTAGCATAGAGAACTCAGCAGTCCTGCCTCTGAACAAAAGTGTCAATCCCCGCCCCCACCCCCAGTCACGATTTTTTACTAAACATTATCTTGTACTAATGTCTCTGCATTCTAGGAGTGTGCATGGAAGTAGACATGCAGCGCTACAAACCTTGGCTCTTCACAGCATACTGAAGTCTGGACTCTGCCCCAGGTTAGCCCAGCAGGAGACAGACCCCAGAGGTGGTGTTGGTGCACACAGCACGGAGACTCTTCAGTTCCTTACAGCTGAGTCCAGAGAGTGTGTCTGCAGGAACATGCAAAGAAGCCAGCCACTGTGCAGTCTGTTTTAATCCTGCAGTATTAATGTGCTGAAGACTTTAACGATGCCTGAAGTTGGACCTTAAAAAAAAAAAATCAGTTGGTCAAAGGTAAACCTCCACAGAAACAGACTGACCTCCTCACAAACGACTGAGACAAAACACAACTGCCCTTCCTGGACGGGGTCCCAGCCCAGAATAGGGACCTAAATAAAAAGTGGCGACAGCTAAGTCAAGCCGGCGTTGGGCTGGACGGCGGCGGCGTAGCACGGTTAGCGTCTGCGACGCATCAAGGTTAGCATCTTAGCTTTGATGAATGTACCTCGGTGGTGTCCGTGTGGGGGCAGAGAAGGCAAACAGAAACCCTCTGTTATGCTTTGCACCTTTTCTGTTTAGAATGATAATCATCCTGTCTAGAATTTTTGTAAAATAAGTTAGATGTATTGGAGTATGCTAATAATCCAAACCGTCAAGGTCATTCTCTGCTATATGTTTGAGACTAGCCTAGGCTACATAAGACCCTGTCATAAAGTACTGCTGCTACTGCTACTGTTACTACTACTACTAATAATAATAATAGTAATAGTAATATAAGATAAATGGGCCAGCAAGATGGTTCAGCAAGGCCTGCCACCAAGCTTGACAATGTGATTTGATTTCCAGGACTCACATGGCAGAAGGTGAGCACAAACCGCCTACAAATCGTCCACTGGCCTCCACATACTCACACGCATGCCAACCCCAACCACAAGGACAAAAATAAGTCAATGTGGCCAGGTGGTGCTGCTGCACCCCTTTAATCCTAGTGCTTGGGAAGCAGAGGTCATGGCGAGCCTGGTCTACAGAGCTAGGCCCACAACAGCCAGCCAAGGCTACACAAAGAAACTCCGACTCAATGAATGAATGAATGAATGAATGTAATAAAAAGTTTTGCACAAGCCAGGCGGTGGTGGCGCAAGCCTGTAATCCCAGCACTTGGGAGGCAGAGGCAGGCGGATTTCTGAGTTCGAGGCCAGCCTGGTCTACAGAGTGAGTTCCAGGACAGCCAGGGCTACACAGAGAAACCCTGTCTCGAGAAACAAACAAAACAAAACAAAACAAAACAAAATTTTTACACAAAACAACATATATGGTATGAATTATAGCTCAGTAAAGACATTAGCAAAAAATATAAAGTGCTACAAAGATGTTAGCAATTTGTATACTGAGTATGCCTTGCGTGCATTTCTTTTCTAGACAGGGTTTCTCTGTGTGGCCCTGGTTATCCTGGAATTCACTCTGTAGATCAGACTGGCTTCAAATTCAGAGATCCCCTTGCCTCTGCCTCCTAAGTCCTGAGATTAAAGGCGTGTACTTTGCTGTCTCTACCAACACTAAAGCCAACCCTCTGAGGACACCTGCACACATGTATGAACACAGACAGACAGACAGACACACACACACACACACACACACACACACACACAGTAGGGAGGTAAGCCAGGCATGATGACACACACCTTTAATCCCAGCACAGATCTCAGTTCAAGGCCAGCCTGGTCTACAAAGCAAATTCCAGGATAGCCAGGGCTGTTAACACAGAGAAACCCTATCTCAACCTCCCCACACCAAAAAAAAAAAAAAAAAAAAAAAAAAAAAGTAGGGAGATGAACCTGATCAAACTATACTGCATGAAATTCTTGAAGAATTAGTGGAATATATTATTAAAAAATAAAAATAATTTTAAAGGAAAAGCCGACTAGACATAAAGTCTAATTAGTGGACAGTGTTCTTCGAACACAGTGTTTGGGAATGAAGGAGTGAAGCCAAGGAAATACATTGTTTGGGTGGCAGGTTTACGTTCTTTAATTACTGTCAATATTTCTTGTAATTTACTCACTATAAATAAATTACAGTAAATAATGTTAGGGTATAGACTCAGATTTATGAGGCCCTGGATTAGGGCCACAGCATCGCTCCCAAAAATATACATGCATACATGAAAAACAGCTGTAGTTAATATTATATAGCTTTATTAGGGATTTTTTTTAAGTAGGTTATTCAGTTGATCGCTTTGCTGCTTTTGATGTAGAGTCTCCCGACTTACCCCCTGGCTAGAATGGAACTCACTTTGTAGGCCAAACTGGCCTCAGACTTGTGGCCATCCCTCTGCCTCTGCCTTCCTAGCGCTGGGGAGATGGGGTTTGAATCTGAGGTCTCTGGTGCCCTTCCTCAAGCCCCTGGGATATTAAGTGGAGAATACATGAGAGGGTGGCAGCACCGGATCCTGCCACCCTTGTACACTGGGACAGAAAACTTAGCCTCAAGGCTCTGGAGAAAGAACTACACATTTGTGAACTGAAAACACCCATCTACCTGGTTTCTGGTATTTTCTGCATTTTTTTTCCCCTGAAGCCTGAAGAAAACCTCTATACTCATTGTTCTGTCTAGTACAAGGCAGGGAAGGCACATCTCAATTCCAACCCTTGTTGATGGTGTGGGCTGCCGCAGGCAAAGACAACACTAAAAAATATCAGAGCAGGCAGGAGTCTTTCAGATCAAGAGACAAGACTTGGGAGAAAAAGCATGCACATTTGCATGCCAGGAGTCCTAGTGACAGATATATTTGTGTGCAATTATGATTTTTTTTATTACTAGAGCATTGGCTTAGGAATTTAGAGCCCAGTGAATCCCACAGCTGCATGTAACCAATTATTTCTTTCAGCAAATATGTTTTGTAGTCTTTTGTGTTCTGTGTTTCTGAGGTAGGACAGTGGAGACAATACTGTATCTACCAATATGTTGGCTTTTGATTTAAAAAAAAAAAAAAAAAGCAAAAACAAAAACCCTGGGCTGGGCTGGGCAGTGGTGTCACACTCCTTTAATCCCAGCACTTGGGAGGCAGAAGCAGGCAGATTTCTGAGTTCAAGGCCAGCCTGGTCTATAGAGTGAGTTCCAGGACAGCCAGGGCTATACAGAGAAACCCTGTCTGCAAAAAACAACCAAACAAATAAACAAAAAAAAACAAACCCAAAACAAACAAACAAACAAACAGACAAACAACCCTAGTCTGATCAGCCAAGGTAGATTGTTACTATTTAGAAAAGTTAGGCTCACCAGGCAGTGGTGTCACACACCTTTAATCCCAGCACTTAGAAGGCAGAGGCAGGTGGATTTCTGAGTTTGAGGCCAGCCTAGTCTACAGACAGAGTTCCAGGACAGCCAGGGCTACACAGAGAAACCCTGTCTCAAAAAAAGAAAGAGAGAAAGAAAGAAAGAAAGAAAGAAAGAAAGAAAGAAAGAAAGGAAGGAAGGAAGGAAGGAAGGAAGGAAGAAACAAAGAAACAAAGAAAGAAACAAAGAAAAAGAAAAAAAGAAAAGAAAAGAAACAGAAAGAAAGAAAAGCCAGACTCTTGGCTGCCTGTGTTCTTACATGCCTATTCCAAGTGATACATTTCTTATAGTAACCTTTTGTATAGCTACTGTTCCATAGCGTGGCTTCCCTGACAGCATATTGCTAACAAGAGGGATAATTTTGTAGGTAAATAGCTAGTTCTTGGTTAACTGTATTTGTTTAAAGGCATAACGGATCTTCTTGCCTCCACCCACACCGGCTGTGCTGGGACTGGAACCCAGTGCCTCCCCCACATCTCCTTAGCGCTGTATCCACTGAGCTATAGCGACAGTTCACTTGCCCTTCCCTTGAGATTTGTATCTCGAAGCTTCCTTCCCCTGCTTCATTGTCTACTGGCTTACTGAGAGCAGACCTCCCCTTAAGGACTGTGTGCAATAACCTCTCCACAGGGACTGTGAATGTGTTCTTACATGTAGCATACAGATTTTCTAAAAACAAACAAACAAAAAAATGTCCCGGACATATAAATGAATGAACTAAGCTGACAATGAGAACCAACACATTTATTCTCTGTTGGCTGGGCTGAAGTTGACTCCTCATGCTCTCCTCTAGTGGCACTGCTCACTGTATCTATGATGTGATTTTTAGCAGGTGCAATGAATCAATGTGCTCAGGAGAGTCCAGAGAAGGGCCATTGGGATGCTTGCTGAGGGCCAGATTCTGTGGTTCCTCCTTGCCCAGGGTTTGTGTAACAGCCTTCGCTCACAAATCACAGCACTGTTCTGATTCTTAGAAAGGCGCCCTCAGTGCCTCCATCCACCCAACCCCACAGTCCTCTGTGCTTGTAACCCTGGTGTTCGGTTAGCGTCATCTGTCACAGCTGAAATTAAACAACAAAAAGCACGTCAGGTGAGAAGCTGAGAAAGACACTCTGGCTGTTTATGAGAGATATACCATTACTGTCTAATGCAGGATGGAAGAAGGCATCTGCTCTCTCCTAGCCCCCACCTCCACTCTCCCCTGGGCTTCTAGAAGGTCCCCTTCTCCTCGAGCCTGCCGATTAGCCAGTGTTTCCAACCATGTTTATTCTCTCTGGCTCCGTAGCAAACGCCCTAGGGGGGGAAACCTGGCTCTGTGGATGCCTGGTCTCCTGGTACATTCAATTTCTCTCAATTAGGAGACTCTGCTGGAGACACAATGGGTTTTGGTGAGCTCGGATTCTGACTGGTTTTTATACAAATGTACATGAAAGATCTGATTTCCTCTGTGATTTTTATGGCAGGAGAGAGCAGGCAATTAGATTAATGTCTGCTCTGCTTTCTGGAACTTTCCTTTTTCTTCTCTTCTCACGTCACCTTTGTTTCTTCCCATGACGCCCCCACCCTTTTTGTTAATAGACTGTTGGAACTCTTTGGCTTCATGCATAGAAATGGATTTAGTAAGTGTAGCAGCTGGGTTTGGGTTTGGGGGGCCTGCGCCACAGCCTGTTCTTTTAGTCAGACTCTGGGGTGGCTTCTAGGAAACTGGGGAACACAACCTCCAGTCCCCTGGTGTTTGTGGGTGGCTTGATGGGGTGTCTGTCCAAGAGGCTAGGGAGCAAGACCACACCAGGAGGAGGCATGCCCAACTTCAGGCTTCCTGGAAGGAAACCCATCCCAACAGCTCCTTTCACCAAACACCCAGTTTCTTCTCAGGGGTTTCTGAGGGCCGGGGTGGTGGCTCTGGTGGTGGCACAGTTGCCTGGTACACGTGAAACCCATGGTTCAATCTACAGTACCAGTATGGAGAAGAAAGTGATTCTGATTTCTTCAGTGTCCCCCTCACCCCACCCCGTAATTCAGCGCAAACCTCCCCACTGCGAGCAAAGAACAAGAAGAGCCCCTCGAGATTAAACTTTAACGAGGAAAAAAAAAATGGAAAAAAACGCTGAATATTATTGTCTCTCCCAAGGCGTCCGCCAGTGAGCCCGGAGCTAAGCGGTTTCCCATTGTGGATCCTAAATCCCTTTTTTGTTTTTCTCTCTTAAAGTGTGTTTACAGCTGACCATGATGGGAGAGCTGACGGATGTAGCCTGGACCTCTTTAAAATAATCAGACTAACTGTCAGGCTGAAGCCTCTTTCTAAGGGCTGTTGGGTAAAAGAAGGGTTTGGAATGCCCGAATTGCTACCTATCTACCACCTAATACCAAGCGGCCGGGGGTTCTGTTAGTGAGACCATTTCCATAGTTTGACATCTGTATTCCTGGTGGCTCTAAGCGTTCTGTTCCAGGCTGTGAGCAGGACTAGAGAATTTAGGGACTCATGGTCCCTTAGGGCAAGGTCGCCTTAGGTCTGGAGAAGGCCAGAGGAGAGGGCTATCGTTTCTCCACTCCAGCCTCAAATTAAAAAGAAGGGGGAGTGGGAGAAGGGCCTCTGTCCCCACCCATTGCGACACATGCTCTCTGACTTCCATCTACAGACAAGATTTTCTCCATTGAAATGTATGCATTTCTTTCAACTAAATGCCACTCTGAACTGATGATTTCTGTCTCAATGACAAAGCCCACCACGGGGCTTTTGGGGACTGGCAACCTCAGGGTTTCAAAGACTGCCTGCCACACAGCCTGTGGTTTCCATTCTCATATATTCTTTTGCCTTCTCTGGGGGAAAAAAAAAAGGTAATGGATTTAGAGCCTCGAATTTTCTCCTCGAGGTAGGTTCACTTAGCTGGGCAAACATAGAGGTCCCTGGCTCCTCTGAGGGTCCTGCAGGTGGAAAGCACTGAGCACCAAGGCCGGCTGAGGGATACAAGTATAAAACATGAGGCATGGGATCCTCATACTTGAGGCATACAAGTATAGAATATGAGTACCTGCCATCCACTTGGGTGATGGAGGCAGGGGGATCGGGAGTTCAAGATCAGCCTCAGCCATATTAGTGACTTTGAGGCCAAAGGACTTCAAAATGAGACCATGTCACAAGAAAGAGTCCTGGGGGTGGGGGGTGGGGGTGGGGAGATGGATCAGTGGGAGGGGCTTGCCTAGTATACAGGCGAGGCTCTGGCTCTATCTCCAGCACAGCAAAATAAGTAAGTAAGTAAATAAGTAAATAAATAAATAAATAAATAAATAGCAGGGAAAGGGAAGAAAAAAGTAAAGGTTTTATATAAAAGTCCAACCATCATGACCTGACTGTCAGCAGCCTCTGTGATCAGTGTGTGACACGCCCCCAGCCCCGCCCTCGTCAAGCCTGTGGGAGCTAGGTAAAGTGTGTTGGTTTGGTCTTGGCTGGGACTTCATGCAGTTTTGGGAATTGAACATAGCTGCCCAGGGTCTGATGCGTGCCTGGTAAACTACCTGAACTGCAGACCTACCACCTACCCCCGCCCCAGCAGTTAAAATTTGACTAACAAAGGAGAAAAAAAAAAAACTTCCCAGAGGTTGGAAACAAAAGCTCAGGCTTCAAAACTGACCTTCCCGGAGCAGAGCTGGATAGCCCTGTAAGTATAAAATGGCGGGACAGACAGCAACCCTGAGAGCAATGACCAGAACACCAAATCGAACACGACAAGACTAATATCCCCCAAGTACACAGCACAGTTAGCTGATCACTCCAGATGAAACTGCCCTGGATGTCACCACCCTGGTGAGAGAAATCCACCTGCCTTCAGGTCAACTGACTGTGGTAGAGCTGGCCGGCCATAGCAGAAACTGAGGAGTTGGGAGGACAGGGACTCCCTCAGAACCCACCCCAGTGCTGGGAGGGGGGGTACGAGGGAGGGGGGGCAGGGCAGATTTTCTTGATTTATGACCACCGCACCCCGAGCCATCCCATAAATTTGGGGGCCGTTTTTCACCAAAACCGTGAGTTACGATTTTTCAAATAAATACACTTTCCAATCAGACTGGGCTCTGTTTAGGTTGAAGGCTTCCCGGCTTCCCGGAGCAGACATCTCTCGGTGCAGAAAATACACACAGGAGGGAACGGAGCCGGGACGAAGCTCAGACAACATAAAAACTTGTGTAAACACGTTGTCATTTACAGACTTCGGAAGAGAAAGAGAATGGGGGGGGGGACAGAAAAAGGGAGGGGCTAGAGAAAACACATCCATGTTTAATTCTCTCAGAATCCTCTAGTCTCAGCCTGGAGGGAGGACACGGAAAATTTAATATTTTTTTTTCCGTAAGCTTGATTTATGTTACTCATTAGAAAAAGGCAGGAGTGGTGGGTTTACCTTAAATAGATTTTGAATTTTTTGAGGTTGCTAAAAATGTATACGGTTTATGCTCTCTCTCTCTCTCTCTCTCTCTATCTATCTCGTGTGTGTGTGTGTGTGTGTGTGTGTGTGTGTGTGTGTAAACCAGGGTGGGTCTTTTTTTCACCCAGCCTTGGAGGACTGCATCCTTCCACAGATACCTTTCCTTACGCTGGGTCTCTGTTGCCACCTGTCAAACAAGATGGAGTGGATCAAAGACTCAGAAGCCACAGAGCAGAGCACATAAGAGTATTCTCATGAAATTATGGATTTAACATTAGATAAAAGTCACTTCTGCCTTAGACTTTTTCAGTGCAAACCACTCGTCACAAGAAAGGGGGTCTCAAGGCAGGCTCACAAGGTCTGAGCTCTACCTAGCAGTCGTGTGCCTTTAGGGAAATTCCTTCTCCTTTCTGGTCTCATTTTCCTTGGAAAGCTAGAAGTGGGTCCCTACAGTATCTCTGCAAGTCCCC
This sequence comes from Apodemus agrarius, assembly GCA_964023405.1. Classification (NCBI taxonomy): domain Eukaryota; kingdom Metazoa; phylum Chordata; class Mammalia; order Rodentia; family Muridae; genus Apodemus; species Apodemus agrarius. The sequence continues at coordinate 41,892,358 of OZ030015.1, read as the reverse complement.
CACACCAAGGTGAGAAGGCTTCACTTTCTAACAGCGTCCTGGAGACCGCAGCCCCCCGCCCCCTCAGAGGAGCAAGTCAGGCCAGATTGGAAAACCCAAGACCCTCTTTAGATGCGACCAAGAAATGTTTAAGGGATTTGCGCGCTCAGGCTGCCGCAGCAAATGGCCCAGGGGGCTGATTTATGGCGCGTTCCTGCGCGACGCGATTCCCTAAGACAGCGAGAATATTTTACACCGCGCTAATATAAACAGGCGGCCGGCCGGGTCCTTTTTATGGAGTTCCTGTAATTACCCGGACCCTGACAGGTCCTTGATTTACTGCCCTATTTAGATAAGGGGTCCGGTGCGGGGATTGCCTGTGGCGTCAAGGTCACTGGACTCAGCGGATCGCGGGGTTTGCGCGGGGTTTGCTGTGGGCGCCTGGGTGCGCGCTCTCAGGAGCTTGCAGGCCGCAGTGGGGTGAGCAGAAGGGGGGGCTGGCCGCTATCCAGGGCATCCCAGAGCCATCCTGGAAGCAAGGGCCTTGGAGGTAGCAGACCCCACCACACACACACACACACACACACACACACACACACACACACACTGGGACATTAGCACATGAAACCAGGCGAAGGTATTGGACTGGGAATCACGTTCCCCTGGACTCACTCTTTATCCTGTGGGACGGCAGTAAGACAAGCAGAGGACCGAACTCCACCAGCAGAGCACCATTGCCAGTAGCATCCGGACCCCCGCACGCAGGCTGTCCTGCGCAAGATTTTGCTGTCTAGTCAAGGGGGCAGCTTTTCCTCAGTGCAAAACTCAGGACTATTGTGAGTTGACTTTGTTCTTATTTTAAGTGGTGCCCTGGCACATCAACCGCCGCCCCAGCCCTGTCAACCCTTACTCAAGCTTCCCCTGAATCTCCTCCGCAGCAGGCAGAGGGAACTGCAGATAGCCCGTATTCAGAGAGGGAGCAGAGGCAACAGTTCCCACTCAGGTGGCCTCCATCCCGCTATTGCCTGCTTCTTCTCCTGGACACCATTTATTTAACCTCAGAGGATTGTGTTCTCCCGTCTGTGAACTGGTAAAGACCACTTACCCCGTGTCACCAGTATCACTGGGGCCAGACCTGGGAAGCCTGCCTCTATGAGAGTCAGATCAACTTAAGGCACACTGAGGGCTTTGTGGGGCTGACCGGAGACTCTCCCCAGTGTTCTCGGCTCCCAGGGCTTGATCTGCAGAGGCAGGGGCAGGGCGAAGGAGGCGAAGACCACTTCCTTTTAGGCTCTCTTCTGGATCTATGCAACCAATCCTGAAGAGGCAGAAATTACAAACTCAAGTGGCTAGCCCTCTGCTCTTCTCTGCAAACAGGGAAACTGAGGCTTGGAGATGAAAAAAAAAAAAAAACAAAAAACCAATATGTTTCTAGAGGATGCCAGAATTTGACAGGGATGACTGGGGCCGTGCACTTAAAGTCACAGCACTTCAGAGACAAGCAGCGGGATTAGGAATTTAAGTTCCACCTGAGCAACAGCCTGGGCATTAGGGGACTCAAAGACCAAACAACCAAACAACTCCACAAATAAACACCTGGAAGCCTTTTTTTTTTTCTCAAATTCATGCAAGCCCCCACATTATCACATAGCCCAAGAGGAGACTGTGCGCGCGCGCGCGCGCGCGCGCACATACACACACACACACACACACACACACACACATCCCCTGCCATCCAGGTTTCATTCAACGCACTTCGGAAGGCTGGACCTGGAGTCTAGTAACCTTGTCGTCTCCTTTGATATTCATAATTTTGAGTGTCCCACTTCAAGTCCCACCAGGACTTATACAAGACCCCCCCCCCCAATCAAATCCTGAGCCACTTTCAGGGCATTGGGAGGCATCCTGCTTTTTATATTCTCACTGGGAAGCAGGTGACTTGGGAGTCTTCAGGGGGGCCTCTGGGATTGTGGGATGTGGGGAAGGACTGTTGTCCTTCAGTCTTTTCTCTACTGCAACATCTAGGCTAGATATGCAGGCCTAAGAGATCTGTGTAATGTCAAGAAGGCGGGCCTCCCATTAGCTGGGGGTGGGGGAAAGCTATGCCTTTGTGTATGGATGCTAGTGTGACCCTGTGTGAGTGTCCACTGTCCTTGTGGGTGACCTGATAATATGAGCGCTGATGTACAATTTCATTTGGTCAATGTGACTATCTTCGAAGGCTGTAAATACATGCAAAACCTGAATGTGCAGTGTTTGGAAATCTTGTAGCGGACATGTGCAGGTAAAATTGAGTATGCGGACTGTGTGCTGTGGGGCTATAGAGCCCGCCAATGGACGGGAATGTCTATTTGGGATGATTGCAAGTCTATGTGCATGTTGTCTAGTGTTTTTTCCCTGTGTGTGTGTGTGTGTGTGTGTGTGTGTGCATGTGTGTGTGTGTGTGTGTGTGTGTGTGTGTGTTTGGGAGAAGGCTGATGCTATTGTTGGTTTTGAGACTGGCTTTCTGTGCTGCCCAGTCTGATGTCTATTTTTTTTTAAAAAAATATTATTTTAAAACATACAAATAAATGAAAAAAGTCTCACCCAAAATAACCAGACCCAACATCTGTATAACTCCACGAACTTCCATACAGTTAGAAACAAGCATTTGGAATAGAAACCGCAACGGTTCACATTAAATTTTACACTTTCAGTATCAAATCTATTTTATGCACTTATCCACCATCAAAACCAAAAAGAGAATCCAGAATTAAAACCAGAAAAACAATTAGCTTGAGATCCTCCCTCCTGACTTTGGTCCACTACCGGTGAGTGGGACTCCTGGAGTAATCCTACTCTCCTGCTTCTGCCTCCTAAGTTAGCTCAGGCTACGTGTACCACTGTGCCCCCCTGGTAAGCTGGGGATTTTGAGAGTTTGTGTTATGGATATAACTCTGATGAATTTGTAAATAAAAAAAAAAAGATACAAAGGGAAACTGGGTGTGGCGGTGACCTCCTGCCTGAGATCCCAGAACACTCAGTGAGGATCAGACTAGGCTAGGTGAAACTCTGTTATTAATCAATTAGTTAAAATAAAATAAATGCTTGTGGTCTGGCAAGAAACTGACCCGCTGGCTCATGGCTCAGTGGGTGAAAGTGCTTGTCACCAAGGATGGCCACCTCAGTTTGATCCCAAGGATTTAGGTACTGCAAGGAGAGAACTGGCCCCCACATGTACATCACAGCACCTATGTGTTCCCCACAAATAATTCAATGTAATTAAAAATGTTGTGAAAACATATGTGCACCACTACACCCAGTGTCCAGAGATTCTGATAAAATCGTGACCTTGTTGTATCTCTGAACACCCAAGTGGGAAGCTCCTATATGTAACCCACTCAGGGGATGGCAGACATGCTGGGGGGGGGGGAATTCCTAGGAATGTGTGGATCTTGCATGAATGTATGCATGCCACGTCCTTGTATTATTACTAAGGTGGAAGCCGTCTGTAAGAACACCACGCGGGTGTTTGTGTGTGCCGGCCTGAAGGGATGAGCCTGTGTGTCTGTATGGACCTGTCGTAGAGCCCGGGAAAAAAGATTGCTGGAGTCAGAACTACACTGCTTGAGAATCCAGGCCCTTCTTGAGGAGTTATTCCTTCCCACCCAGGTTCCCTCATCCTGAGAGTGACTCCCAGCCCGCAGGGCACAAGAACCCGCGGAGCAGCTGCGCAGCTGCGGAACCGGCGCCTTCCCGGGGAGCCTTCCCCAGGCCCCTGGCTGAGCCCAACCCCAGCGCTGCGGGCGCCAGGCGCCGGCAAGAGCGGCGGGTTTCCAGTTCGCCTGGGGCAGGACCCAGGACCTCTTTCCGCCGCTGCTCACAACCTCCTGCACAGCCAGTTCCCACAGGTGGGACCTTGGTGCTCAGAGCTCAGCGACTGAGCTTCCACCCACACCTCAAAGCGAGCCTTTTCTCACAGCAGTCCGCGTTTGCAGACACGCGGGAATCTCAATTCGCATACATTGCTAGGATTTCACACACGCCGGGGTGGGGGTTGGGGGGGGCTGTCATCTGCGGAGCCCACGACCACATTCGTTTTCACTTACCCACTTGCTACTGGGCCTCACATCCTGTCTGCGCACGGTGGCCTTTCTCCCACTGTCCTTGCCTGTTAATTGTCTTATACAAGCCGGGCCTCAGTGAGTAACTTTCGAGTGGCTGGATCAAAAGCAAATGAAAAAGAATGTGACATCATCTCATTCCCGGCACCCCTCACCCCCGTTCCCCCCCCCCCCCGCCTTAACTGACATTTGATAGAAAGACACATTTCCCCGAAGCCCACCTAGGGAACGAGCGAGCCCAGAAAGGTTGGTGAGGTTGGCGGGGGTCCTAGGGACGGAGACTTTGACGGAAAGACGACGAAGACCCAGAGTCTCAGGCTTAAAGCCTCTTGGAAAGCCATCTCTTTCTAGAATTCCACCTTGGAGAAGTGCTCTAGACTGAAGGGGGGGGGGACACAGGGTTGTATAGATAGACCCTGGCTCAGCAGAGTGGGGTGTGAAGCGCCCAGGCTGATTTCTCCGTGGATATCAGGGGTGGGGGTGGGCTGGTTTCTTCCAGTGCTCGCTTCAGTGGAAGTATCTTTTACAGGATCAAAGATTTTCATGCAGGTGGTGAGCCAGATGGAGTAAGTAGCCCAGCAGTCGCCGGCTCCTAGCCCTACGTGCGAATCTTCCGAAGACACCGGGGAGTCCTGCCACAGAGATGCCTTGGGGCCAAGGCGCCGCCAGGCTGCCTCGCCACCAGCTCGGCCTGCCGGCGTTTACACCGAACCAGGCGCCTGAGAGGCTAGAGGAGCAGAGATCAGCCACCGTCTCCACCCCCCAACCCCCAAGCCCGGAACAAACCGGTCAGTGCCCGAGAGCTGGAAGCCCGCTCCCTTTCCCGCCCACTTCCACCTCGGCCTCTGAAGGCTCTTCTGGGAGTCCGCAGCTGGGCGAGCATTGGATCTTTGGGAACCACCTTGTTGGGTAGTAGCTCCAGGTCCAGCCTGAAGCTGGGGACCCGAAGGCAGGGCTGTAGGGTGTTAGGGCCTAGCCTACTTCCCTGCTGCGCCCGCCCGCCCGATGGCCTTCCTACTCCCACGATGTGCAGCGTCCTTTAGAGTTCGGGTTCGGGAACGCTAGATACCCTATTCAAAATTTCAGGCCTAAAAACAACAGCCAGTTTTGCTCTGGTCCTCAGTTTCCCTACCCGACATCGTGTGTGTGTGTGTGTGTGTGTGTGTGTGTGTGTGTTGATGAGGCCTTCTATTTTCAAGGGATGATTCTAGAATCTTTTCCTTGGATCCATGAAGAAAGGGTGGTAGGTTCAGTACAGGGAGTGAACAGGCCTGGCCTCAAGTTCGTAGCCCCCGCCCTCCCAGGAGGGGAACTGGGAGAGGGGGAGGGACATAGGCGGGGCGGTTTTCAGTCCCTGTGGTCAGCCCAGAATTGTGTGGCGCTTGCTGAGCATAAAACTTGGGACCGCCACCCCCTTCCCTCCTCCTGCCATTGGTTCCAGCTAGAGGTTGACATCAAAGCCGAGGCCTTATATAAGTAGGATCCTGGTGGCAAGTCCGCAGAAGGGTTAAACCCGGTCTTTGGAAATCCGAACCCTTCTCCCTGTTGCCTACAGAAACCTTCAAGAAGTCGGCGGGTCCCCGGTGTCATCTTCAGCCTCGTTCAGGACTCCTCCAAAACCCAGCCAGCTCGCTGCCTCCAGAGCCCACGGTGACCCCCTTCTGTGGGGCGCATGGGGCGGTGCTAATTGGGCTGACAGCACAGGCCAGGAGCCTCTCCAACATGAACCTCGTGGGCAGCTACGCACACCATCACCACCATCACCACTCACACCCGCCGCACCCCATGCTCCACGAGCCCTTCCTCTTCGGTCCGGCCTCGCGTTGCCACCAGGAGCGGCCTTACTTCCAGAGCTGGCTGCTGAGCCCGGCTGATGCTGCCCCAGATTTTCCTGCCGGCGGGCCACCACCTACCACCGCAGTAGCGGCGGCTGCCTACGGTCCCGATGCCCGGCCGAGTCAGAGCCCGGGTCGGCTGGAGGCTCTGGGAAGCCGCCTGCCCAAGCGGAAAGGCTCAGGACCCAAGAAGGAGCGGAGGCGCACGGAGAGCATTAACAGCGCGTTCGCGGAGCTGCGTGAGTGCATCCCCAATGTGCCCGCCGACACCAAGCTCTCCAAGATCAAGACTCTGCGCCTGGCCACCAGCTACATCGCCTACTTGATGGACGTGCTGGCCAAGGATGCCCAAGCAGGTGACCCCGAGGCCTTCAAGGCTGAACTCAAAAAGACGGATGGCGGTCGCGAAAGCAAGCGGAAAAGGGAGATGGTGAGTCCCGGGGCTTGTAAGTTCCAGCCATGGGTGCGGGGCCGGGGTAAGAGCAGGCCGGCAAACCTCGCAGAGCTGTGCTGCTCTGGTGGGATTCTGAAAGGCTGGGGTGGGGGGGGGAGGGTTCTGAGATTGACACAGTCTGCCATTGTGTGCACAGTCATTGCTGACTGAACATGGACTTTTGCTTTTTTAAAGTGTGATCTTAGGGCCTTACAAGATGAACTGAAAACCTTGGGCTTCCGAGAAGGGGCTATACTCTATACTATCGTTTGTTTTAAATGTGAAGGTGTTCTGAGTCTTCCCTGGGCCCTCCTGAGAGCAAGGTTGAGAATGAAAGTAGGAAATGACGTAAATGCTTTACTAACGAATGACGTTCTCCCAAAATATTTTTAAAAGCAAAAACAAAACAAAACAAAAAACGAATACAAGTCTGGGTTTTATATTTTAATTTGCTTAATTTTGAATATCTGAATTACCCACGGGCTTTATTGGAAAGGACTATCTACCTCAATTAATGTACTAATTGGAGAAGGCAAAAAGCGGGGCGGGAAGTCAGCTCAACGCTGGGTCTAGTAAGCCCCTAGTCTGGGTCTAGTCTGAGACGGGGTGATGGCTAGACAACCTCAAGGCTTCGTGTGCAACAAACAGGAAGGGCTTGGGCCTTTGTCGGGGCTAGCCTAGTCAGCCTTTCTGGGTCTTCTCCAGTTCGAGCGATCTTCCTCCTCAGGGCGGTGGGACTTCTGCCCCTGTTTGGTCGGCTCAGGCCTAGGCACTGCTGCCGTGTGAACTGGGGTGCTGGGTGGCTTTTGTCTGACCCTCGGGACTTGTGGCAAAGTAGGGCCTGGCTTACCTGAAGCCACCGGAAAGACAGACTTCCAGCCTCAGTCGCCTGAGGCCTGGGCTGGGGATTGGGGCGGGAGGGAGGAGCACCTTGTTGGAAGCAGTTGTAGGGCCAATCCTGATCCTGGTAGGGCACAACTAGCAAGTGACGCCACACCGGGTTCCTGCTAGGAGAGCTGGGCAGGACTGAGGCCAGGCCAGTTCTTTCCTCCCTAGGTAGTGAGGGAGGCTCCCAGCACTGGTACTAGCCAGCACCCGACCTGCATCCAAGCCAAGAGCCTACGCCAGGCTGATAACCTGGACTGGGAGTTATGTACCGAGTGGATTACTAGTCCCGCCCTTCCCACACCAGGCCTCTGCGACGCTGGCTTTCTCTGCCAAGACGCCTTAAAACTAGGTTTAGTTTCCCCAGACTTGTCTGGATTCTCAGAGGTAAACCTCCCCAAGCTGGTCAAACCAACCCGGATCCCAGGAGCTAAGAGCATAAAGGTAGATTTACAAGCCTAATCGTGTGCTTCAACAAACAGACATCTGTCAGTTAAGGACACCAAGTTACTGCTCCCGACCCCGTTCCCCAACTCTCCTCCAAGCCGGGGAGACCGAACTGAATAACTTAAACCTGACTTTGTCGCCTTTTGTTTGTTTGTTTGTTTGTCGTTTTGTCGTTTGTGTCCATTGGCAGCCTCAGCAGCAAGAAAGCTTTGCTTCTGCCCCGGGGCCAGGCGAGAAGAGAATTAAGGGGCGCACCGGCTGGCCTCAGCAAGTCTGGGCGTTGGAGCTAAACCAGTGAGACCAGGCCGGCGCCGAGGACCCGGCCGAGGCTGGCCCACTTGGCTTTCCCGGAGAGGAGAAGGAAGGACGCAGCGGCTACTGGCGGGTCTCCGGGGGCCCGCGCGCGTCTTGCCCCAGTCTCTGCGGAGCGCCGGCGGGTCGGCGGTTGCAACTACCCACTAGGATCGCACGTGCAATGTCATTTGAATTTGTTAATACATAAGAGAAAGAGAAATTTATATATATGTTCACTTCCCGCCGAGGGCGGCTCTCGGAGGCTCGACTCTAGAAGGGACTGGAGAAGTCCAAGCCCCCAAAGACACACCCTGTCTGGGTGGAACTCAATCCCAAAGGCCACGATCGCGCCGCTCTCTGGCTCGCTCTCTTGTCCCCCACTCTTGGCTCTGCGTCAGTACCCGGACGCCTTCTTCTCGAGTTAAAATGCAATAAGAGAAATTGGTAGTTTCTAACCAGGAAGACCGACGCTGCAAGGGTTGACCTCTCCTGAACAGCGGTGGTTTTCCTTTCTTGTCGCTACACTTCCTATCTAGAGGGAAGGCGTTGCTTTCTTCCGCCGCACCTCTGCTTTCCGAGGGAAATGTTTCCCTTCCTTTCCCTCCCCTCCCCTCCCCTCTCCTCTTCCCTTCCCCTTCCCTGTCCTCTTACCCCCCCCTTACCCTTCCTTCTTTCTCCTTCATTTCTTTCCTTTTCTTCCTAAATAAAAGCGTTCCCGTTCGTTGCCGATTTTGTAACGCATTTAAACTACCTATCCTGCCTGTTGCTCTCAGGTATACATCTCCCTACCCCCACCCTCTTTCTACCTCAAATCAGTGTGACCACTCGCAGCCCCACCCTTTGCCAAAGCAGTATCTATGCTCTTGACTTAATAAAAAGTTTTCAGAGAATCTCGCAGGCTTGTGTGGTGCTGCTGCGGCCCGGGCCCCCCGTAGCCCCTCTCTCTCTCCTCTCTCTCTCTCTCCCTTTCCCCTTCTTTGATACATACCAAGCGAAACTGCGAGAAAGAGGGAGGCAACGAACTAAAGTGTGGAAAGTTAGAGTCGAGTTTTCAGAAGAGAGCAGCCAGCGGGGAGTCACTCGTGGAAACGGGAGGGGAGCAGCCGGAGAAAGTAATCAGATATAGAGACTTACTCGATTGGGAATTCCTAGGCCAGCTTGCACACTGGTGTGTGGACTGAGCTTTTGTGGAGGTCCAAGGGGTGCTACCACACAAAGGGGCCCCGCCTCTGTGGGGGGAATGCTGAGCTCATAGGTGTCGGCTCCTATGAGGGCCGAGAGCCGCTCCTATAGAAAGCCTCGGACTCGGCTGGTCCTCTTAGCACAACTCCAAGCACCACAAGCAATCAAGACGCGCTCCTATGTGCCTGCTATTATTTTATACATAAACAACCTCATGCTAATGGTTACACTGAGGTTTCTCTCTTGCAACAGAACACTTAAATACTTATGAGAACGTGTGTGCCGCATGATGCCCGCGCGTGCGGCCAGAGCCGGGCCTCCGCGTCCCCGCACGTCGCGTCCACCGTGGGCGCATTTGCTGGGGGGTGGGGGGGAGGAGGGGTGCGGGTGAGTATGGAGCTAAACCGGGGTGCGCTAAGATAGGAGTCTGCGAGGTGGTGAATACCGGTCGCGTGCCAGCAATCGGCTCCCTGCGTCGGAACGCCGCCGAGTGCCTGCTGTCCGGCGACAGCTCCCAGGTCGACGGGCGCCGCGGGCCCCCCCCCCCCCGAACTCGGCGTTGGGTGCGCCTGCTCAGATCTTGGCCTGTTCCGGCTGAGGACCAGGAGGGAAGGGCGCTCCGGGCCTTGGACTGCGGCTGGAGATGAAGATGGAGACCCTGGGCGGACGCGTCCACCGGCCATCGGGGTGAATATGGGGCCCTATTAGTCTGGGCTGTAAACACCGTGGCAGGGGCTGCGAGGCCACGCGGGCCGTTCCGGACGCGAAGGAGTTAATAAAAGGTGTTTTATGGGCGCTAGGAAACGGCGGGGGAGGTGTGAGCTTCTCCCTGCTCGAGCCCCCCACCCTTTCTTCTTCTTTCCCTCTGCCACCCGCCGCCAGATCAAACAAGCCCGCGCTTTAACTAGACCAACACCTCGTCGTAATGAGCCGACCGGCGCGCCCCTCCCCCGTCCTCCGAGGCCCCTCCGGGACTCGCAGAAAGGAAACCCGAGGCTCGTTACGCTTTTCTTTCCCTTTTGGAAATTCTGGCCCGGGTGAGGAAATGGAGCGAGGGAACAAACCTTCCTTAGACTCGAACCCAGGACCCTAGTTCAGGTCCTGACCACCAACCCTCTTAGGGGTCCCGCTCCCATTTCTATTTTTAGCATGGCAAAGCATCCTAAGCTCGGGAAGAATGTACACCCGCGTCCTCTTTCCTTACAGCTCCGGGGTGGAGAGGGTACCTAGCCTGGGCACCTCCTCAGCACAGCCTACACAGCCAGGCTTTTCCAGGGGTTCAAAGGCCCCCAGCCTTTCTTTAGGAGGAGAGGGCTAGACCCCTAAATGTAACTTCAGTTGCCTATGGCCCCATTCTCAGGTCCTGCAAGTGGAGGTCAATGCTCATGGGGGACCTGGGTTTCCAAAGGCTTAATCTCAACCCACCTAGGGCCCTGGGAAGACTCAACCCTGGCATGAGAAAGGGACTTTACCACAAACCAGCATCAAGCCTGCCTCCAGCATCGGCCATCTCTGTCCAGGGCCTCAACTGCTTCCCACCCCTTTCAGCCTCCTACCTTGGCAAATATCTCAGAGCCTGAGCTCACCTCAAACCAGAGGCAGAAGCCATGCTGTTATTATTTTAGCTAAATATATTTTCTCTCAAAAGCATACATCTGAAGTAGAATAGTTGACCACTCAAAAAAAAAAGCACCAGAGATAGATCCTTAAGAAATAGGGATTGTGGCAGGGTGGTGGTGGTGGTGGTGGTGGCGCATGCCTGTAATCCCAGCACTTGGAAGGCGGAGGCAGGCAGATTTCTGAGTTTGAGGACAGCCTGGTCTACAGAGTGAGTTCCAGGACAGCCAGGACTACACAGAGAAACCCTGTCTCGAAAAACCAAAATAAATAAATAAATAAATAAAGAAAGAAAGAAAGAAAGAAAGAAAGAAAGAGGGATTGCGGGTGGGTTTTAACTGCAGTGTACCAGAGAGTACAGAACAGCCGAAGATCCCAGGCAGGCTGACTGACTTCAGTCCATTCAGGTAGAGCCACTGTGACTTAGGCCTCTGGGATGGAGGAAAGAATTCTCCTTGGTATGTGAAGGAACACCTCTGTGAACAACTCCGTGTTGCCTGAATGATCCTTTCGTGTAAAAAAGAAACAACAAACAAACAGAAAAGGCATGAAAACACTTATACCTCTACCTTTGCTACCTTTGCTGTTTTGCTTTCTGTTTTCCTGTGTTTTTGTTTTGGTCTCACTCTATAGCCCAGGCTGGCCTCCAACTTGTTAATCCTCTTGCTTCAGCCTCCTTAATACTGGGATTACAGATCTTGCTTTTTTTTTTTTTTTTCCACCTTTATTTCTGCTCTGAGGAAATAAAGGCAATTTTTAACTTCCTTTTGCTTTGCTCTATTTTTAAAAAACTTTTAAATTTACAATGACTAAGTAATACTTTTTACTTTAAAACTGCAACCTTAGCCGGGCGTGGTGGCGCACGCCTGTAATCCCAGCATTTGGGAGGCAGAGGCAGGCAAATTTCTGAGTTCAAGGCCAGCCTGGTCTACAGAGTGAGTTCCAGGACAGCCAGGACTACACAGAGAAAACATGTCTCAAAAAAACAAAAAAAAAAAACAAAAACAAAAACAAACAAAAAACCCTGCAACCTCATTCTCTTCAGTTACTAGCACATTTTCTTTTTTGATCATTTCTTTTTGTGTGATTTTGGGGTTTTTTGTTTGTTTGTTTGTTTGTTTGTTGTTTTTCATGACAGGGTTTCTCTGTAGCCCTGGCTGGCCTTGAACTCAGAAATCTGAGTGCCTCTGCCTCCCAAGTGCTGAGATTAAAGGTGTGCACCACCATTGCCTGGCCTGCACCAGCACACTTTCAATACAATTTCTATGCAATGCTAACCCACCTTCTGAGTGTCTACCAAGCTCTGAGCACTGTAGATATAAACACAATGAATAAGAAACGCTCCACATAGGGATCAGAAATCAACATAATCCAGCAAATAACAGTCTTGAAAGAGTCACTACACCTTCCACAGTGAATGCATCTTTTCTTACTTTAAAACACAGCAACTGAAATTCCCAAAGCGGGCTCCTCACACCCTTAGCATACAGCTCTTCACCGAGAAGCCTGGCTCTCCCTAGAGAGGTCAAGATTTAGTCTCCGAGAGGCAACAGATTTCATTCAAGGTCGCAAAGACAGACAGTACAAGGCCGTTAGGGTTTGGATCAGGGTGAAGAAATGGCGGTCACCAGAGACCAGGCTTTCTCTTATACCTTGTAACACCTTCTGGCTGTGTGCCTGTGCCCGCACACTTCTGTGTAAGTGTGTGTATGTGTATGTGTATTTACATACGTAGCCAAAGTCGGTTTATTTCGTCTGACTTCCCCTGCCATGGGGGAGAGAGGAGAAAGAAGGGAGTTGGTTATGCCTGTGGAGGGATCTGGGATTCTGACCTCCTCCAGAGCCCCCTCTGCTGGAGGGAGAGGGCGGCTCCATTTCTGGGATCTCTCTTCTGCAGGTAAAACCCCCACCCCAGGAGCCTCCTTCCCAGTATTCCACAATACTCAGGTCCTGCTCAGGGGTTCCTCACTCACCGTCTCCGAGTTCCCCCACTCACTATTCACTGTTAGTGTGTACGGATGAGCGTGTGCGGGCGCGTGAACATGAGCGTGCAGGGCAAAGGGTGCCCTCCTGGAGGCGTCCTCTCTTTCCACCGTTCCGTGGGTTCCAGAGACCAGACTTAGGTGGTCAAACGTGGAAGCCTGCAGCACCATCTCACAGCCAGATCTGCTTCTACCTCAGTGAGCACCGTCTCGTCCCCAAAGCCTAGAAGGGAACCAGATACGCGTGGCTTCCTTGGGACAGACAGGAAAAGAGGAGTGTGGAAGTCACTATTAGCTCAGGGTCACAGGGCCAGGGGAAAGCCATAGGGACAGAAGGCAATTATGCCTATTGAGGATGCAGGGTTCTTTCGGAAAAGGCCAACCCACCGTCAAACTACGGCCCAACTAGATCCTCATAAAAGAAACAAAACTTAAAAAAAAAAAAAAAAATCAGCTAGCCTCATTCTCAAATGAAAAGTGACTAGGGAGAGAAAATATGCACGCTCTGAAGAGTCTGAAGCCAGCTCCCCATTTCAACCCAATGTGTTTGGGTGAAAAAGAAAACTTCTTTTTTTTTTTTTTTTTCAGCTGAGAGTTTTTACAGCTGAGCTCTCCCAACCCCATAAAAAACACGGTTTATGTGGGAAATAGTGAAAGACTCTTGACTCTAATACACATCGTCTAATGTAAGCAGACGCAGGCACTATATAAAGCTCCTGCAGATGTTATCCAAACCAACAGAAATGCACATTTATCCCCCACAGAATGGACAGTGTGAGGCATCAGACCTTAGCCCACAAGCCCACATCCGCCGTGCAGCCTGGCTAGGGTGCCAGGCAGCCCACAGAAGGGGAAACTGAGACTCCACAGGCAGTCCAAGTTCATGTACAGAGTGTCTCTTTCATCCGTCTACTATCAGCTTCTACTCCTAATGTCGGGCCAAGTCACCTGCCATTTCTGTCTGTCTGTCTGTCTGTCTGTCTGTCTGTCTGTCTCTGCACGCGCATGCGTGTGGTGCTGGGGCCTCCCACACGCCAGGCAAGTGCTCTACCCCTGAGCTAACTCCCCAGCAGCCCAGCTGAACCTCATTTTCCTTATCTACAAACGGAGAAGAGTCATCTAAAGCGTCGCTGGGCCCCATCAGTGTAACTAGATAAGGACAGGCTCACATTAGCTGTTCTGTGCATCGAGCTGGTTTCGTTATTTGATTGAACCTGCCCACAGCCTGCTTAATTAGGTTTGTTCACTTTGGGAAAACACAGACTTATGTCTAGCAGGCTTGTGTTTCATGGACTTGCCCAAGGGCACGTGGCCAGAGACTGAATTCCAGGGTCAAAGGCATTATACTCCACATAATGAAGGTAAATTAAAGCTCACAGAAGGTAAACCGAGGCAGTACTGTTGAGTAGAAACTCTATGCAAACCACAGAGGTGCTCCACATAGGAAATTAAAAAGTGTAGCTATATTAAAAATAGGAGGGAAGGGGCTGGAGAGCTGGCTCAGTGGTTAAGAGCGCTGACTGCTCTTCCAGAGGTCCTGAGTTCAAATCCCAGTAACCACATGGTGGCTCACGACCATCTGTAATGGGATCTGATGCCCTCTTCTGGTGGATTTGAAGACAGTGATAATGTACTCATATGCATAAAATAAATTAATTTAAAACAAAATAGGAGGAGATAAGTTGGCCAGAAGCCTCAGTGGATAAAGGTCTTTGCTGCCAAACCTGAAGACCTGAGCTCCAGGACTCCTTTACACACGTACCTGGCATTGTGTCTCCCCACACACATGTTCACACAACACATACAACAAATGAACACATGTACTTAAAATTTATTTTAAGAATTACTTTAAGTTTAAAAAAAAATCTGTGGGACTGGAGAGATGGCTCAGCAGTTAAGAGCACCAACTCAACTGCTCTTCCAAAGGTCGTGAGTTCAAATCCCACAACCACATGGTGGTCCACAACCATCCGTAATAAAATCTGATGCTCTCTTCTGGGGTGTCTGAGACAGCTACAGTGTACTTACATATAATAATAAATAAATCTTTTTTAAAAAGTGTTTTGCCTGATGCCGGTGGAAGACAGAAAATGGTGTCCGATCCCATGGTACCAGAGTCATGGGCTACCATCTGGATTTTGGGAAAGGAACACAGACACCTGAAAGCAACCAGTTCTCTTTCTTAACCACTGGGCTGTCTCTCTAGCTCTTAAATTTTTATTTTAAAAAAGACTTAAGATGACTGGTTCTTGCCGGGCAGTGGTGGCGCACGCCTGTAATCCCAGCACTTGGGAGGCAGAGGCAGGCGGATTTCTGAGTTCAAGACCAGCCTGGTCTACAGCCAGGGCTACACAGAGAAACCCTGTCTCGAAAAACCAAAAAAAAAAAAAACAAAAACAAAACAAAAACAAACAAACAAACTGAATGTTTATTGTAATTGATTGGTTGTGATTGAATCTCGAGTAATCCGGGCTAGCCTTGAACTCTCTGTGTATGAGAGAGAATGACTTTGATTTCTGGTCTTACCCCTTAGGTGCTAGAACAGGCGTGTGTCATCACAGTTAGTTTATGAAGTGCTAAGAACTGAACCCAAGGCTTCATGTATTCTATGCCATCACTCCACCAATCAAGCCAACGCTCCAGCGTCAGTGTGTGTTTCAGATAGCGTTGTTTAAACCTGGACTTACCTGCTTCTTTAGACTCAGGAGTTCAGTGGTTTGTCTGTTTGTTCTGTTTTTTCATTTTGTTTTGCTTTGTTTTCTTATTTATTTATTTATTTATTTATTTATTTTAAAGATATATGTAAGTATACTCTAGCTGTCTTCAGACACAGCAGTAGAGGGCATCAGATCTCATTACAGATGGTTGTGAGTCACCATGTGGTTGCTGGAATTTGAACTCAGGACCTTCGGAAGAGCAGTCAGTGCTCTTAACCGCCGAGCCATCTCTCTAGCCCCCTGCTTATTTATTTTTTGAGGCTTTGTCTCACTATGTAAACTTGGATGATCTGGAACTCACTATGTAGACCAGGCTGGCCTTGAACTCACACAGATCTGCTGCCCCTGCCTCATGGGTGCTAGTATTAAAGGTATGTGTCACCAAGCAGGGCCAAGCATTTGATTGTTTATTCAATAGTGTAACTTATTTTTTAAGATTTTATTTATTTATTATATGTGAGTACACCATAGCTGTCTTCAGATGCACCAGAAGAGGGCATCAGATCTCTTTATGGATGGTTGTGAGCCACCATGTGGTTGCTGGGATTTGAACTCAGGAATCAATCAGTGCTCTTAACTGCTGAGTCATCTCTCGGGTCCCAGTGGTGTAACTCTTAAGCTGTAGAACTAAGGTTCAGACTCGGACAGCCTGGCTCTCCAGCCTGCAGTGGGAGCCACCCGGAGTTCCTGGGGGGAGAGAGACTTAGGGAGGCAGGAACTGGGCAGTGCGGTGTGGCATGTCCTGGGAGAGTCTTTCCAGTTCCAGATCAAGCCTAGGAAGTCAGGTAGGAGCTTGCTCTTTACCATGTCAGACAGGCTGACCAGGGCCAGCTAGTGGTGACACATGCCTTTATCCTCAGCATTACAGATGGATCTTTTGTGAGTTCGAGGCCAGCCTGATCTACCCAGTGAGGTCCAGGATAGCCAAAGCCACACACACAAAGAAACCCTATCTGGAAAAAAACCAGGGGCGGGGGCGGGGGATGGGAAGAAAAGAAAAACTTTAAACTGGGTGTGGTGGCATCTGTCTTTAATCCTAGCACTTGGAGACAGAGGCAGGGAGATCTCTGTGAGTTCAAGGCCAGCCTGGGCCAGCCTGGTCTACAAATCAAGTTCCAAAAAACACGGGGGGGGGGGGGAGGGGGTGTGTGTGTGTGAGGGGGGTTGGTCATATCTGTCTTCATTTCAGGCTTCAGGCTAAAGTGGATTCAAACCAGTGTTTTGAAGCCAATATCACATACTGAGGTCAAGAGAGAGGCCTACCTGGACCCCAGAGCATATATTCACAACCGCTTTGAGCTGCTTGGACGAGCTGTGTGCCAAAAGGCTAGAGTCTTAACCTCTCAGAGTAAGAGCTATCTTTTCATGAAAGGGGAGGCTAGCTCCTGGAGATGGGGCAAAGATGAGAAGGAAGGGTGAAACAACGTCTGGAAAACTGCCTGGCATTGAGAAGAGGTGGTTGGTGGACAACAACCATTAATACGGCCGCTGGGGTGGCTGGGATGAGCACTTTGGCCTGCTCAGAATTCCTAGAGCCGGGGCAGTGGTAGGCCAGTCCCAGGCCTGAGATGGTGGTGGAGTGTTTGTGTGTGTGCGCACGTGTGGGGTAGAAGTCTAGGCTGTGTGGCTTTGGTCACTGGCCAGCTGCAAATCAAGGGCACAGAGCCAGAACTTTAATTCCCTTTCTGCTTGCCTAGGACCTGCCTGCATCAGTAACAGCCAAAGCCTTGTGGGCCCCGGCAGCCACCGACCAAGGAGAGGGCGCCCCCTGGTGGCCAGACTGCCTCTTCTGCACAGTGAGTGCAGAAAGGATCCTCAGAATCTAAAAGCCGATCTCTTAATAGAGCAGCACAGATGGGAACTCTTGCGCTAAAAGCCTTGGAGATTCTGGGCACCGAGAGGAGACCCAGCAGGCTTATCGAATCGGAAGTTCTGGGCCTGATGCCAATTCCCGAGATAACACAAGGTCTGCAGTCTAAGATCACTTAGGCTTTCTGACCTGAAGACACCCAGAGACAAAACATATCTGCCCCCCACCCCCACTTTGCAAAGTTTAAAATACCGGGGCATATTTTCTATGAGCAGAGGCTACTGGAAGCCTGTGGGTCCCATAGTAATGGACCCGTCTCCTGCTACCAGTATACTGCAGTACTGGGCTCATGGATAGTAAGGTGGGTTTCCCACAAGACTAACGATCTTACACTTCTTTCATCTCTCTGACACTATCAATTTTCCTATCCTCTGTGTGCTGAGGGTTGTAAGAGGCTCACCACAGGATCCCAGGAAAGGACCTGAACTTTTGGTGAGTCTGTGTGACTGTCAGCATACACCTCGGGGTTCAGCCATTCTCTCTACCTCCCGGAAGGTTATCTACCAGACAGCTGTCCTCACTGTCACTCCAAGTCCAGCTTTGGAAATAGTTCTAGGCAGAAATATAGATATGATATCAGCAACTGGAAGGAAAAAAAACCCTCAGCTGGGGATGGCTGCCAAGAAACGGTTCAGGTTGATTTCAACCAAGTCCGACCTCATGTTATTTAGACAAATTCCTTGAGGGCCAGGGTCCTGTCATCATGGTCTCTCCCAGTCCTCACTCTGGGGTGTCCTAGGCTTCGCCTCTGGCAAATTGCTCGCTAATATGGTCAAGGGGGAAGAATTTCTCTCCATGAAGATGTAAGCAATGTCTACCCTTTCTCCTAGAACCTGAAGACTGACCACAGCATGACCTCACCAATCCAGTCTGGGGAACCAAGGAGTTGCTATGCTTCCTTGTAGACCACGGGCAAGAGGTTGCACAGGTGCACTGGACCGTCTTCGCCCAGTAGGGGTGATGGCTTCCACACGGTTACAGCTCAACTCTCCCAGACTACAAATCCTAGCTGTTTCTGAGTCCCTTTATGGGCCAAGGGCCATTAGGGTAGAATTGTCCACAAATGGCCGGGAGGAGCAGCTGGAACCTCAGGTGAGGGCCTAATGACCCTGCCGTGTCAATGGTCACCAGGCTCTGCTGATCCACCACGGTCTCTTACAAGCAGGCCTGGACTGATGGCAGTTTTGCTCAGAGGCCTGCTCAGGATCAGCTGTCAAGGCATGTAAGGTGCTTAGTGTCCAACCTGGCACACAGTGAATAATTGCCAGCTGATGAGTCCTGCTTTCCTCTTCCCCACTGCCACTGCTCCACAGCACGTGATGAAAACCTACAGAGAGAGCTGGTGATGGCCCTTTATAAGGCACACGTGTTGCCCAGATTTAAGGCTGCATTGTTGCCCAGCCGTGGTGGCACAGGCCTTTAATTCTAGCACTTGGGAGGCAGAGGCAGGGGTATCACCCAATTCCAGGCCAGCCTGGTCTAGGACAGCTTGCTCTATAGAGAGAGTTCCAGGGTAGCCAGGGATACACAGAGAAATCCTGTCTCAAAAAAACCCAACCAACAAAAATATAAGCAGTAATCTGGAGAGACAGTTTAGCAGTGAAGAGTCCTTGACTGCTCTTCTAGAGGGCCCGGGTTTTGGTTTCTAGCACCCAGGTATAGGTGACACACAGAGTCACCTATAACTCCAGTTCCAGGGCATCTGGCACCCTCTTCTGGCTTCCCTGGGTGTGCACAGAGGTAGCATTATATATATATATATATATATATATATATATATATATATATATATATGTATGTATGTATATGTATGTATATATATATAACATACATATAAAAATGTACATATATAATTTTAAAAGTGGCTTTGGAGATTGGGAATGTGGCCTAGTTGGTAAAATGCTTGCTTAGAATACATGGGGCTCGCCTGGCGGTGGTGGCACACGCCTTTAATCCCAGCACTTGGGAGGCAGAGGTAGGTAGATTTCTGAGTTTGAGGCCAGCCTGGTCTACAGAGTGAGTTCCAGGGCTACACAGAGAAACCTCGTCTTGAAAAAACCAAAAAAATAAAAAAAAATAAAAAAATAAAAAAACCAAAACAAACAAACAAACAAGAATGCATGGGGCTATGACTTGACTCCCAGCAACCCACCAAAGTGGAAATGGTGGTACATGGTATAATCCTAGCACTTGGGAGGTACAGGCAGGAAGATTAGAAGTTCAAGGTTATGGTCTGCTCTTTCTAGGTCAGCCTGGACTCTGGTCAGCCTGGTCTAAATCAGTGGTTCTCAACCTTTGGCTCTCCACCTCAACCCTTTCACAGGGGTTGCCTAAGACCATAGTGCATATCAGATATTTATACTATGATCATAATGGTAGCAAAATTTCAGTTCTGAAGTAGCAATGAAAATAATTTTATGGTTGGGGGGGTCACTGTAACACGAGGCACTTTATTAAAGGGTTGCAGTGTTAGGAAGATTGAGAACCACTGATCAAATGTTAGGGCACACGTAACTGATGACCATTGTACAGTTTAGATAACACTCAGAAAGCACTAGGAAGCAGCCCATTCCCAAACCCATGAAACAGGGCTTTCCTAGTTGGCATAGTGCTGGTTTCTCTCCACGTGGTGTCCAGGGGAACAAGCAGCAGGCGACAGCCATTTACTAAATCCACACTGACCTCCAGCAGTCAGGCTCTGTAGCTGAAGTGTCTCCTGCGCTGTCCCTCTCGCTAACCTCTGACGCCTTCATTAACCCCATTAAACCCTGCAGGTGTCTGTAGTCCTTTTCCTGTTAATACACTTGGGCCCTGGGACGCTAAAACCTGGCCGGAAGGTTGGGCGTACCTTGTTAACCTCCATTAGACCCTATTAAATTCCCTAACTAGAGTTGGAGTGACTTCTCGGAATCCCTCATTAAATCTGAGCAAATCCCATGGAGGAGGACCAGCGTGACCTACAGCGGTGCGGTGGTGGCGGGTTCAAAGCACAGCACTCTGCGGCTCTCTCGGCTGTGAGTCTGACAAGCGTTCCCGGAGCCAAATGAACCTTGGGTCCGCTCCTGAGGTAGTTCTAAGACCTCATTGTCTTCTGGGGGCGAAAGGGTGGGCAAGTGCCACAGCCTGAGTGTATTTACATCCTTATAGATGGGAGTTAGTAACAGATCCTGCTTACAGGACCATCGTGAGCCCAGGAGATGCTGTGTGCTGTGCACGGTGTGCTTGACAGCTCATAGGAAGAGCCCTGTAAACTGCAGGCAACTGTAGAGACAGAACACCCAGCCCCTGCATGCAGGAGCACTGGGCTCCCCGGCAGCCCGCCGAGAAGGGTGGGTAGGTTATTTGATGCTGCTGCCAAGGACGCGGCTCTTCTTTTCATCACCAACCTCTTCCCTCTTCCTTCTGTCATTCTCTTCTTCTTCCTCTTCTTCAATAGTGTATCATGTAGCCCAGGCTGGCCTCAACCTCATTTTGTAGCTGAGGATGACCTTGAACGTCTAATCCTCCTGTGACCACATCCGTTTATGCTGTGCACGGCGGGGCAGACTCAACCTGAGGCCGGGCAAGCACTCCATGGCCTGAGTCTCATCTCCCTCGGGCAGTCTTCCTTTTCTCTTTCATTCTTTGTTTCTTTCTTTCTGAGAAAGTCTCACTCTTCAGGCCCGACTGAATTAGAACTCACTGTGTAGTCCAGGCTGGCCTGAACTCACAGAGATCTGCCTACCCAATCTTCCTAAGTGCTAAGTTTAAAAACATGCATGTTCTTTCTTTCCCTTCCTTCTTTCTCGTCCCTTCCTCCCCCCACCCCACCCCTATTTCTTATTTTTCTCTTTCACTCTCCTGCTTTCCTCCATTTGCTCTGACCGAATGCTCCTCTATGTGGAATGACCGACCGACCCGCTCCTCTACCTCCCAAGTGCTGGGATCACAAGTGTGCCCTCCCACCTCTGGCTTCTCATTCTGAGGCTGCGCGGATGGTGACAAGAGGGCACTGGACTTTAAAAACTTCCATCAGTTGAGCTGGGTGTGCTGGAGCGATGACTTCACACCGTGGCCAGACAGGTCACGGACCCTAAGGGAGGACCCGACACTATCACTCTTCCAAATGGACGTAGTATTACTCCGACTCCTAAGGATGTGTGCCCACGCCCACAGCCCGGAGCACCTCTCAGCCCTCATCAGAGCCTTCTCCTTTTCAATAGATGGCAGTTAACACAAAAGCCCAGCAGAGAGGGGGTGGGGTGGGCTGAGGAGCTATCGGCCTTTAATGGCTGCTAGGAGAGGGAGAGTGGGGTTCAGTGAGGTGACTAATTGGTAGGTGGACTGCGGGCCAAGCAGGCCCCACCCCCAAGGAGCAACACAAACTGGACTTAGAGAAAGAAAGAAAAAAGATAAAATCTCAAAGTTGGGTGGGAAGGGATGGGAACATGGGAAGAGTGGATATGAGGGTTGGGGGAGGGGTGGATATGTTTGAGATACATTGTAGAGGGTTCCTGAAGAATTAATAAAAACATTGTTAAAATATATCTTAAAAAATGATCTTGTTAGTTAGTTACTCAGTGCACTCCATAATCCCAGCACTCAGAGGATAAGACAGGGCAACAGGGTTAAGAGTCCAGCCTGTCTTTTACTATTAAACTTAAATGGCCAATTGAGACAAACAGTTCTGAGACGTTCTTCCACCACTGATTAAGACTGGGGTGGCAGGTGTTAATGATAACAATGCATCGTAAAACCTTCAGAAGGAAAGAATGTTTTGTGGACCATTTTTTTTGTGTGTGGCAGTTTTAAGTTATTAGTTTTCAAAATCAGTACTTTTTTTTTTTTTTTTTTTTTTTTGGTTTTTCGAGACAGGGTTTCTCTGTGTAGTCCTGGCTGTCCTGGAACTCACTTTGTAGAGCAAGCTGGCCTCGAATTCAGAAATCTGCCTGCCTCTGCCTCCCAAGTGCTGGGATTACAGGCATGCGCCACCACCGCCCGGCCTCAAAATCAGTACTTTTTAATGGAAACAACTTGACCAAAAATCTGTCACAGAATTTTGAGACCCATTAAAACAAGTTTAATGAGAAAAAAAAAAAAAAAAAAGAGTCCAGCCTGGGTTACATAATAAGACCTTGTCTCAGGGAAAAAAAAATCACAGCCAGGTGTCACATCTCCATAGTCCCAACACTCAGAAGGCAGAGGCAGGAGGGTCATGGGTTCAAGGCTGGCCTGGACATAGCCAGACCCAAGTAAAAACAAACAGAACCCCAGAAGACAAAAGAAAGTATCACATACCTTCCTCCGGCTTCTGAAGATAGCCGTGTGAGCAAGGCGCAGCTGGCTGAGCCTGCCCCCGGTTGCTGTAAGGCTGGGCACGGGGTTTCAGCCCAGGCGGTCTCAGGAACCTGCAGGCTCAAAGCTCAGTCCCAGAGGCCAGGCTTCTCAAGCTGTGGATGCCTGTGCACGTGACTAGTTTGGGGACTGGCAGCAGGAAATGTCAGTGCAGGAGCTAGTCCACGAGCTAGGGAAGGAGAATTTTGATACTTTGGCATTGGGATAGTTCCAGAAGGGTCTGGATGGCCACTTCTCTTATCACACGATCTGTTCAATCTGACCCCACAGGGCAGGGGCAGAGGGTAGTGGGAAGGGCCTGGGCAGTCCTTAAGACTGCCCCCCCTACGGGCATTCTAGTGGTAGCATTTCATCTGAGCCCAGCCTTCTCGACAGCCATCACTAAGCTAAGGGACGGGGTGCCTATTGCCTCTCTCCAGCTGAGGGACACACAGGAGGACTGGGACCCGGGTCCATTCCACTGTGATCCAAATGCCTCTGCCTGTTGAGACTAAAGGTTGTGGGTATCTAGGGCTATCACTGAAGCCAGTCACATCGTACTGGGGCCCAGAAGCAGCTAGGTTCTGAGCAGGAATTCAAAGGGAAGCATGGAGTAGTCTCTTGCTCATTCAGATCGTTTATTGAGAATAAGAGTCAGGCCATCTAAATCTGTGTGACACTGGAACAGGAGTCACATACATGCTAAGGAGAGGCCAGAGAACTGAGACCTTCAACAGTACAGAGCCACAGGCACAGAAATCAAAATACAAATGATCCATCCCCACAAGTTTGGCAGCAAAACAAATACAGTCGGAGGCCTGGGATGGAAGGGCACTTACTTTTCAATAAGGCAGTTACAAAGCGGATAAACCCCGTTCCCCAAGTACACGCCAATGGGCATTACAGGCAACAGAGAGCAGGCAAGCAGGGGGCGACAGTAAGCAGGGGGAGGCTTTGTGTCCAGAGGTGCCAGTGGAGGGAAACAACCCGCTGGAGATGCTCCACCTTAAGCCCCAGGGCCGCTCTGCCCACCTTAAACATCACAGTGACTTTTCTTTTACCAACCACAAACTGGAAGCAGTCTGCAATCCAACAAACAGTGGAAAGGCACCCCAAAGGCACCGTGCTCCCCAAGGCATGAGCCCGAGCTCCTCCCACCTCCAGTCTGACTGCCCTGCTTAGTCAAGTAGGGACCCAGAGCCAGGGCCATCACCAAGTTTCAGAGACAGGGTGGAAGACAGAGCCCACTTTATAAGGACAGAGAAGGCAGGCAGGCTAACACTACACCCCACCGGAGTTGGCCCAACCCTGACTTCTCTGGGCCTAACTGTTATCAACAAAACTCATGCTCAAGAATGACAGGACTAGGCCGGGCGTGGTGGCGCACGCCTGTAATCCCAGCACTTGGGAGGCAGAGGCAGGCGGATTTCTGAGTTTGAGGCCAGCCTGGTCTACAGAGTGAGTTCCAGGACAGCCAGGACTATACAGAGAAACCCTGTCTCCAAAAACAAAAACAAAAACAAAAACAAAAAATTGTAAGGTTAAGTCTCATAATGCTCTAAATAATTATGATTCCATGTCGGGTCACGTTCACTGCTCTCCCGGGTGGCTGGGGTTTTACATACAGCTGGTCGGCTCCTTAGCAGTTCTAACCTCACCCCGACTCTCCTGCAGTTCTGCAGGTCGGTTTGTCCCCGGAGCCCCTCTGCCCTTGAGAGGCCCCCAGGGGTAAGCTCTGAGCACGCCAGAGCAGCTTACCTTAGATCTCCTCTCACCAGCAAAAGGACACACAGCCCCTAACCTAACATGTGACCTTGGCAAATCTCTTGGGACTTTTATTCCCCCCTTCCCCCCTTCACGTAGAAAGACCATGGGATAGCAACCTTGAGTGACTTTGAGGGACCGACTGCCTCCGACACTGAGACACTGGGTCCCTTCAGCTCTCCCGGTGACATCCACATTGGAACCGGAAGGGACGAGCCCTTGGCAACCTTGGGACCTTAAACTCCAGGCAGAGCCGTGTGCTTCTTAGAACCCTCCAGCTGAAGTTTCCCCTCAGAGCTGCCACAGGTTTTGGCACTGATATGGATTCCCGTTAGCAGGCTGGTGCCCTGCTGGCAGCTTTGGCATGAGTGAGGGCGGAGGGGTTTCTCCAACACCTCCAATACAGAACCAAGACCAACAGACCAATACTGAGGGGCAAGGGGGCGTGAAAACATCGTATTCAGTTGTTCCCTTCTGCAACGCTAAGACTTGGCCCTTTGTCCATGAGAGATCCTGCCCACATGGCCCCCCAAATTAGAGAGCATGGGAAAACCAGAAGCTAACAACAGAGCAGTCTTCCCTAGGAGGTAGTGAGCTCTCTGTCCTTGGAGGCAGCCAAGTGCAGACGCTCCTTGGCTGGGATGGAGAAGCTGGACGGGAGGACTCAAGACTTGCCAACCTTTTGGATCCCGTCGTGCCACAGAGAGCCTTCAGGTGGCACTGATGAGGCAACTTCTTTGGGACTGCGCCAGGGACCACCTGCTGCAGTGGACAAGCTATCCCACCACCACAGACCAGGCAGTCACTTGGTAAAATATTAACAGGAAGTCACACACACACAACCTCTACCTGCCAACATTAACGTTTGCCGAGAGGCTATTATGAGTATCGCTACCTACAGCAGAAGCATGCAGTACACAGAAGCCAAGTTCCTGGAGTCACAACCCCCCACCTGGAAGTTTGGTTTGCCATCTCTTTTTATACAGTTTGTTCCATGAAATTAGAATTCTGTCCATAAATGTGTTGTAGAAATTTTCAAGCCCCAAATGAATGGCAGGCTATGGATGTCTCCATGTGACTCCTTCAGGACATACTGAAGAACCACACCAGGCTGGATCAGACAGGAAGCCATACCACTTCTGGGCTTGAAATTTCAGTTCTGCCCAGGAGCACCAAGTAGAGAGACCATGCTGAGCCGTCACAGGTGTGTGTGTATGTGTGTGTGTGTGTGTGAGGGAGGCAGGCATGGACAGGTGATATGAAAATGCAGCAGCCAAGATAAGCACTGCTCTGTCAGTCCCTGCTGCTCCCAAGCCAGGCCTGGGCCCTTCTTGAAGGCAGCAGGCTCTTGTCATGACTAGGCCGCAGGTGGGAGGCCAGGGGCTGCTGCTCCGATGACACAGCACACTCTGAACACGAGGAAAACGTACGTTCAAATAGCTTTGCCTTTTCTCTCCGGCAATCTGTTTTGAAATGTTGAGAAAGACAGCCCTGGCCTCTACTTCTCCAAGGTTGCCTGCGTCAGAGGACAAGGACTCTGAGGTGGCATCTGGCTAGAGGGCAGATACTCCCCAGCTTTGATCTGGACACAGAGCGTGGGAATAGATGGAGCCTGATGCCACATCTTGCCCAGAAATGAGCCTCTCCACCGCAAACTAGACTTTGAAGAAACAGCCACACAACTTACATGCCCACAGTTTGGGTTTAAGTATTAGAAAGCTACATTTTCTTCTTGATAAGATACTGACATTTCCACAGGGCCCGTTAAGTTAAAGGGTCCATTTCCCCTCAGACACCAGCTTCTCCTGGGCTCTCCTGCTGTCTCTGTCAGTGGTAGGAGAACCGACTTCTGCATGGAGCCCGAGGACTGCATTTTGAATGTTCCTGGGAGCTCGGCCACAGTGGAACACACTGCTTGTTAGTAACACTAGGGGCCCTGTTCCCACTCCACAGAAACGTGGCGTTCTGCTCCACAGAGGGACGCCGTCACGCGTTCTCCACAGAGGGACGCCATCACGCGTTCCTCCACTCGTTCAGTTCGGAGTTAGTTCTGATCTCTGAGATGGCACTCAGGCAAGCCATCTGGGAAACATTAAAACTGTCGGGCCAGGCCTCTGTTCTCCTGTTAGGGCTTAAGAAAAACTAAGAACTGAAGTAGAATAAGGAGGTGCGACATTTGGCCCAACATTTACATGATGATTGGAAATTAGAAATCTTCTTCTTACCCTCCTACACACACTCTTTGCCCCACAAACTGACTGGAAATTCTACGTAAGTCTTTGGACATGGGGGCTTTGTTTTCCCAGGGTGCTTCTGGTTCTGATAGAACTAGATAGAAGGGTCTGATTTGAACAATGACAAAATTTAATACTTAAAAAATTACCTTAGCAAGCATTCTCCCCAAAAGGAGGCAGATTCTGAGTTTTCACTGGACTTTTCTTGTCCAGACATGGCCTCCTGCCTCCTAGGACCGCAGAGCCAAGAGCCGCCACACTGCCTTTCTAGAGCCAGGGTTGGGAGCTGGATCCCAGGGGCTCCGGCAGCTCCCCTGCAGGCTGTGTACCGAAGGCCGGAAACACAAGCCCAGACACTGCACCTCTGTCCATCAGAGTGCTCACTGCCAGAAGCATGCAGGTCTCGGTATAACACCTCACTCTGGGTAAGATGCAAAAGACCCCTACAGAAGGATATGGTCTTGTTTACATTTTTAAGAAAATCATTTAGTGAGTGTGTGTGTGTGTCAGGGGACAGTCCACTGCATGGCCAGGAACTAAACTCAGGTCATCAGGCTTGGCAGCAAGTGCCTTTGCCTGGTGAGCCCCCCCAGGTTCATTGTTTTGTTTCTGAGTAGGGTCTTTAGCCCAGGTTACCCCTGAGCTCACTATCCTGTCCCATTCTCAGTGGTGGGACAAAGGCATGCACCATCATGGCCAGCCTGTGGTGTCTGTGGTGTCAGTTCTGGAATCTCAACAGACAGCTTTGCATGTGCGACTGTCCAGAGACTCTTGCTTGCCCGTCCTCCTTGTGGAGGGGCAGGGTGTCCTCACCTCTAGTGGCTAAGCAGAGAGCAACAGAGAACACGTGCCTCCGTGGGGGAGGAGAGGCGGAAGCTGCGTAGCAGTGACGGCTCTTGGCCAACACCCCGAGCACCCACTGAGCACCCAGCGCGTACAGGCCATGGGGCAGGCTGGGGACTACTGCCAAACTGATTTGTGACCAAATGGCAACACTTGCAATGAAGTGGCATGCCTCGGTCCCCTGTGGGCCAGGGCCAGCGCAAACATGGGTCTACGCTGTAATGCCACTGTCCCTGAGCACACTGCCGGGCAGGGCTGGGCCTTGCTCGTGGCAGCCTGGGACTGCATGGTGACTGCCAAATGCAATCACCCAGCATTTCTAGAACTGATTTAAAGCTTTGCTGAGTACTCTAGACACGGTTTTAAAGTACCTTTTATAACACTGTTTTAGTTTGTTTTTTGTTTTTTAAAGTTTGAGCAGATATCTTAAAGTCTTTCTACATAACGCTGACCTGTGAGAATACAATCCTCCTGACAGAGACATGTACAGTGTCCATCATTCAAACTTTATTTACAGTAGGTGTGAACAGTCCTTATCGGCTGAGGCGCCGCAGAGCCGCCCGCCATGGAGCAGTGCGCGCTGTCCGCTCACCCGGGCGGCGGCTCACTCAGGCTGCTTGCTGCCCTCTGACTTCTGGTCCAGTCTGCTCCTGTTACTCTTCACCATGTAGATGAAATAGGCGAGCGTCTCTTTCTCATTCACGGGTATGTTCCTGAAGTGCCGGCTCACAGTCTACACAGGAGAAAAGACCAAAGTTCCTTAATCTCGGTGCACAGCGGGCCTACATCTCTCACTCTGCAAAGAGGGACTAACTAGGAGCTGCTGCCGGGGTGACTGCCAGGCACTCGGATTTGCCAAGGGCCCCTTGCTCCAGAGCTCAGCTGCTTTTGTCCCAGGCTACCAAAGGTGTACCACTATGGCCCAGGACGGCAGCAAGGGATGGGTGTACTTCGGGAGCATCTAGCCAGCCCTGGCATGACGTCAGCTACCCTGTGGTGGAAGGAGGCCGAGACTTCCTTGGTTGGCCAATTGCCACCAAGCCTCTCAGGCTCTGGAAGTAGACCAAAAAAAAAAAAAAAAAAAAAAAAAAAAAAAAAAGCTTTAAAAACTGTGTCAAGCTGGGTGTGGTGGTAAATGCCTGTGATCCTAGTACTCAGGAGTCCAGACAGGTCAGCAGTCCAAGACTAGCCTCAGCTGTCTTGACAACACTGACAACACACACACACACACACACACACACACACACACACCCCAAAATAAAATAAAATAAAAACCACCCCAAAATGTCAAATGAACAACTGACATAGCTGTGTCTGGCCCCAAGGATCCTCTAGGTGGGGACAGCCTGCCAGTGCAGAGGAAGGTGCTCACTGCTCGTGGCCTGTGGCTGCGGCTGCTGTCCTAGCCCCGGGGAAACGCATTGCCTCCTTTCCCCTACTCTTCTTTGGAGCTGGCCTCAGCTAAGCAGCAGAGCTGTGCGCTGCTGTTGCACCGCACACAGGCAGGCGAGGGAAGGCTACCGAGTGGAGACCCGTCAGACAGAGCCAAGGCTAGCCGGCAGGTGGCAGCTTTTCAGAAGACCTGCACGGATGGAGGCAGTCAGTGGAGAAGAAGAAAAGACTTGGAAATAATAAATCTCTGGATTGTGTTTTTCTTTTTCTGCCTCTCAATTTTTTTTTACAACAAGAGGCAGGAGAGGTGAGGAAGCCAAGTGTGTCATGTGTCTAGAAGCTGAGGCAGGAGGATCAGTTGAGCCCATCGGCACTGATAGATCACATGCAAGAGAGGGAAAGGGAGAGTTGCTAACAGTGACTCACCGTAACAAACAGAAAGTAAGTTAAAAACTCAACGAAGAAAAAATGTTCTTGGGTGACAGTAATTATATAAGAAAGGGCTTCTACTAACATCAGAGGTCAAGAAAGTGTGTGTGTGTGTGTGGTGTGTGCAGGGAATGTGGAGGTGGAAAGGAGAGCTCACTAGTAGATATTTATATTGTCATATAAATAATCCCAGGTTTGTTCTTTATTGCCCAAAGAAAAATCAAACTCTAAACCTAAAGACACAGCAGATAATCACACTGACACATGTATAAGGACTGATTATATCAAGAACCTTGCAAAAACGATGTCATAACTCAGAATCAGGAGTCCTCAGGTTGCCATGTGACTTTTAAACAAAGTCCATCCTTCTCTGTGCATGGCTTCCTTTGGGAAATAGGACTTTCTATTCCAATGTGGAAAGCTCTTGATGACCTGTGGAGGGGTAGCTGGCACACAGGAGCGTAGGCTGGGCCCCTCCGATTTGCCCACCTACCTCTGCTAGCTGGGCCTTGTTGAAGCCTGGTCTGGTCTGCAGCTTGTAGTGCCGTTTGTAGCGTCGGAGAGTGTTCACCTGCAGCTGAAACAGATCAACCTGGAGAAGAGGAGAGAGTTATGTCTGAGCTCACCCTGCCAGGCATGCCCTAGAGAGGGCTGAGGAGGGAAGAAGGCGAAGACACTGTCCACCAAGGACTGGGGACGGGCAAGAAGGCCAAGGGCAGGTGTGGAGAGGGCTCTGTGTGTATGGAGGAGGGAGGCTGAGGCAAAAGAGAGAGGCAGCAGTGGAGATGAAGTGGGGAGGAGGAGAGAAGGGGGTGATTCTGAGCGTGAACATCTGGTGCAGAGGTGGGCTGGGGCAGCAAGGTACGGGGTGCTTCAGGGTGAGCTGGACGGGCTGGAGGGGACTGGCGAGCTGTGGCACTGGTCCTCTAGTGAGCAGACAGCGGAGGCCGGCTGCGGCCAGTGCTGAGAGACACCTGAAGGAGATAGGCTGTGCGGGACTGGGCAGGGCTCAAGGACAGCAGTGCAGGAGCAGAGGTGCTCGCCTCAGAGGGCACCTTCCTGAAAGGCTGCACAGTGCTCCAATTGCAGGGCAGGGCAGGCGTCTCCGCAGATAGCTGGATGAGGACAAGGGCTCCTATCTCTTGGTTCAGCTAGCCTAGGAAGGGGGTAAGCTAGCTACTCATGAAACACAGACGGTCTAGAAACATGGGTTGCCTCCACCTGCCTTCGATTCAGGCAAGTGGAACTCATTTGAAGAAAAAAACAAAGCGACCAATACGAGGGTCCAGAATCCTCCATTCATTTCAAAACATTCTTAGGAAACTTTTCTAAAAGGCTTGGTCAAAGGGATTCAGAAACTGAATGTATCTTTATGAAATACCAGCAATGCCACAGGCAAAAGATCAGAAAGTAAGGCTGGGGAGGGACACCAAGAGAGGGAGGGGACATGGCTGAGGGTCACAGGCCTCTCCCACCTGCAGGCTAAGGCCCACCTGCTTCTATTCCCAGCCATGAAGTGCGCTCACAGGCGAGATAACGATGCATCAAATGCTCAGGCACACTGGGCATAGTTCCTCTTTCACAAGGCCCAAGTGCAAACACTGGGCACGGAAACCTAGCCAACCTTCCTGGAGGTTCCCGTAGCACACATGGGAACCTTCTGGGTGAGAAGCTGGGGCTCATGGTCTTACACAGTGCTCTTTAATTTAGGGGCATATCCCAAAGGAGATGTGGCCATGTGTGCAGGACATGTCTGCACTGTCACAACTCAGACAATGATGTTACTGGAGGGTTGAGGGGTGCTGCTGCTGATCCCATGTTACTCAAGATGTGCCCCTCTCCTCAAATGTCAAATTTCAGCACAGGCTAAATGGCTGCACTGTGTCTCTGGGGACAAGCCTTAGTCCAGCTGGTGACACTGACAAGATGAACATTCAGGTCAGAGAGGCAGCAAGAGTTGTCCAGATCACAAACTGAGCATTAACTTTAAAGGCAAGAACAGGGTGTTAAAAGAGGCAACATCATGGTAAGCACTGGTTGGGCTCAAAGGCAAAGCCCTGCAGTCCACTACAAACAAGATGAGCGGAGCCTCTAGTAGCACCTGGGACCTGGGAGCCTGGACCTGTCTGGAGAGTGACGGGCGGGTGGGCGGGCAGGCAGAGCAGCTGATCAGCAAGCTTCCACAGTCAATGTTACCAAAAGTCTAGAGAACTCTTCTTCAAACACACCGCAGCAAGGCAAGCAGACAAAGATGACTGATTAGTGCAGAAAACACAACAGCCAGGGAGAAAGCTGGAGTCGGGACCCACTGCTCTCACTCTGGCTGGGAGGGAGGCTCTCTCTCCCAGCACTCTGGCCTTTACCTCAGGAATGTCGGCATCGTGCTCAGGGGAATCTCCGCCATCATCACTTGTCTTCCTCTTCCTTTTATTTCGGACGCTCTGGATGAAATTTTTGTGGAAGTCGCAGATATACAGGTGCCTCACCTGATTGGAAGAAACCTAAAGTCAGTGTTATCAACCCCCTGGAACCCGTGAAATCATGAGCCTTCTCTTCTGGCCAGGTACTGGAGAGAGATGGGTGAGTGAAAGGCAGGCCACAGCTTACAACCCATTATATAGGCTGCAGAAGAAGAGATACAGAGCGCTGGTGGCACAGCTCAGAGGAAAGAAATGCCCAGCTTGGCTCCTCCCCCCATTCCCTGCACAAGTGCACATGCGCGCACGCACACACACACACACACACACACACACACACACCACAGCATGCAAACCTCTAGTGTATAGAGAAGGTGGCTGCAGCTGGGAAAGGCTGGCCTTACAGGTACAGGAGGAATTATGAACTTGCAGTGGGTAGAGACGGGCCACAGGACAGTGGATGGTACTCACGACGCCTGACTCCTGCTACTTCACATCTGATCCACAAAGGAGCAGAGAGACAGAATTCTCACAAAGGAGAACCACATAAAAGAGAGTGAATATCACCCTGATTTTCTAATAAGCACCAGAGTATATTAGTAAAGGTGCCAACAGCAGCTCAGATGTGAAAAACATGTTTTTATTTAAGAATGTAAGTAGCACAGTCGCCTGGAGGAACCACTCAGGGACCCTGTAGGATCCAGTGCCTGTGTAAACGGCCCCGGGTAGGGACAGATGGTACACAAATGTTCTGGGGAGACATCTGAACTAGAGTTTAGTCCTTAAATCCTTGAAGATAAAAGTAAGCTGACAGGAAGTCACCGTCAATGAATTCAGGCTGTTTTGTGGAGGGAACAACAAAAGCTGTTTAACCCGGTGATTATCAGTTTTGTGTGGTTGGATGGGTGGGTCAAGAGTCATTGGGAGTTTACACCTTGCCGCTGTCTTCAACACAGCAGGGGCTCAGTAAGTGCTGATGCACTAGTGTAGGTCCTCTCCTATGTAAAAGCGGCTTTTGCTGGTAAAAGCCACCTCTCACAAGGTCACAAACTGGGGTGGCTTTTGCCAGATTCCATTCTAGCGTAGAACTTTTCGGGCGTGCCACTGCCTTAAAGAGCAACACCCAGGTGATACAAGACTACAGGACATGTGACCTCTGTCCCATTCCTGGCAGCTGGCACTTGGGTTGGCAACATAAGCAAGTACCCCTGAGAGGGCAAGCTGCTTCCCACAGGCACAGTGGAAACGGAAGAGCAGCGGGACAGGGCGTTTCTGAAGCTCAGGTAGGAAGACGGCAGACCCCAAGGGGGACCCCCGAAGCCTTCTTCCTTTATTTCTTTCTTTATGTGATTCCCAATTTCGAGCACTCTCCAGAAGCAAAGAGGAAACACGTCAGTCGCAAGTTGGCCATGTACTCCTATATTACAGTGGCGGCCAGCTCTGTCCACCTGAAGGGTTATGGTATCCTATTTTGAAGGGGCTTTTGCTAGATCCTTTAACAAGACAGCTACTCTCTGTCCTTAACCATGCCCAAGTCTAAACGGCTTTTCAGCCATCTCAGGCTCGGTGGCCTTTGTGGGTGGGGCAGAGCCATGAGGGAAGGAGCCAAGACTCACTGTGGTTATCTTTTTTTTTTTCCCTTTCTTTCCTGGTTCACTTGCTACAACAGCTAGAAATTCGTGTAACACAGCACTTACTTGGGATTGAATTCCTGCCCAAGTCTGTGGAATGAAATAGAAACTCTTTCAGAGGTAATGACGCTATATATATATATATACTGCCACCTAGAAATGGACTAAGGCTGCACATCTAACCACAAGCCTTCCCATGCCCTGCCTTTGGGGATGCTACTACAGGGCAGAGGGGGCCTTCCTTCCAGATGTGCATGCGTGAGTGCCGGCATGTGTGTGTGAGACATGCTCAACACGGCTCCACATGGCTTCCCCATGGGGTGAGTGGATGAACGGAGTCTTTACGGCAACAGCGAAACCATCCAGATGTGAGCACTGCTCCAGGAGAAGGGCCGGCAGCCCACACAGGAGGCAGGCGCGCCTGCGTGTGGATGAGGGTATCACCCACCTCCGGTTCCCTTTCACTCCCAAATATGAGTAGCAGGGGACGCCTGAGTGTTTAGCCAGGTTTTGCTCCAAAGTAATTTCATTCATTCATTCATTCACTCATTTATTCATTGACATTTGTAAAAAAAAAAAAAAAAAGAAAGAAAAAAGAAAGCCCCAATCATTTAAAAAAACAGCAAAAATTCCAAATGAGCTAGACTATACTGATTGACTAAATAAAACTGAGTGTTGCAAGAGAAGAATCTAGTAGGAAGGATGAGGACCTTATTTATTATAGACGAGTGAGACTTGGGTGTAGGGTTTGGAAGCACGCCAGGTAATAAGTGGGTTTAGGAAGTTAGCCAGCTTTTAAGTGCAGTGTGCTCTGGGCGCCACTGCTTCCTACCCCCGGCCTCAGTTTCTGCCACATCGGAAGTGTAAAAATGGGCTCCCCTTTCTGCTACCAGGCAATGCCTGATTTCCCCTAACCGTTGAACAGTAATCATTCAGGCTCCCTGAATACTAAAAGTTCCTTAACTCAGTCTCAATTCCTAACCTGGAAGCTACCACTCAGGGCTTGCAGCAACAGATGTCAAACTGAAAAGCTCTTCACCGGTTGGCAGGAGGCACATCTTCAGAACCATTAACAGAGGAGGTGAAATCATTCAGGAAGTTTCTTATAATTAGCCACAAGGCGTAGGGCAATCCCATTCCATTTTAAAATTGCACCTCTCCACCTCCATGGATATTATCAAAGATGCTAATCCCCTCAAGAAAAAAACTGATTCTCTGCCCCCCCCCCAATCACATCCACAGCAAATCAATTTTAAGACCCGGCCTTGGCCTTATTTCTGCCACATCTCAGAAAAACTCATTCGCTGCCAGCGAAGCGGGCTCTGTGCTGCGCTGCAGAGACGGAGGCCCGAGGCCGCGGGAGACAGGAAAGTCGCGGCCACCTTGCTAGTGTCTGAAAGAGCGACAAGGTCCCTGGAGGGAGGACGAAGTTGGAGAAGATCCTCTGGGTCCCCTCGACACCCCTTCTGCCCAATTCTTGCATAAGTAAACCACCTCTCTCTGCTCTACTGTTCGGAGCAACAGTGACAGCTGGAAACTGCTGTCGCTTTCCCAGGCAGGGAGAGTGTGCCAAGCCCTCCCCGGTTTCCCAGCCCACCCTCGGGGATGCGGGCAGCGTCGCAGAGCACCGAGCGGCCTCCAAGAACGTGAGTCCCCTGTTTTGCACAGACTGCGCGGCGAGGCCCAACGCGCGGAGCGTCCCCCGGGGTCCCTTCCCGCTGCCCTGCGCTGCGCCCCGAGACTCACGCTCTTGTCTATGTCCAGCTTGAGTTTCTTCTGCGAGATGCTTTTCTGCACCCTCTTGCTGAAGGAGGCGTTGCCCGCGGGCCGGACGCAGCGCTCGCCGTCCGCGATGAGGCAGCAGCTCTGGCCGTAGCCCGGGGCGGCGGCGGGGGCGGCGGGGGGCCCTTCGCGGCTGTCCTCCTCGGTGCTGAAGCCGTTCATCTCCCCGCCCCGGCCCGGCCCCTCCGAGGGAGGGCCCCTGTAGGCCACTCCGCGGCTGCTAGCCCCGCGGGGCAGCTCCCCGCCAGCCCCGCGCCCGGGTCCCACGGTGCGCCCCGGGTCAGGCGCGCTCTGAGCTCCGCGAGGCCCGGCTGCTCTGTGCTCCTGCAGCCCGGGCCCTGGCAGGGATGCGCACGCCGAGGCTCCGGCCGGGGATCGCGAGGCTCCCTGGGGATCCGGGCCCGGCCGCCCTGGGGCTCCAGAGGCCCCCGCCGGCTCCCGCCTGCTCCGCGCCGCGCGGCAAAGTCTCCACCCCGAGGCTCCCCGCGCGGGGGCCCGGCCTCGAACCCGCCGTGTCCGGGCCCCGCGGTGTGCTTGGCCTGCCCCAGCGCCTGGCCGCTCGGCGGCGCCCCGAGTCCCCGCGGCAGCCCCTGGGCCGCCCCGGCCGCCGCCCGCCCGACGCGCCGCACCACAACAGTGCGCTCCCCCGCCCGCCGCGGCACAGCGGAAGTCCCGCCTCCGTGCGCTCAGTGGCCGTATTCTTTATATGGGCGGGGCCTCCGTCGCCGCTGGCCGTTCCCATTGGGCGCCATTGCTGCCGGTCTCCGGTGCCAGGCTACTTCCTGGACTCTGCTGGGATGGGTTCAAAGTAGAGAAAGTGCGAGAGGGAAGAGTTACCCGGGCTAGAGAGGACAGCGGGCCGCAGGTTTAGTCCTGGCTGTGGAGTGGGATGCTGAGATGGGTCTGGAAGGGGTGCAGGATGTTCTAGTCCCAGTTAGGAAGGTGAATAGGGTCCTCGCTCGGAAGAGGGATGCTGAGCGGGGTCTGGAAGAATGCAGGATGTCCTGGTCCGGGACAGGAATGGTGAGCGAGGTCCTCTGGTTCTGGGGCGAGATGCTGAGTTAGGTCAGGAGGGACGCG
Source organism: Apodemus agrarius (assembly GCA_964023405.1). Lineage (NCBI taxonomy): Eukaryota > Metazoa > Chordata > Mammalia > Rodentia > Muridae > Apodemus > Apodemus agrarius. The sequence continues at coordinate 41,856,129 of OZ030015.1, read as the reverse complement.
GGAGCCCCACTTCAGGGAGGGGTACCGAGCGGGATATGGAGGCACGCAGGGTCTCCACTCCGGGATGGGGTGCTGAGCAGGTTCCCAATCCCAGCGCGGGATCCCGGCTTCTTAGTGGGGTTGTGAGCAAACTGGTTATGGGAGGAAATGCAAAGCCGGGTCTGACAGGCCGCAATGTAACGGGCTGGATGTTGAGTAGGGTCTACGGGAAGCACGTTCGCAGTCGACTGAAGAAGCATCGACGTGCGGAGGAAAACTGAGGGACAAGCGTGGGGGAAGGGTATGGGAAACGGACCAAAGGGAGAAAGTGCTGCCAGGAGAACAGACTAGGCAAAACGGAAAAGCCTGGGCTGGAAGACCTGCGCAGCTGCGGGAGGCAGGGTGCATGATGTGGGACATAAAGCTAGTGTGGAAGTGCATATGCGCATAAAAGAGGCGTTGCGAGGCAGGGGAGGTCGGACCGGGGAAGTAGCAATCTTTAGGTACTGCGGACTCCTAGGAAGGAGGGACTTAAGGAGAGCCCAGGGTCAGGGCCACCCTTCCTTGGGGTAATCCTCAGGATGGGCTTTGTGGGCCGAGGCAAAGGTCAAAGGCCCTTAGCCCACCCACAAAGAACTCACCTTCAGACTGGAAGGGGACTGATTTGCTTTTTTATTGCTTCAGGCTACTCCGACCAACCAGGGAGGAGGCCACCTCACCCTGCCAAGACCAGAGTGTCACCTTGCCCTTCCTGCAAGGACACAGGGATTTTTCTGAAGGTCGGGTCATACAGTCAGTAATGTTGTGGGGGAGCTGTATGGATATGGGGGAGGGGTGTCAGGTAAGCTCTTAAATTCTCTTCAAAGATCTAAAATGAGTTTGTACAGTTTAATTTTTACTAATTATACCTACCAGATAAAAATTTAAGCCCATGATGGGGGCGGAGACTGTAATTTGGTGGCAGAGTGGTTGATCAGCACACTTGAGGCACAAATTTTGTTCCACAGTACTACTCAAAACAGGATGTGGTGGCACCGGTCTGTAATCCCATCTTTTAGCAGGAGCATCTGATTTTTTTTTTTTTTTTTTTTAAGACAGGGTTTCTCTGTGTAGCCCTGGCTGTCCTGGAACTCACTCTGTAGACCAGGCTGGCCTCGAACTCAGAAATCCACCTGTCTCTGCCTCCCAAGTGCTGGGATTAAAGGCATGCGCCACCACCGCCCATTGAGGATTTGAATTTCAAGGTCATTCCTCTCTCTCTCTCTCTCTCTCTCTCTCTCTCTCTCTCCTCTCTCTCTCTCTCTCTCTCTCTCTTTTTAAGAATTACTTATTTATATGAGTACAGTCTAGCTCTCTTCAGACACACCAGAAGAGGGCATCGGATCCCATTACCGATGGTTGTGAGCCACCATGTAGTTGCTGGGAATTGTAGTCAGGACCACTGGAAGAGCAGCTAGTGCTCTTCACCTCTGAGCCATTTCTCCAGCTCCTCAAGGTAATTCTTGACTACATAGCACACAGGCCAGTCTTGGTTTTGTGAGACCTTGTCTCAAAGTAACAAAACAAAACAAGTCCATTATGAAATTGCTTGTTAAAAACAATACTTTTTACAAAGAGTTACAAACTAGAGAGTTACAAAGGAGAAGAGGTGAAGCAAAATTTAACATCTTCAGAAAAATGTGCACTTGATTTTTAAGGTAGATTCAATCTCTCTCTCTCTCTCTCTCTCTCTCTCTCTCTCTCTCTCTCTCTCTCTCTCTCTCTCTCTCTCTCTGCGTGTATTAAAATTTACCAGCAACTCTGTAGCAAAGATTGATGAGGAGCCCTTTTCAATGTTGAGTAATGAGCTCTCCACAGTGGCCCACACCTGCCAATGCTTGAGAAGTATGCAGTGGAATCCGGAGTTCTAACTGAACTTGAGACTAGCCTGGGCTACATGAGCCCTTGTTTCAAGCAAAACAAGGATATAAAATTACATGTGAACTTGTGAAATGTGATATGTGTGTATTTATGTTAAAATAAACAATGGGGAGAGACTGCTCTTGCAGAGGACCCCAGTTCGTTTCTGTTAAACACCTACCTGGCTCACAGCTGCCAGAAACTCGAGCTCTGGCAAGTTTGGCCTCCCTGGCAGTGTGCTAGGACCCGGTCCCCAAACCAAAGCAAACCAAACACAAAGAGCAACAATAACAAACTTTCTAGGGGCGGAACTGAGGTGGCTCAGCGGGTTAAAGCAACTTTCTAATAAGGCTGCTGGCCTCAGTTCTATCCCCAGGAACCACATGGCAGAAGGAGAGAATCAGTTTATGCAAACTATCCTCCAACCACAGCCTCACTGTGTTAGGAATGCACTATCTCCCCACAGGAAAAAAAATGGCATTTTTTTTTTTTCCGAGACAGGGTTTCTCTGTGTAGCTCCAGCTGTCCTGGAACTCACTCTGTAGACCGCTGGCCTCGAACTCCGAAATCCGCCTGCCTCTGCCTCCCAAGTGCTGGGATTACAGGTGTGCGCCACCACCGCCCGGCTTCATTTTTTTTTTTTTTTTTTGAAAATCAAAAACACATAAGAAATACTCCATATTACATAGTGATTATTTTGGGGTAGCAGAAATGTGGTTGATATTTTTTATACTTTGTTTTGCAGTTTTCCTAACTTTTTTCTTGCTTTTACAGTAACAAAAATAATAAAATATTAATGGAAAAATACACTTTACTAGGAACCTTGCTTCAGAGTGCGCATTCTAGAGCAAGTTCTGGAGAGGTGGCTCAGCGGTTAAGAGTACTGTCTGCTCTTCCAGAGGTCTTGAGTTCCATCCCCAGCAACCACATAGTGGCCCATAATCATCTATAACGTATGATCTGATGCCCTCTTCTGGCATGATGTAAGTGTACATGCAGATAGGATACTCATATACATAAAATAAATAAATCTTCAAAAACAAAACTAACTGGCACGGGCAGGTACAGAAGCCAGCATGCCGCTGGCTTGATAAGGATATCACGTAGGTAAAAGTTCAGAGTAGAGAATGAGACCTGGGACACACACAGGGCAGTGTGCGCTGCTTCAGGGGTCCCGTGGTGTGGATGGAAACTCTGCTTTTCTTTGCATGTTTTCTGTTTTGTTTTGCTTTTCAAGACAGGGTTTCTCCATGTAGCCCTGCCTGGAACTCACTCTGTAGACCAGGCTGGCCTTGAATTCACAGATATCAGCCTGCTTCAGCCTCCCTCCAGAGTGCTGGGATTAAAGTTGTTTTTGCCTGTTTGTGTGTGTGTGTGTGTGAGTGTGTGTGTGTGTGTGTGTGTGTGTGTGAGTGTGTGTGTGTGTGTGTGTGTTTTATGCTGAGATGCTCTTCAGAAGTCTTGCATTCTGCCAGGTCATTTCAGGGCCCAACTGCCTCACCAGCAGCCTCCCTTGGGGGCTCCAGACCTGTCCTCAGGAGTCATCCCAGGGTTCTTCAGAGCCACCCTCTCCCCGTTTCCTTGGCAATCCTTTATTAGTGCAGTCCCCTGTTAAAATAAGCTCATCTTTAGACCAGAATAATCATCAAGCCTGTTTGTAGACCGTGTGTGCATATAGGTATCGTATTTGTAAAGTGTGTGTGTGTGTGTGTGTGCGCGCTTATATTTGCTTCCAACAGCTGGATTTTTTTTTTTTTGAAACAGGATTTGTCTTTATGTTTTCCCCGTATGCATGTATCTACACCATGTGTGGGGCATATTGCCTGTGGAGGCCAGAAGAGAGTGTCAGATCTCCCGGACCTGGAGTGACAGATGACTGTGTGCTGCCTGGTGGGTGCTGGGAACCTAGGTCTTCTGCAGGAGCAGCCAGCATTCTTTTTTTTTTTTTTTTTTTTTTTTAAATATTTATTTTATATATGTAAGTACACTGTAGCTACCTTCAGACACTCCAGAAGAGGGAGTCAGATCTCATTACAGATGGTTGTGAGCCACCATGTGGTTGCTGGGATTTGAACTCAGGACCTTTGGAAGAGCAGTCGGTGCTCTTAACCGCTGAGCCATCTCCCCAGCCCCAGCAGCCAGCATTCTTAACCACCCAACCAGCTCACCAGCCCCAGTGTTTGTCTTCATAGCTCTGGCTGGCCTGAAACCAGAGGACAAAGGATTTCCTGGCACTAGCTGACTAGTGTTTGTGAGCCACGTGGTGTGTGCACGAGGTCCCATGCAAGAGCGGTCAGTGCTTTACACACACACACACACACACACACACACACACACCCCAGCCACCTCTGCAACCCTTATGGAAAACTTGTCCTACCCAGGTGTGATGGATGGTGCGTGCTTTTAATCCCAGTACTCAGGAGACAGAGGCAAATGGGATCTCTGTGAGTTCTTAGCTAACCTGGTCTATATGGTAAGTTCCAGGACAACAGGACTATGTAGAGAGACGCTGCCTCAGAAAATAAAAACAGACAACAAAAACCAAACAAAATCCACCCCCCCAAACCCAAACAACAGTAACAAAATAACACCTTTTCCTAAGATCTAAGGTTACTTTAATAGTACTATGTCAGAAAGGGAATTGTAGTGAATCCCCCTTCTATTCAATCATCGGACAACACAGCAGTGATTTCCACATCGTCCCAGCCCGAAAGACTCAGGGATGGATCCTGTGCTGAGCAGCCACAGGACAGGAGGTATTTCCCTCCGCCTTCTTCCTTGTTTGGAGGGTTGGTGGCAGACCATGCTGGAGTTACTTTCAGTGATTCTGTCTTTGGGGACAGATGGAAAAATCTGTAATTGATCTTGAGCGCCAGGTTGCTTATTATGAGCACCTTAGCTGTGGGCATCCGATGGGTTAGGCCTGTGGGAATGGGGGTATGCCCATCAGAACCAAGATGCTGTACTGGCTAATCTCCACTGTCTCCTCGGCTGGATGTCAGATCGCTGTGAAGATATGAGAGGATGTTTCCAGAAGACCCAATTAAAAAAGGAAAAGTCCAACCCTGAACATGGAAGACATCCTCCCATGGGCTGGGCTCCCGGACTGAATAAGTAAATGAGCTGAGCTTGCGCCCCACTGCAGTGGCTTTCTCTACCACTATGAACAGTTCCTCCCTTTGGACTGACATCTTGTCTCAGTAATTAGTAAAATCTAGAGGAGCTCGGGAGGGCAGGGTGGGTGGGGGTGGGGGGTGAGTGGAAGCCTGCCCGGTGTGCTATGTGCGCTCAGAGTCTGCTGGTAGAGCTGCTCCGTGGGGGGTGTGAGGAGCTGAGCGAGGACGGCTGGAAGCTGTGGGAACAGGTGTTCTTTTGGGGTTTAAGGCTTCCAGGGCCAGCTGTGTGGTCAGTACTCACTGGATGAGTGGATGGATGGATGAGGGTAACGACCTCCGACCTCAGTAACCAGGAGGTAGTGCGGTCCTGTGGCTTGGATCACCGCCTCTGGATTCAGTCTGGGGTGGGATCCTGGCTTGGCCTCTCAGCACCTTGGGCAAACCACACAGTCTGCCATTGCCTCGGTTTCTTCATCTGTGAAATAGTAACATTCTATGACTATGACAATTGTCGGAGTCAGTAGATACAATAAATAATGTATAATATATATATATATATATACGTGTACATATATACGTGTATACATATATACACATATATATGTAATATTGTGCCTGGCACAAGTACCTATCAGAGGCTGAATCAGTTGTGGTTGGGTTTAGCAAATAACAAAGCCTCCATAGAAGATGAAATGTTCTCTTACCTTCAAGAAATCTGGAGCAATTAGAGCGCCTTCCTCAAGGGCCAGAGAACACAGCTTTTCTGTCACTCTGCCATGAGGGTGGGAGACTGACTTCCTGCCCCATGGTTCCCACTTTGACCAAGATGGCTGCTGGAGTCGCCTTGGCATTTTGGCCAGAAGGAAGAAGAAAGAGTGAGAATGATCCCCCCCCCCCTTAAGGAGACTTCTCATGGGCTCTAGTGGACTCCACCTTGTGTCCCTGTTCAGCATTCGGCCACACCTGACTGCAGGGTCCTCTGACATTTGGTAGCTGTGTGGTCAGTGAAGATGGAGGGCCTGTGGCTAGAGTGTGTGGGAGGGATATGGAGTGTGGGCTGTGGCTAACCTTCTCGGCCAAACCTCTGTTCAGTTCCCATCCCTTTAATGTAAGGGCCGGGGATATCCAGTTAATTTTGTTCCATTTTTCTGATAAATCCTCTCTGGCATAATTTTCAAAGATCTGCAGATGTTTTGTGGTGGTTTTGTGTTTTTTCCTTTGTGTGTTATATACCTGCTCATGTGGAGGCGTGCGTGTGTGTGTGTGTGTGTGTGTGTGTGTGTGTGAGCATGGGTGCATATACACACATGCATATGGGAGCCACAAGTCCCCATTGGGTGTCATTCCATACTTGTTCACAACTTTTGTGTATGTGCGCATAGGCGCTCTAAGAGGCCAGAAGATGCTGACACTCCCTGACACTGGAATTGTGAGCTGCCTAGCATGGGTGCTGGGAACTGACTATGGTTTCTCTGGCAGACCAGCAGGGAGTGTTCTTAACCACCCAACCGTCTCTCCAGCTCAACTGAGTTGCTCACTGAAACGGAAACTCATTGGTTTGGTTAGGTTGGCTTGCTAGACAGGGATCCTCCTGTCTCCACCCCTCCCCGTGCTGGGATTACATAGGTATACCTCTACCCCAGCTTTTTACACCTGTTCCAGGGAACTGAACTCAGGTTGCCAGGCTTGGCTACAAGCTCCTTTACCTGTGGAGCCTGCCCAGCCTGGTTGACTGTACGGATCCGTGCTCAGGACCCTGCTTTGAAGGTCGGTGTGTAATAAAGTTTAGTTATTTTTGTGCCACAGTGACAAAAACAGCCACGGGCTCTCTATTTTGGCTCATGGTTTTTGAGATGTCAGTCACCTACCTTGTCCAGCACGAAGAGGGGCAAATCCTGGCAGAGAGTGGACAGTTCCCTAGTTAACTCCGGAAGACCCCACCTCCTGCTCTTTCACCAGCTCCGGGAAATCCCATCACATTAGGAATCTATGAAGGGATTCATGCCTATGCAAACGCTCTTACAGACTTGGTGGGCTTCCCTCAACCCCAGCTCCAAGTGAAGACTGAGGTGGGAGAAAACTCTGTCTCCAGAACAAGGAGAGGGATATTCAGGTAATGGAAAATAGGTTGAATGCAGAGCAGAGATACAAAGCCGAGGGGGGCTCTTTTCTGCTTTGCCACGTGCACAAGTTTAAGTATTTTTGTATCTATGTTTTTTGTTGGTTTGTTTGAGACAGTGTTTCATGTCGTCCAGGCCAACCTCGAACTCATGTAGCCAAGGAGGACCTGGAACTTCTTATCCCTCTGTCTCCATATACACCCATATATATGGGATTATGGGTGTGCTATACTATGCCCAGTTCACAGGGTGCTGGGGATCGAACCCCAGGCCTGGAGTGTGGGCAGCAAGCACTCTACCCGTCCAGCCACAGCCCCTGCTCACAAGTCTCGGTCATCTGTTTGTAACAGTGTCTGAATCCCTGAGAAAGATTTTTACTGTTTCAGATTGTCAGTCTGCTCTGCTAGGCATTTAAATCTGAAAAAACTCAGGCACATTCAGTTCTTAATTGTCCTTTGAAATATCTAAGGAACTTTGATTAATTAAGGCAGTAAGTCTATCAAATGTTTAAGAAGGATTAAGTCTATTAAATTTAACAATTCAACACTAATAAAGAACAAAGGGAAATGATTCTTCTTATCTCTGCATGAAAAGCTACTAAATTTCAAAGTACCAGAACCTGTAAATTGAACTTAAAACCTTAAAGGAAAGTTAGTATTTAAAGTGCACAATCTTGGCCAGGCGGTGGTGGTGCACGCCTTTAATCCCAGCACTTGGGAGGCAGAGGCAGGTGGATTTCTGAGTTCAAGGCCAGCCTGGTCTATAGAGTGAGTTCTAGGACAGCCAGAGCTACAGAGAAACCCTGCTCAAAAAACAAAAAAAAAAAAAAAAAAAAAAAAAAAAAAAAAAAGTGCACAGTCTTAAGCCAGGCTGGTAGCACCTACCCAAAATCCCAGCAGGCAAAAGGATCATGAGGCTAGCCTGCACTAACTCACAGTGTGGAAAGGGCTGGGTATAGCTCAGTGACGCAACACTTGCCTAGCATGTGAGCTTGCTTCCCAGCATTGCGAAAGACACACACACACACACACACACACACACATATGCACATGTATTATGAATACTTGGTCACATTATTTATGTTGTTATCTATGTATATATGTTTATATACTTCTTTTTAAAAGTTGATAATTCCTGTTGGTGAGATAGTCCAGTGGGTAAAGAGGCCTGCCCCAGAGCCTGACTATCTGAGTCAATCCTCAGACCCTTAGGGTAGAAGGTGCAAACTGACCTTGCAAATTGCCCTGCTCTACCTCATACTGTGTACCACTCCAAACACACACACACACACACACACACACACACGCACGCACGCACGCACGCACGCACATACACATTGGTAGCCTGGTTTGGTGGTACACACAGTTAATCCAGCACTTGGGAGGCAGAGGCAGAAGGATCTCTGTGAGTTCAAGGATAATATAGCCTGGTCCACATGTTGAGTTCCAGGACAGCCAGGACTACATAGAGAGACCCTGTCCTAAAACAAGCAAGCAAGCAAGCAAGCAAACAAAATAGCTGGGCGTGGCAGTTACACCTTCATCTCAGTACTCTGGAGGCAGAAGCAGGCCGGCCTCTGGGACCTCAGTAGACTCAGTGGACATGAAGAGGAGAAGGGGGACTAACTAGAAGAAGCAAGGGAACCATAAGGTGGGAAGGAGGACTGTTGGGGGGTGCTGGGGGGAGGGGAACTGGTAAGGACCCAGTTCTTGGACACACCTGTGAAGACTCGCTGATGAAATGCATCGTTTTGTAGATTAACCTAAAAAAATCAATTATAAAAAAACTGTGCCATTTGGAGGGGGGAATGATGAAAATACAGTATCTCTAAATGAAACTTAAAAAAATAAAGCAAGTAGAATGACATTTTAGATTATCATGTGTCAATTCAATGTAATGGTGGGGCTCCTGTGGTCCTTCTAGGTCTATAGGGAGCCTGGCCTTCCCTCCTGCTGCCTTCAGCTCCTCCTGGCTTCTTCCTCATCTGCTTACTCAGCAAACTTTTAAGGAGTGATACAGCAGGACCAGGAGTCACTGGGAAACCCCAATACCCTTGAACAGAAGGACGAACCTTTGCTTTGTAAGGGGAGGGGTGCCCTGAGGGGGCCCAGAGAAGAGCAGGGCTTGGTCTGTGCACCGCGGGGAGCATCCATTTCACTTTATTGAGATGGAGTCTCCGGAGAGCCGGAATCACAGAGGTGTGCCACTAACCCCCTGACTGAAAGAAAGCATTCTGGTCTGGAGTCACAGCTCAAGGTTAGCAGCACGTGACAGCTTTGCCGTCACAAAGCCCAGCTCCTTCCATTGTCCCCCTTTCGCTCTTATCCCGAGGTTCAATCATTAACTCGTGCAGTCTTTATTTAAACCAGGTAACAGAGTGATCATAAAAACATTTGTTCTGCCTTCTGGATTTACCTATGTACACTTGTCTTTCTTTTTCTTTTCTGTACTGGGAATTGAACCGAAGGCCTGGTGCCTTCTGACGATTTAGTGTTGAGCCTCAGCCCCGACCCAAGCCCTTATATAGTTGTCTTGACTAGTTATTTAAACAGAATTACTCATGCTGGGTATGGTATGCATGTCTTTAATCCCGGCACACTGGAGGCAGAGGCAGGGGGTCTCTCTGAGTTCCAGGCCAGCCTGGTCTACATTGCTAGCTAGAGGCCAGCCAAGGTTCCGTAGGGAGATCCTGCCTCAGAACAGTGACAACGAAGGGGGGAAATGACTTAACATTTTGTGTGTGTGCGTGGTGTGAGTGCTGCAGAGCCCTGTGGAGGTCAGAGGACAACCTTTAGAGTCAGTTCTTTCCTGCCTCCTTCCTGTGGGCTCTGGGGCTGGAACTCAGGTTGTCAGGCTTGTACCGCAAGCACCTTGGCCCGCTGAGTCTTCTCAGCAGCTCTTGACCAGTCTTAACTTCTCCAGGTGCATTTGAATGGGAGCTCAGGAGGGCTGATGCCAAAGGCAGACCACAGAGGACAGGGACTGTGTTCTGTCCCCTCCTGTGGGGCGGTGGCTGTTGCTACCCAACACCCCCACTCTTCAGCACCTGCTCATTAATGTCTAACCACAGGTTTGTTTGTTTTTTTGTTGTTTTGTTTTGTTTTTGTTGTTGTTGTTTTGGGTTTTTTGAGACAGGGTTTCTCTTTGTATCCCTGGCTGTCCTGAAACTCACTCTGTAGACCAGGCTGGCCTCGAACTCAGAAATACGCCTGCCTCTGCCTCCCAAGTGCTGGGATTAAAGGGGTGCCCCACCACCACCCGGCCAGTTTTTGGTTTTTATTATTTTATTATATATGTACTTACAGAGGCCAGAAGAGGGCACCAACCCCCTGGAACTGGAGCTGCAGCTGGTTGTGAGCCACCACGTGGGTGCTCTTACCTGACTTGTCTCTCTGGGTCCCCTCTCAACCTCTGTTTGACCGAGTCTGTCCCAGAACTCTCCTCAGTTTCTCAGTGTGCAGCTATCTCAGTCGCTGTTCTATTGCTGTGAAGAGACACCATAACAAGGCAACTCTTCTAAAAGAAAGCATTGAAATGGGGCTTGCTTACGGTTTCTGAGGCTTAGTCTATTATCATGGCAGAGAGCATTGCGGCAGGCAGCTGTGGTGCTGGAGATGTAACTGAGTTACAATCTTGATCTACAAGGGGCAGGGAGGGGAGAGAGAGAGAGACAGACAGACAAACAGACAGAGGCTGGACCTGGCACGGGCTTTTGAAATAACACACACACACACACACACACACACACACACACACACACACACTCCTTCAACAAGGCACACCTCCTGTCTCTAACAGGGCCACTCCCCGAGGACTAAGCATTCAAATATGTGAGCTTTTGAAGGCCTTTCTTTAAAAAAAAAATTAATATCCCAAATGTTACCCTTCTCCCATCCCCCCCCATCCCCGACACATAGTCCCTCCCCTTCTCCTCTGAGAGGGTGGCATCATCTCTGCCCTCCCCACCCTCCAGCACATCAAGTCTCTGCAGGATTAGGTGCATGCTCTCTCGTTGAGGCCAGACAAGGCAGCACTGTTGGGGAATGTAGCCACAGTCAGGCTGCAGCCTTAGGGAGAGCCTCCATTCCAGTAGTTGGGAACCCATATGGAGACTGAGCTACACAGGTTCTGGGGTGGGGTGAGGGCATCTTGGTCCAGCCTGTGTGTGTTCTTTGGTGGGCCGCTCAGTCTCTGAGCTCTCCCAAGGGTCCAGGCTAACTGACTGCTGGTCATCCTGTGGAGTTCCTATCCCCCTCAGCGGCCTCAATCCTTCCCCCAGCTCCACTGTAGGAGTCTACGGGGCCATTCTTATTCAAACCACAACAGTGGGTGATTTCATTGAGAACTCTGAGGCCCTCAGCATCCTTCTGGACATAAAAGGGTCATCAGAATCTCAAGGCATTGTCTCCTTTGTGGAACTCACCTAGATGCTAATGATATCCGTGCTGGTTGTTGGTTGTTCTTGCTAGACTACAGAGTCATCGGAGAGAATGACACGTGTTGATTTTGAGCCAGGGTCTCATAATGTAGTCCAGGCTGGACTTGAATTCATAATCCTCCTGCCTCAGCATCTGTGAGTGCTAGAGTTATGGGCATGCTGGGCTGTACCAGCCTGGGCTACTTGAAACTGAATGAAAGGCTGGTATTGGTCTCATGGACTGACTTCTGAGGGGTTGGAGACAATACTAAGGGCTAATACTAAATACCCTGGGGGCTGGATCACTGGTTAAGATTGTTATTCTTGCAGATGACCCAAATCTGGTTCTCAGCACCCACGAGGCAGGGCACAGACTGCCTGTAACTCTATATACCTATACTTATATACTCATTTTTTAACAAGCAAGCAAATGAATAAACCTAGCATCTTGTTGCGGGGAAATATTAAAAATGAAACTGCCAACTCTCCGCACTCCAGTTGCTCTCGCCTGCCAATCCTCCAAGTTTCCTGCGCTCCTGCCACCTGCAACTCTCGAGCCAGGCCCCGCATGACCGTCCACCCCTCGGCCAGCCGTCACAACACCCATTTACCCAATAGAAACAAGACTCTAGAAGCTTATATAATTTAACCAGTCAGATTTATTATGTCAATAAATTCTCAATTTATAAAATGCCAATAATTCCAAAACCAATTGATAATGATAAAAGCTTTATCCCAAGTATTCTAACCGTATGATATCATAACTACCCGTGGCTGGTTAAAGCCACGCTAGTTCATGTCCGCCTCCATGTTGGCCTTCCTCCTTCTCCCCTGAGATGCTCTCCGAATCTGCAACTCGTAGCTCCGCCTCCATTTTCCCTGTCCAATCACAGGCCTCCTGCTGCCCTAATGTAATTGGACAGGGAAAATTCTGCAACATTATCTCCCAACACAGCGGCAAAGCCAGGCAGTTGAACTGTGTGAGGGTAAATAAGGGTCACTCACGCTGGTTCTTGCTTACGCCCGCCATCTTTCAATTTCTATCTGAGCACCTGTGCACAGTAGGTACTTGATACTTTTCTTTGTCATTCACCATTGGGTCCCAATTCTATGGGTAAAGAATGTTTTTTTAAAAAAGGAAGTATTAATGTGTATGAGTGTTTTGCCTTATGTCTGTGCACCACAACACTGCCTGGTATCTATGGAAGTCAGAAGAGGGCACTGGATTCCCCGGAACTAGACTTACAAACAGCTGAGAGCCACTATGTGCATTCTGGGATCCTGGGTCCTCTGCAAGGACAACAGGTGCTCTAAACCACTGAGCCACCTCGCCAGCCCTTTAAAAATCTTTTTTTAGGGGCTGGAGAGATGGCTCAGCGGTTAAGAGCACCGACTGCTCTTCCGAAGGTCCTGAGTTTAAATCCCAGCAACCACATGGTGGCTCACAACCATCTGTTACAAGATCTGACTCCTTCTTCTGGGGTGTCTGAAGCCAGCTACAGTGTACCTACATATAATAAATAAATAAATCTTTAAAAAAATTTCACTTAAAAAATCTTTTTTTAAAAATAGGATTTATTTTATTCTAGGAAATTCTCTCGCCTGTATGTATGCATGGGCATCATGCATGCTTGCTCCCCGAGGAGGTGATACGTCGTCAATATCTTGTAACTGGGGTCAAGGATGGTTGTGAACCACTCTGTGGGTGCTGGGAACCAAACCTGAGCCTTCTGCAAGCGCAACAAATGCTCTTAACCGCTGAGCCATCTCTCCAACGCTGAGTGTGTACCTTTAAGAATACTGACTGCTCTTCCACAGGTCCTGAGTTCAAATCCCAGTAACCACATGGTGGCTCACAACCATATGTAATAGATTCGATGCCCTCTTCTGGTGTGGCTGAAGACCACTACTGTGTACTTATATATAATAAGTAAATTTTTTTAAAAAAAGAATACTGTCAATAATCTATTTCTTCCACCTGCTTTTTGGGCCTGAGTCCTTACTCCTGGTACTTGACTGTCTCCAAGCTATGGTCCACAGCGCCCTCTGGTGGTTGTTGAGCGACAACACCAGGAACAGTTTCTGCTCCGGGCTCCTCTAGGACGGCACCTTCAAGCCCTGCTCATTTCACTGTGAACTGAGGCCTCATGAGGGTAGGAGTCGCACAAGAGATCATTGAGGACGGTTCCGTCATGGTTCTACAGATGCTGAACAGCCCAGAGACACTTTGGCAAGCAGGTTACTTGTGGCTAATGGGTGAGCTCCGTTTGTTTGCTCTCTGGAACCCCCTCCCTTCTGGTCTAATCTAGAAGGCTGAGTGTGGAGTTCACCCCTGGGCTGCTCCTCCACACCACGCCCCTTTCTACCTCCTGGCCTTTGCAGGGGCTGCCCTCTGCCCTCTTGGCGTGGCCTTTCAGCTCTGAGGCGTGTTTCCTGATGGTTTCACCCCAGTTTCTAAGACAGCTTGGCTTAGCGATCCTTCTCAGCCCTCTGTGCCTACAGTCGTCCGTGTTCTGGCCCGCCTGCCCCTCTAGAAATGGCAGCACCTCGACTCGGCTCAGTACCCTGCAGGACATCTGGACGGTGGGCAGGTACTCAGTCTTCTGAAGGCAGGTGACGAGGGACATGCCAGACACCGCTTTAGAGAAAGTCCGGAGGTTTATTGAACCACAGTCACAACTGAACACAGTAAGTCACCCTTTACAAAGCCCACTCTTCCAGGAGAGACGGGTGGTCTTGGGTTTCCCCCCACGGAGCCCTGTCTCAGTGCCCAGCCTCCCTGTCTGCAGCCCCAGGACTTCCTGTCAGAGCAGGGTGGAAATGCCGAAGAGCTGGAAACCTGGGATGTAGCTATCACTCTCGCCCAATGGTGGCAGCAGGGCCCTGGCTCAGCATCAAAACCCCCGAACCAAAATAGGACTAGGATTTGCCGTAGAAAGCATCAGCGGCAAGTGTGGATGGATTCAGGGTGGGACTGCACTCCTTGTCCCTTTCGCGATGCCTGTCTTTAGACAAACACGCTGCCCTGAGCACTGGAATGCAGGCCGGCCTCATCTGTGAGAAGTGGGGACTGCTGAAGCAAGGGGTCTGCACCTCCCAGCTGCACACGGCAGGAGTGTAACAGGAAGGACTGAAGGGAAGCCGTGATGCTGACCTTGGAAGCCCACTAGGCTGCCCAGCAGAGCAGCCGGCGGTTGCAACGGAAGGCCTATCATTGCTGGCTGCTTCCAGAGCCAGAAGCTCTAGCCGGCAGGACAGGGTAAGACAGCTTGCCACACAAAGGCCTCACAGCAAGGACACTGCATTCCAAAATGTTTCTGGAATCTTCGGGACGTAGGGGAGGCTGCCTTTCTGTTTTTTTTTTTTTTTTTTTTTTTTTTTGTTTTTTGTTTTTTCGAGACAGGGTTTCTCTGTGTAGTCCTGGCTGTCCTGGAACTCACTCTGTAGACCAGGCTGGCCTCGAACTCAGAAATCCGCCTGCCTCTGCCTCCCAAGTGCTGGGATTACAGGCGTGCGCCACCACGCCCGGTCGAGGGAGGCTGCCTTTCTAACCACGTCTTGTTTTGCAGTCTTAGCCTCTGAATAAAACCTGGGAGGAGAAGAGGCCAGCTGACTGGCCTGTGGCTTGGGCTGTGGCATGTCCGCAGGCCCTTCTGCCCGTGCAGAGGAGAAACCTGACTCTTCAGGACAAGGATTTCCACACCCGAAGCCAAAACAAGGTGGGAATTAAGTATCCGTAGCCAGCCAGCAAGCCACCCTGGCCCTTCCTGTGACACACCTCCTCAAGTCTTATGCTCTAAGGTCAGAGTCCAGCAGTCACAAATGCTGAGGTGAATTCAGAGGAAGTGACCACTGGGGGTGGGGGGGTGGGGCGGGGGCGAACCAGAGGAGAATGGGATGAATCGGGTGGGGGAGGGAGCGAGGCTAGGGATGGCGTGTAGCAGCGTGGGCCTTAGCCACCAGCTTGGCATCACCTGGAAATCCAGCTGCTCGGCTCGCCTGAGAGTGAGGCACAGGCAGAGGCTTCTGGGGTCGTCAGGTGTCTGGAACTTACAGGCTGCTAGAGCTGTCCTGTCTCGGGGAGGGCGGCACAGACGGGCAGGCAGTTGGCTCTGCCGTGGGGGCCTCTGGGTCTCAGGTTCTGCTCCAAGCCCAGCACTTTCTGCTTGAAGTCAGACATAAAGACACTCACTGGGCCGGGTGGTGGTGGCGCACACCTTTAATCCCAGCGCTTGGGAGGCAGAGGCAGGCGGATTTCTGAGTTCGAGGCCAGCCTGGTCTACAGAGTGAGTTCCAGGACAGCCAGAGCTATACAGAGAAACCCTGTCTCAGAAACAAACAAACAAACAAACAAACAAAAGACACTCACTGGGCTCACAGGACCTGCATAAGCACCCGTCCTCCACCCGCCCCTGTCTGTCTAGCAAGGCACTAGGAAGTGGTTCAAGTTTAAGGGAATCAGCTGCTCGGTTGCATTTTTCTCTTTGTAAAAGGCACGGTTTTTATTGAAACGAGGCCGCACTGCTCTCTGAGGACTCAACTCCCCGTGGCTGCAACACGCCCGCGGGATTCTAGACACACCCACCCACTCCCCTTTCTCACTCCTTCCCAGCTGGCTCCTTGTCAGGTAGAGTGCTCATATGGAAAAGGGCACTAGAAACCCACAAGTGAGCTGTCACAGCACAGGGGCTGCAAGGAGGTGGCTCTGCACCAGCCAAGCTGGCCAAGCCGGGGACCTGATGACCCTGATCCCAGCATCACTAAGGCCCCAGGACCACGGCTCAGTCACTTCACTGGCAAGTGACGAGACGAGTGACCCAATGCTTGGAGGGTGAGTTCTTGTTGGAGACATGGGATTAAAAGGTGATGCCCTCAGTCCTCACAAGGCTGTGGCTGCTGTGATGGCTGGTCAGGCACTGGGCTGTACCAAAGCTTCCGGTGCCCCACTGCCTCTGCGTGGGTGAGGGGGGGTCACCCGACACCTGGCTGCTTGCGTTCTGTGCCCACACCTGCCACGGCTCATCTTTGCTTGCGACAGAACCACAGCGGTTCTGTGAGGTTGGAACCACAACAGTCATTATCTGGGGGAAGCCACCCTCCCCAGGGGACTCTAGAGGTGAGTACCTCACAGCACCAGGCTCCCCTCCTAGGCAGGGAGCTGCCGAGGAAGGCACAGGGGGGGACAGGGCTTTGGAAGCGCCGGCTGGAGGCTGTTCGGTCTGGAGGTCTAACTTAGCCAGCTGAGCTAGCCCTGACCACCTGGTGCCCAGATAACCCCTGGAAGTAGAACAGGCATCTGAAATACCCAGAGAGCCAGGGGAGACATCCTTTCTATCTGGCTGCAGAGTAAGGGGCCCCTTGCCTGGTTGCTGGCCAATGGCACTAGCTATGGGGCACTCTGAGAACTCTCACTGACCTGGACCAACACCGAAGCTGGCCAGTACTGGTACATCGCTCCCAGCGTGGGCGGCTAGCACGTAGGCTTAAAAGCTGCCCCGAGGCCAGTCCCACCTTTCTGTCTAGGGCACTGTCTCGGCTGGAAGTAGCCCGAGGGCTGAGCAACCTCACAGGACTGATTTTCTGGCTCAAGGCTGCCCAGGTAATTCCTAACACTTAGGGACTATGCCGGCAGGCTGTGACGTAAGCGGGCTCTGCCTTCCTGGAGAGCTGTCTGTACGGTCTGTTCTCCCCGTGGCCCCACCAGGCAAGTACTTCGAGAACCTTCTGTCCCAAGCCATGTGGCCCAGCACCTCGGCGCCCACAGATGCGTCTTCTCCCACAGGAGGAGGGTTAATGCGCTCCACAGCCACCCGAGGGGCGTGTCAAGGCCCGAGGCCTCAGTTTCTGTTGAACTTCTCTAAGACCGTCGCGTTGGTGTGTTCGAAGAGCCACTGCTGTGTGAGGGAGGAGGGGTCGCAGGCGTTCATGAAGATCCTGTGGTCGCTCTCGCTGCAGTCCATGCAGCTGCCGCTCACAGGGTGGTACAGCGTCTTGTCCTACAGAACAGGAAGTGCTGTCAGCAGCGGGAACAGAGCAGCCATGAGAGCGACAAGGAAGCAAGGCCCAGCGTCCGTCCGTCTCCTGCCGCCTCGGTGGTGAATGCTGCTTCTGAGCGGGACCTTCAGCCCCGCCTGCGTCCACCCAGAGTGCCACTGTGTCCCTGCTCTCTGCAACGGCTGAGCCCATTCTTCCTCCTTCCCCCTTCCTTCTCTCTCTCTCTTTCTTTTTTTTTTCTCTCCTTTTGTTTCAGGGTCTCGCTATATAACTAGGGCTGACCTAGAGCTTTACGTAGACCAGGCTGTCCCCCAAGATCTGCCTGCCTCTTCTTCCCCACTGCTGGAATTTAAGATGCGAATCCCACCACCACATCCCAGCTTGGCTTCCTTTTTTAAAAGGCACGAATCTGGGTTTCTGCGCTCGCTCTCTCTCTCTCTCTCTCTCTCTCTCTCTCTCTCTCTCTCTCTCTCTCTCTCTCAGGGCCAGATTAAGGTGGAGCAGGATCTGCAGGGAGAAGTGGGTGGGAAGGGGTGGGGGGGTGGGGGTGGGGGGCTGGCGCACTGCAACCCTTAAAACCAACAACCTAGCAAGGAGGTGCTGGAGGGGGCAATCATCCCCCACCCCCACCATGCCCACCTTGCGGTATTTCCACAGCTGGTTGCCCTTCATGCTGTGGCAGTCGTAGAGGGTGACTGGGCTGGTGTGGGAGACGGCGTCGAAGCAGAGCTTCTTGGTGTGCTGAGGGTCTCCTGGCCGGATGTCCTCCCGCCAGGTGAAGGTAAAGACCTGCGAACACAGGGGATTGCTCGAGGGGCAGCAAACACTGATGGTGTCCCTGCCCCGCACACGAATAATAATATAATAATAGTAATTATTATACTTAATATAATATTTATATATTATATTATATATTACCATAATATATTATATATTATATAATAATATAATTATTAATAATAAATATAATAACAACAACAATAATTATTATTATTACTTGAGGTGGCATCTACTGTTAGACTGGTTTCCATCAGCAGGGCTTGCAGTGTGTGGTGTTCAAGGCTCCCCGTGTTCTGGTAGAACCCCAGGCAGTGAACACCACACGTGCTTTAGCAGGTGTGTATGCCTGTGATTTGTATGATCAAGGAAACAGAGGGCAGCAGAGAGCTGGCGGGGACACAGGCCAGGGGGCTCTGCTGCCTTGGGGAGAGACGCAAGTTAGCGCAGCCCTTGTGAAAAATCAGCGTGGAAGGGCTTCACCAACGAAGACGCACCCCTCAAAGGAATTTATGCCAACGCACCAATACGGAGAGCCTACTTACTCACTGAGACAAGGTCTCACGTAGCACAGGCTGGCCCTGACCTCCCACCTCCTGCCTCAGCCTGCAGAGAGCTGGGATTAATCACAGGCGTGCATGTGTGCCGCCATGGCTAGTTATATGGGGTTGAAGATTAAATCTGGGGCTTTGCTGGGCGGTAGTGGCCTGCGCCTTTAATCCCAGCACAGAGGAAGACAGATTTCTGAGTTTGAGGCCAGCCAGGTCTACGGAGTTGAGTTCCAGGACTGCCAGGGCTACACAGAGAAACCCTGTCTCGAAAAACAAAACAAAACAAACAAACAAAAAACCCAGGGCTTTGCGCGTTAGGCGATCACTCTAGCAGGCCTGCATCCCCAGCCTTTGTTTTTCCAGTGTTGTTTGCTTGTTTTAAATTTATTTGTATAGGCTGGGTGTGGTGCACACCTTTAATTCTAGAATTCAGAAGGGGTCTGTGTGAATTCAAGGCCAGCTTGGTGTATGTAGCAAGTTCCGTGACAGCCAGGGCTACATAGCAAGACCCTAATGAAAAAACATTTTTATTATTTACTTATTTTTTTAAAAGTATTCTGGGGGTTGGAGAGATGGCTCAGTGGTTAAGAGCACTGACTGCTCTTTCAAAGGTCCTGAGTTCAAATCCCAGCAACCACGTAGTGGCTCACAACCAACTGTAACGAGATCTGATGCCCTCTTCTGGAGTGTCTAAAGAAAGCAACAGTGTACTTACATATAATAAATAATAAATCTTTAAAAAAAAGTGTGTGTGTGTGTGTGTGTGTGTGTGTGTGTGTGTGTGTATGTTTTACATGTGTCAGAGCATGATTGTGTTGGTCAGGGGCAACTTTGGGGACTTGGTTCTCACCTGCTAACCCGAGTACTGGGGGTTGAACTCACCATTTTTAGCCTTGCAAGGCAATAAGTACCTTTACTGGCTGGGTCATCTCACTGGCCAGCCCTAGGGTTTTATAAGCAGAGTAAGACAGACACGGGGCAGGCAGCAGATGCTGCCTTCTGAGGCAGTGCCCTCTGGGAGTCACTCCCTACAGAAAGATCCCTGACAGACCTGACTGGAGGCCGGTGCCACACTCTGGTATCTGCAGAACCATGTGAACTTCAAGTATAAACTTTCATTCTTTGTAAAGTACTCAGTACACAGCACTGAGTTACAGAAACAGAAACCAGAGCAGACACAGGTAGACAGTGGGACCTGGCATGTGCATGAATCCCCTTCCCCCTCCCCTGCTGCTGTGGAAGTTCCTAGACATATCCGGGTGACACCTGACCTGGGACCTTACCTGCATGCTGTTCCAGGCGGCCTCCCCACGGCCCCGAATGCAGGTCTCGAGCCTCAGCGGGGAGCCCAGCGAGCCGTGCTTCGTGTCTGTGCACAGTCCTGTGCCCACATTGCGAATCTGGGGTGGCGGGGGGGAGAAAATGGACCACTCACTAAGACACCTCAAGGCAGAAATCCAAGACAGGCTGAACTTTGAACTGCCTGTGAGGAGCTTGCCCCCAAGCTGCTGGGGGAGAGGAGGGATCCTCAAAGGGAAAGGAGTAGCTAAGGTCCTTCTCTGGCCTCACACTGAGAGCACCCCATCAAACAGACCCCTCCCCCGATCCATTTTGACCCCAATTCCAAGGGCCTGAAGGGGACAGGTGTCCAGGGACAGAATCTGGGAAGCGATTCAAAGGAATGCAAGATCTTTGCCATCCCTGTAGAATTATCCTTTAGGGTAAGAGAATAGCATGAGGAAGTGGGGGGGGGGTTCTCCCCAACCCACTCCAAAGAACAAGAGTGGGCCTGGCTCATACGTTAGCCATGAAGGCTGGGGGGTCGGGTTGGAGCTCTGGGGCGCACAGAGGCGTCACTAAGAGGCAAGGCAGCAGCAGCAGCAGCAGCAGCAGCAGCAGGCTTCTGGGGTTCCCGTGAGAAGTCCTGGAGCCGGCAGGAGGGTGAGGGAGAGATGAGGACATTGGTGCAGTTGTTCTGAACCTGACTATGTTAGCACCGTTAGTCTGCACTGGCGATGGGCACCACAGGCTGTGTGCCTGGCTCCCCCAAGAGCGTGGCTTAGCACGCCAAGGTCCTGGGTTCCCATCCCTGGCATGTCAAGCCAACGGACAGTAGAAACCAAACCGAATCCAGCAGAGTCTCACAGTCAAGAGGCAAAACGGATGCTGGCCCAGCTTAGCTTTACTGGGAACATTCAATAGCACAATGGCGCAAAAATCAACAGCACACACACACACACACACACACACACACACACACACACACAACCAATGCCACCAGGGCAGGGTCCAAGAGAGAAAGGGAAGAAAGGACTTCGACATCTAGGTGTTCCTGGGCACGCTCCCACAGTGTGGGTCCAGCCCCTCCCCCCACACTCACCTCCCCCCACGCCGCAGCCGGGGGTTCCACAGGTGGGTAGAACTTGGGCAGGTCCCAGGCAATTTTGGTCATGAACCACTTGAAGCTCTTGCAGTTGAGGGAGCCTCGGAGCTTCTTCTGGGCCACGACATCTCCAGCGGAGAGGTGGCGGTACTCCGGTCTGCGCTGGTAGATGTATTCTGCATATTCATCCATCCACACCTCTGCCACTCGCTTCAGGTTCTGGAATGAAAGTTGGCCGCAAGGGTCAAGTTTGCTGAGGAGCCCAGGCTAGCCCGGAGCCATCTCGTCAGCCCCTGCACCTTATATTTACATGCTCTTGTTCTGAGCCTGGAGCTAGGACAGTAGCCAGCAAACCCCAGTTATCCTGTGTCTTTCCCCGGATTGCCTGTGGTTACAGGCATCCATGGTCTGGCTTTTCATGTGGATGCTGGAATCCACGCTCAGATCTTTAGACCTGTATACTGAACACTCTTAAGCCACCTCTCCTGCTCTTCAAAGCCAATCTGAGTTGGGTATCTGTCTTTTTTTTAAAAGAATTAATATATATATATGAGGACACTGTACATGTCTTCAGACACACCAGAAAAGGGCATCGGATCCCATTACAGATGGCCGTGAGCCACCATGTGGTTGCTGGGAATTGAACTCAGGACCTCTGGAAGAGCAGTCAGTGCTCTTAACAACTGAACCTTCTCTCCAGCTCAGTTTCTGTCATTTTAAACAACAGTTCCGACCAAATTCCATGTCAAGAATAATTTGCACTCAGAAGGTCCAATCCCACGGGAGGTGGGCTTTCTAACGATCCTTCCTTAGAGGTTTGAATATTTTTTTTTTACTGTGAAGCCTTAGGACAGCCAACTATAAAACATCAGCCAGTAGCAACTGGATGTAGCCGGGGTAGGGGTGGGGTGGGGGGGGTAGCAGAATGCTGTGGAGGCAGGAGGATTAAGAGCTTGTGCAGACTCCACTCAGAACTAAGAGCACAAGTCTATAGGGCCCAGCAGAAGCTCCTGCTTGGAGACCTCTTCCTTCAAACCTGGGCTTCTTTCAAAGGCTAGGGCCTGCTTTCCCCCTCCCTCAGGACACCCATGTAATTGGGTGGGCTTGACTTCTATCTTGAGGTTAATCTGAGTTTTCCTTTGAAGTGTAATCATTCACACCTGTCTGTAAAGGTCTGCTTTAGGAGCGGGGACTGTGGGGCGGGGGCGGGACAAATGTTTTAGTGTTTTCTGGTGGGGACCTGAGTTCTGGAGACCAGATGGTCTCAAGGCACAGGGCTGTAAAACAGACAGGGCCTATGTAAATGAGGGAGCGGGGCCAGGTGCCAATAAAACTTTATGATATCAACCACAGTTTGATTTCCAAGTGTCACAGATTCCCCTCCAATTGCTTGAAACTGTGGAAAACTGTTCTTAGCTCTTGGGCCAAGCAGAAAGTCTCCTTCTCTGGAGCGTAGGTGGGCATGGTGACACCGGGGAGACCATGCATGGGAAGGAACCCTGCGACAGATCCCGGAGAAGCCAACCCCACTGGAAAGAGTTCGCTTCTCTGGGTGCCTGTGTAGCAAATGTTGGGCCTGGTGGACGAGGAAGGACCCTATACATCAGGAGCAATCTAGAACACAGGGAATCTCCTCCTTCACTGGCCTGCCTGTCGCTGCAGGATTGATTGCCTTTCGGTTACAGTAACAGGCCCGTGCAGTAAGAGCCGCTGTTTATTCTGAAAAGGAGCATGCTGGCTCTCTCGGGGCCCTCCATGTCATTTAGGAGGCAAGTGTCCTAGAAGCCTGTGAATTTCGTTGGCAAAACAGTGAGCCGACTTATTTTTGTCTCTGGAGACAAGGTTCTTGATTTTTGTGAAGCCTGGGCTGGCTTTGAACTCTCCACTCCCTTTGTCTCGGATTCCGGAGTGCCGGGGAGAGCGGACACGTTGCATGCGACCGGGAACTGAAGGATGGCAGTGAGCCGCTGTCACGGTGGGCACAAGCACCTCGTGTACAGCCGTAGAGGCGACAGCTGGCCTTACAGGGAAGAGGTGGGACGTACAATGGGGGCCTAGCTCGTGTTAAATGCAGGGTCTGACTGAGGACAGATGGCCGAAGATGCTGAGTCCCTGAACGGGATCAAAGACATGGAGGCACACTGTCGAGCCTCAGCTGTTAACGGGGACGCAGCCACCAACATCTGTGTGGATATCACGGCGCTCAGGTGACAGACACAGGCACGTGTCAGACTCAGCAGGTCTGAGCTGGAGTTTGAGTGACTTAATGCATTTCCTTTCCATCCAGGAAGCAGAGGATAGAACCCAGGCAGCGAGTCTCTACTCTGCAGGATGCCTAGCTGGAAGGCAGGCTTATGTGGTGGCACTGCCATCCTCTAACACCCTGACAGTCACCTCTGGCTTGTAAAAGGATGCAGCTGGGGGGTGGGGTCCTGTTCAGGGGTCACTGTCCCCAATGCTCCTGGTAGCCTCCAAGAGTAGCAGTCTCTATGTTATGAAAAGACTGCATCTGTTTTCCTGTTTGGCATTCCTCAGGGAAGGCCGGTGGCATCTGGGAAGATTTCCACCTCCCAGTGGGTCTTATCTGGAACCCAGCTCCCCTGTTAAGGGGATGTCCACAGAGCAGGGGGTCTGGAGGCTGTCATTACAGACGTTCACCACTAGAGGGCTCTGCTGCCCTGCCTTCTCGGCCGCCCGCTCCGGCTCAGCAGTATTTGAAGCTGGGAGAATAAATGACTCTCTGTCGGGGACCGCTGGGAACTCAGGCCAGAAGGTCCCCCAAGGTTATTTTGGGTGTCTGTGGCTACACTCTGGCTTCTCTAGCACCCCAAACAGCACCCTGTCTTTTCAGAGGCACCCCTTCACTTAGCTTTGATGTTCCCTTTATTCTCTAATAAAATTTATTTCCCCAGTAAAAGAACCTCCGTACCCCTAAATCTTTTGCCAATGATCACCCCTTGTAGTCAGCAATCAATTTCAACCCCTGATATGGTTTCCAGGTCAATCACAGTTTTACACGTTTCGGGGGAGGGTCAAGAAAATGGCCATTTATTTGTTTACTTTCTCCTGTCTCCCACCAAGGTTTTCAACATAAAAGCCACACCACCACGCCTTAAATTATCCCTGGTCTAGCTCTGTACCTCCATTAGTTCCACCACAAGTAACCCTCCTGTGAAATGACCAGTTCGCTCTGCCCAACACCTCTGTTTCTTGTCCCTTTGCAGTGCTGGAGAATACTCAAAAGTATTGGAAAGGGTTGGCTTCGTTTCACCAAAGCTCCAAACCCAGGCTCAGGGGACGGTCACACAGCCTCCAAGTGGCCAAGCAGGGGCTTACGGAGTAAGTCCCTTGTGGTTGGATTTCACTTGGAAATCATCTATCAACCACTCAGCCTGGGGGGGGGGGTCCCAGGAGGCCTCCATGCTGTCCCAGGCTGCCCCCAGTCCCCTGGAAAGCCACCACCTTACCCGGGCCAGGCTGACTCCGGCAGGGACCTTGTAGGGCACATACTTCCTGTAGATGTGGCCCACTCTGGAGCAGGGTATGTCCTCCATGCGGCCTCCACACATCCACACCTGTGGGGGGAGAAGGGAGTACGAAGGTGATGCCTCTATCCTAATGTCCCCACGCCCTCAGACGCCGGCAGGCAGCCTGCGTGGGCTTCACAAGTCCTGAACTCAGAACGGCGCGGAACAATACTGCAAGAAGAGAACAGTAAGCGTGCGTGCACAGGGGGCAGGCACAGACGCTGCACCATGGATGTCGGGGGGCCTGGCGCCCTGTGGGGTGTGAGGGCAGGGAAGGCACAGGCTCTCGTCGGGGTATGACTAGACGGGATGTCTTCAGACCATTCAGTTTTACAATGTCTCTGCTCATGGAACACGGTGGATGTGGTCCTGGGCAGATACTACAGCCCAGAATCGCACCCACCATGGCTTTTGGGCATGGAGGGTCCCAGCTGCTTCCGGGACACCGTCGACCATGTTTTCACATTCTGTCTCCACTCCAGTGGGTTGAGAGACCAGCACGGGGTGACTCCAGTTCTGTGTGGCACCGCTGCTGGGGGGCACACTGGGGGGGAGGCTGGGATTCACCTCCTAATCCATTCGGGGCTCTCGAAGGGTCTTCTTGGGTCTTTCTACCTCCTGCCAGGATGGATGCAGGATGTCCTTTGTGCTATTTCCCAGGGTGGGAGCTGGCCCAGAATGCAGTTGGCAGAGGTGCCGTCTGGGCGACACGGTCCTATTCTGACGGCGGCGGGGAAGACGAAAACCCTGGCTGGTCAGGGTAATGGGCTCTGGATGCTAGATTGATGTCAAGGCCAAGCCAAGAACTCTGTTTTTAAAGCAGGAGAGGTCGATCAGCTGCCAGGCTCCCATCACGGCCACCCTCCCCTCGCTGGGATGGATGGGTAAGTATGCTTCGCCAGGAGATATGCCTACTGGATGCCAGGCCACCCTCTGCCTGAGAGGCAGTGCCAAGCTGATGGAGACAACTTGCGTTTTTGACCGTCTCCTGCGACGTGTACACTAGCCAAAGCTGCCCCCAGCTCTGCGGGCTTAGAGTCCTTCCACTGCGCACCGGACAAATGAAATCCAAAGCCCTCTTTTTTTTTTTTTTTTTTTTTTTTTTTTGCCAGGACCTCCAGCTCCTTTATCCCTGGCCACACCCGGCACCAGCCTGAAGGAACTGGGGTGAGCTTGCTCTACTGGAAGCTTTGAGGCAGACAAGGTATTCCCAGAGCCCAGAATGTCCTGAACTCACAGAGGACCTACCTGGCTGGATTCTCTCCGTGGATTCCTGCCCTGGATGGAGATGCGGGTGGCTGACTCAGAATGGGAATTCCTTTCGGGCTTAAACCTGCTCTTGACTACGGAGTCCACTTGGACTACCCATGATGCACCTTGCACAGGTCATCGGCGGGAGAGGGGTTCCTGAGGTGGTCTTCACCCTCTCGTCCTTGTCTCTCCCTCCATAGCTCTTCCCCCAGTCTGGAGAACTCCTTTTACTCTGAGCTCTGCTAGCTCCCCGCCTTCCTGCAGGCTCCGCCCCGACACCCCCAAGGGGCTGCCTGGCTCCCTTCATTGCTCTCCTCTTAAACAAAACGTAATGATGTGCGCAGATGCGTCTCGGCTGAGATCTTCCTGGGCGTCTGTGCCTGTCAGCTTTCTCTGTGTGGAGGACTGTCCTACTCACTCCTTCTGGGGCCAGTGACCAGCCTGGCCAGCTTTACTCCCCAGCCTCGACGAGGGCTGAGGTCTCAGGTCTTTCTTTTTGTCTTGAGAAAGGGTCTTCTTAGGCAGGAGAGCAGTCATTGTCTAAAATAGAAGAGCCCGGGGCGTCCTTCTCGGGACGCAGCCTGCCTTTAATTTTTGCCTTGGATGAAGTGGAGCAGACACTTCACCATCATGGTCTCCATCACTTCTGTCTTCTGACAAACATCTCTCAACCTGAGGGGGTAGGATCCCAAAACTGGGGGGCTGCCCTGTTCTGGGACAGAAAGCCAGAGTCTCGGGTCGGCATCCTCAGTTGCCCCGGACAGTGGCAGTCTTGGTAGGGCCAAGCCCCAGCCCCGTATCCACTCTTGGTTTGTCATGCTGCATCTTTAGGCCTTGCTACCTTCACACAGGGAAACTGAGGCCTGCTGTAGTTAAGTTCCTTCTCGGCAAACCACCCTTCCGGGAGGGCCAGGACTGCCGCTGGCCCCGCCACGCACTGGCAGCCATCAGGTCAAGAGCACCCAAGAAGCTTCCCACGGGTTCCCGGAGGCCTCTGGAGGGCTGCAGAAGACAGCCCTGGAGAGTGAGGCACGGTAGACCGAGGGACTGACCTGGCTGAGGGGGCGGGTTCTGACTGGGGAACCGTCAGCCCTTCAGGCCTGGCCTTCACATACACTACATTGGTTTTGGTCTGGGTTACTGGTATAAGAATACTGCGAATGACGGGGTCAGAGAGGCAGCCGGGGTGGGGGTGGGGCACAGAGAGAGGCGGAATGGGGTGGTGTGGGGTGTTGGTGGTGGGTGGCTGAGCTACAAGCCCAGTCTTAACTCGCCTCTGGAACTGACGAGAGAGGTCAAGCTCTGAGCAGGAGATTCTGACACAAAAGACCTCTGCAGGAGAAGGGAGAGATCAGTGCCTTCCAGACATTTCAGACTGCAACTTTTCTGGTTTAGTTTGAAGTGATGTCTCATGTAGCCCAGGCTAACCTTGAACTGCTGATTCTTCTGCCATCTAGTGCTTAGGATCACAGGCACGCAGCCGAGTTAGTTTATGCTGGGGACTGAACTTTCCTTCCTTCCTTCCAACACGGGGAACTGCTATTGTGTAGTGTAGACCAGCCTTAACCTCACCGGCTCCTTCCTGTCTCAGCCTGAGTGCTGGGATTACAAGTGTGTGCCACCATATCCAACCAAGTCATCACTGGTGGCACAGGTGTAATCGTTTATCCACTCTGTGGCGGTGACTCACAGCTGCCGGGCAAGCCCTCGACCACCGAGCTGCGTCTCTAGTCCTGGGATTGGCTTTGCTTCTCTCTGGTCAGGAGGAACAGGCCTGGCCTTGAATCAAAGCTGGATTATTAATCTGTCGGGCCCAGTGTCACAGACGGATCCATCATAATTTCTGGAAGTGCACTTGCGTCTCGCAGGCCCTTGTCATTTCTGTCACCATGAAGAATGAGGTCTTGGCAGAGGGAGAGGCCCTTGGGAGAGGCTGAGCCCTAGCGGAGACAGAACCTAGATTCACAGATTCAGCATGGCAGCTATGTAGGCCCGCCTTGGGCCTGGAACACGGGCAGGACTGATGGGTTATCATTGGCCAGGAGAGAGAGAGAGAGAGAGAGAGACAGAGACAGAGACAGAGAGAGGCGGCGGGGCGGGAGGGAGTGGGGGGGGGAGGGGAGTGGGAGTGGGGGGGCCCCCCCCCCCCCCCCCCGGTCTCTGAGGCCAGGCCTACTCATTATTCTGGCTTGGTTTCCCCAGAGAGTGCCCGGCATGATTGGATCAGATGGAATTCCAGCCAGCTTCCTTCCCCATTCTTCAGCGTGGCTTCGTTAGCGAGTCTTTTGTAAATAAACCGAGTGCAGGAATAAAACGAAAAATAAAAAGCAACAGGCAAAAAGCCCCGTCATTTATTCTGCTGTGACTTGCCCGGTGGAGGACATTAGGTGTGTTTTTGAAACACTTGGAACAAAATGAAAATCCTCGCGGGCTTGGAGATCCCTTCGTGAAAGACTCCCTGTCTGTTCTGTTACTGTGGGTTTGGGACATAGGTGGTCTGGGCCACGTGTCCCCGGCCACGGGTTTCAATCAGCAGGGTCCTTGCCAGGCAGTCCTTCACGTGCTGGGGATGTAGCAATGGGTAAGACATGGAGAGATCCTAAATCTACTGCAGGGGAGTGCCTCGCTACACTTCACTATTCAGACGGGTCTGTTTCTGGGGACAAACCTGGAAGGGTGTCTCATGAGAATGTGTCCGGTGGAGGGAGCAGTGACTTCAGTACACTAACGAACGCAGCCTTTGCCAAGCTAGAGTACATGGGCCAGGGAGGCGGAGCCAACAGACAAGACCTCTGCGCTATGGCTCACAAAACCTGCGTCCATAGCAGATGTCGTCAGTTCTCAGTCTACGTGGTGAGCAGCCTGAGGATGCGCAGACACTGAGGGGACCCCACCAATGGGACCCCTACCAATGGGGCCCCTACCAAGGGGGCCCCTACCAATGGGATCCCTACCAATGGAGCCCCTTAGCAAGGGGACCCCTACCAATGGGGCCTCTACCAAGGGGGCCCCTACCAATGGGGACCCCACCAATGGGACTCCTACCAATGGGGTCCCCTACCAATGGGATCCCTACCAATGGAGCCCCTTAGCAAGGGGACCCCTACCAAGGGGACCCCTACCAATGGGCCAAAGGCATCTGGGGAGAGATTCATAGGCTTTTTCTTTTTCTCCTTTAAAGATATTTATTTTAGTTAAAAAAAAAATAGGTAAGATAGGCAGTGGTGATGCACGCCTTTAATCCCAGCACTCAGGAGGCAGAAGCAGGCAGATCTCTGAGTTTGAGGCCAGCCTGGTCTACATACAGAGTAAGTTTCAGAACAGCCAGGATCACACAGAGATCTGTAATGGAATCTGATGCCCTTTTCGGATATGTCTGGAGACAGCGACAGTGTACTTATATATAATGAATAAATTATTAAAAAACAAACCAAATGAGAAGCAAGGGTATGCGAACACAGCTGACTTTTTTAGGCTAGTTTTCCTCTCAGTTGCCTTTCCCTCTACAGGCTCTCAGATGTAGATTTTGGAGCTGGCAAGCTTGGGGTCAGGACCTGACCCGATCACTGCAGATTGCGTAGTTTGAAACTTATTTGCTGCCGTGAGGTGGGTGTAACGTGGGCATCGCCCTCACGGCTCCGACTCGAGAGAAGGGCTGCTGTGCCATCCGGGGCGCTCCATCAGGGCTGGGGTTGTGCAGCTTCAGAGCGTCTGTCCCAGCTGGCTGGGCCCCGGATCTTTTACTGAACACTCTGGGCGTTATCCCTCCATACCAACAGCGGTTGTATCCGGGAGGCTGGTCTCTCAGAGGGGAAAGCATCAAAGACCCGGGGCTTCATAGAGACCCAGACTACCCTCTATCACACCGGAGAAATGTTCGCGCCGAATTCTAGGGAGCTGTTCGTACTGCACAGCTGGTCCCGTCGATGATACCGACATCTTGGGAACTTGATAATGATAATGTTTTTTTAGAACTCTTATTAAATAACCCCTGGCAAGCATGGTCTCATTAATTCTCAACAACACTGAGAGCCACATAACCACTAACCTCATTTCATGGAAGCTGAAACTAAGGCTCAGTGAGGGGAAACATCCTGGTCTAAGACCGCGCAGCTGCTGGTGGAAGTGGTGGCCGGCGGTGCTAGGACCTGACATGGGCCACCTGGGCCCAACCCTGAGGTCCTACATCTTGGTGCTTGACATCAGACCGCTGCATTGAAACTTGATGCTCAACTCAGTGACGTGCTGGCTGCGTCTCACTGGCTGGGAACTTGCCAGGCAGGGGCAGCTCATGCTGAATGCTGGTTCTATCACTGTACATGTATGTGTGCACACGCGGGTGCCACAGCGTGCCTATAGAAGACGGCTTGTGGGAAATGGCTCGTCACGCCCACTATGTGGGTTCTGGGGGTGGAACTCAGGTCGGCAGGCTTGGCTGTGAGTGTTCTAACCCCTAAGCCATCTCACCTGCCTGCCCTGGTCCTCGTGAACCTCAAGATTTACAGGACAAGCCATTCTTTTCCTCATAGGGGTTGAGCCTTCTTCTCCTGGGCCCCGAACAGAACCCCACAAATACAGAGTAGGATACACGCTCATAGTACTAGTGGTAAACTAGTCGCTTAAGTAGTAACTCCTCCACAGTCACTGCCAGCAGCTCGCTGGCTCCAGGCCGATCCGGAGGCCATGGTAAATATTGATTCGTGCCATCATTAGCAATGTCTGTCTGCCACTAATCTCTGGCTGCGGTCCACGCTCTGTGCTAAGCATTTTCTAGTCATCTGAGTCAACCTTCCTGGGTCCTGGGCTGTGTATGTGTGTAGAGAGGGTGGGGGGCTGGGCTGGGGGCGGGGCAGGGGAGTATGAGTCTCTGTTCAGCTGAGGAGACAATGCTTGGACCAGCGACCAGAAATGCTCAAAGCCCAAGCTGCTGACGGACAGGATTAGGACCTGTACTCAGGTCTTTCCGGCCGATCCATGATCCATGGGAGCTCCCACCTGTGGTCTGTGCCAGCTCCTGCTGCGACGCATACCAGAGGGGGGACTTGATAAGGGGACCAAGCAGGCAAGTCTGGGCCTCTGGGAGGCCACCCGGCCCGAAGCCTAGCTTTGTCTGTCTTCACAGCCATGCCGAGAGGAAGCAAATGCTGGTCATGTCTATGGCCGACACCAGGCGGCTTGGAGGTCCCCTCTCGCTGCCCCTACCACAGGGAGTGGCCGGTTAGCTCCTGACTTTTCTACTCCAGAAGCAGAGAGGCCACGGCAGCTGCCCACGGAGAAGATACTCACCTTGAAGGAGATCTCGTACTGCTCTCCTCCCCAGATCTCCAAGCCAGGGTCGTATCCGCCCAACTCCCAGAACCACTTCCGGTCAACAGCAAACAGCCCTCCGGCCATCACGGGAGACCTGTTGGAGAAGGGGTGTGGTGTGAGGATGCGCAGTCAGAAGCCTTCCCAGGTGAAGGTGTCCCCAGAAACTGAGCTTGTCTGTTGGGGACTCCAAGGCCTC
Organism: Apodemus agrarius; assembly: GCA_964023405.1. NCBI lineage: Eukaryota > Metazoa > Chordata > Mammalia > Rodentia > Muridae > Apodemus > Apodemus agrarius. Next base: position 41,824,609 of record OZ030015.1, on the reverse strand, counting down.
GTGGGCAGGGACGTGGCCTTCCTGCTTCCTTTTTCCTCTGGTAGATCACTGAATGTTTTTTTTTTTTTTTTCGAGACAGGGTTTCTCTGTGTAGTTCTGGCTGTCCCGGAACTCACTCTGTAGACCAGGCTGGCCTCGAACTCAGAAATCCGCCTGCCTCTGCCTCCCAAGTGCTGGGATTACAGGCGTGTGCCACCACCACCCGGCAGATCACTACACTTTAACCTACTGGATCCCCGGTGAGAGTATCTGTGAAGTGAAATCTGCAGCAGCAGCAGCAGTTCCGCCCCACAGGCCTCACAGCTGCATCACGGACATGTCTCTAGCCTTCCCCTTAGTTACAGGGTCTGGACTGTTGTCTTCAGTGTGTAGGTGCTGCAGAACCTTCTAGAGAGATTGAAAAATAACACAGCTCTGCTGGGGCCTTGCCAGGCAGGCCTATGGGAGCAGCCTCTGGGCCAGAACCCGAGCACCTGGATCCTTTGAGGATTCTCTCGCTGAGTCAGCAGATGTTTGCTCCGCTGTGCTATCCACAGTCACAACCCTTCCAGTTACTCTGGGATGAAGGATGAACTTCATTCATTCACTCACTCACTCACTCATTCATTCATTCATCCCCGAATGCCATTCATGAAGCAGGTGCTGGAGGGGTCAGGAGACAAACCACTGTTCTTCGGGAGACAGCTGTGTGGTGAAGTCACCTTGGCACAGAGGAATCCAAGAGACAGAAGGAGAATAAATAGTAAAGGCGGCCTATGGGAAGGACAGACTAGAGCACAGACAGAGGGAGGCAAAGGCTGTGTCTGTTTCCAGCCCTGAGGGCGAGAAAGGAGGCGTGGCTAGGGAGTAGGGAAGGGTGCTAGGAGGAATAAGTGTTTACCAGTGTTCCCTGAGGGAAAACACCTCAGGGGGGGAGGGGCGCAAGGGCAAGGCACATGATGCACTGAGGGGTGGCTGGGGCATCAGAGAGTCACGGTCTGATGTGATGGGATCCAGAGGAAACCGTGGTGCTTCACAAGGGGGCAGCGCCGAGCGGAAGCTGCCCAACATCTGCTACTTAAAATCTCTCGGGATGGATGGCTGTGCCCAGGTTGTTGAAAATCTAAAGCGCCAAACCAGCATGCCTGGAGGCAACCTTCATGCCCACCTGCTTGGCTCCGGGACTCGTGGGAGAGACTGGCGGGACGAGGCTGTATCCAACCACGTGCCTACGAAGCCTTCCTTGTGGCACGTGGACGGGACCTTCACACAAGGTGGGGGCAGGGGTAGCGGGGAGCAGTGGGGCATCCCTGGGACATTACCGAGGGCATGACACACCACAGGTTATCCTGCAAGCACTTAGGTGCCCTCGCCTCCGCCTTCAAAAGGGGCGGGGCTCACTCCCTGGGACTCTGTGGGACGGTTCAGAGCTATTGGCCACTCACAGCTGGCTTGCGACCCTACCTCTAAGCCGCAGGTCTAAATCGCTGACCCTACACCCTTCCCTCCTAGGAATGAATTGTGCTGACACCATAGGCAAGGGCTGGTGGGATGGGAACTCCTCACTCACCCTCTGTTGTCACCTGAGGTGACATTCACCCTGGGTAGTCTAGGAGAGCTGCTGCCCTCGGATCATGGCTGCTTGGCAAAGAGCTGTATGTGTGGAATGTGCAGGGCGTGGGGCCAAGAAAGGGATGTCAGAGAACTGGAGACTTTTAGCCATTAGATTCTCAGTCCTGGGCCCACTCAGAACCCAAGAACCGCTGTACAGACTCTCAGTGTTGGTAGGGGCCCTGGTCACCACCAGTGTGAGTCCAGACCAGCTGTACTTACTCAAATGGGTCACTGGGGTCAGCCTTCTGAAGCTCTGGAGGGATCGGGATCCGTTTGTAATACATTTCCCAGTCGAAGGCACCCCGCATGGCGTCCCCGGCCTGTGTCTCGTACCGGAAGTCGTCGTGGTCGATGACGTCGATCATTGGGCACACGATGGTCTTTCGGTTCCGAGCGATGCGGTCTGAGGTGGTGGAGAGACGCCCGTTAGTGGAGGGAGCAGCCAAGGGCTGTGCCTGCTCTGTCAGAAACTTATTTTGAATAATCTTCAGGATGCCCATGGCTTCCTTCTAGACCCAGCACCACGGGAAGCAGTTCCTTAGACAACATCACTAAGCCCCAGGGTCTCTTCTGTGAAGTGGGGTGGGAGGGTCTGCCTCTGAGGTTGTTAAAAGGCTTGGATAACACTGTATTTGAGAATGCCAACTCACAGGCTATGAATGTATGGCTCTGCCGTGGACAGACACAGACTTTCTTCTATGAGGATCTCTATTCTAGTCTTGGTCCTTATTACCAAACCCTGATCATGACTATGGCTAAAAGCAGCCAGGTGGTTCCCTAGTGTCTGTCTGTCCCCGACTGCTCATGGGCATCTATATCTATAGCTGTGATTATCAGTAAGAGAATTCAGCCTGAGGATTTTTTTGGTTTTGTTTTTTGTTTTTAGTATTTATTTATTTATTTATTATATGTAAGTACACAGTTGCTGTCTTCAGACACCCCAGAAGAGAGCATCAGATTCTTTTTTTTTTTTTTTTTTTTTTTCTGAGACAGGGTTTCTCTGTGTAGTCCTGGCTGTCCTGGAACTCACTCTGTAGACCAGGCTGGCCTTGAACTCAGAAATCTGCCTGCCTCTGCCTCCACAGTGCTGGGATTACAGGCGTGCGCCACCACGCCCGGCTCAAAACTTTTATATATCTTTTTTTTAAAAAAAAAAAAAAAAAAAAAAAAACAGAGCTGAGGACCGAACCCAGGGCCTAGCACTTGCTAGGCAAACGCTCTACCACTAAGCTAAATCCCCAACCCGTTGGGCATCAGATTTCATTATGGACGGTTGTGAGCCACCATGTGGTTGCTGGGATTTGAACTCAGGACCTTTGGAAGAGCAGTCAGTGCTCTTAAACACTGAGCCATCTCACTAGCACTACAGACTGAGTTTTTAAACAGCCCAAACTGTGCAAGAGGGAGCAGACAAGCCTTGGCAGTCCTGGGTTCCCAAGCTGGAAGGTACGCAGGCCTGGGGGTCACTGTGTCCAATCAACCCTAAGGATCCCAGTGTTGGTCTGAGCCACCCTATGTCGTTCCCACAGGGAGCTGTGACTGCTTCAGGAGGACCACTGTGGGGGGGCTGTGCTGTGCTAGGGAGCCTGCTGCTCAGGGTCAGGGGACACGGGTCATGCTCAAGACTTGCAATGTGGGCCCTAGGGGGCTAGAGAAGGGCGGGGCCCTTCTGTATCAAGCCATACAGAATTGTTCACAAAACAGCATTTGTGGCTGTTTTCTTTTTAAAAATTGTTTTTCTTAAAAAGATTTATTTATTCATTTATTTTATGTGAGTATATCGCTGTCTTCAGACACACCAGAAGAGGGCATCTGATCCCATTACAGATGGTTGTAAGCTGCCATGTGGTTGCTGGGAATTGAACTCAGGATCTCTGGGAGAGCAGTCAGTGCTCTTAACCACTGAGCCATCTCTCCAGCCCTGTGCCTGTGTTTTAAATCCAAAGGCATGACTTACAGGTGGGTAGGTGAGTGGTGAAATTGTGTATGTGTGTGTGTGTGTGTGTTTCTGTGTGTGTGCAAGCATGAAAGCCTGGAGAACAGTGACCATTAACCCTAATTCTCGAGATAGCAGATTCTGTTACAGGCAAAAGGTCAGGAAGTATGAGTTAGTTCTACTGTGTGCACATAGTTGTGTACTAGATTGAGATGGACACTGCATTTCTAACTGGGACACATGATTTAAATAGTTGCAGAGGCTGCAGATGTAGCTTAGTGCTAGAGCACTTGTTTAGCATGCATTATCCATAACACACACACACACACACACACACACACACTGGCACCATGTATCCCCAGATGGACAGTAGCGTGACTAGCGCTGGTTGCTCCTGGGATTGGTTTCACCGCTCTACTGTTCTCTCGCCCACTGAGTCAGGATTCCTGGTACATGGCTTCCATCTGCCTGAGGACACTCCCTTGAGTGGGAGTGTCTTCATCATTATTAAGGGCCTTGAGGGAAAGATCTAGAGTGAGGTTCCTATCCTGATGATTCAAGACTTTTGTGGTCACTTCACTCCCATAGCTGATCGGTGCCAGCGATGGCTGACAGCTGGCCCTGCTCGATGGCAGTGGCCTGTGTCATTGTGCTGGTTTGGGGACTGAATGCCCAGGTTCGCAACCCAGTGTCACCCCTTCCTAGTACAGCGGTGGACATGGCTGGCTGATGCCTCCAAGTTTGCTGTCCTTGTGGGTCTCTGAAGGCCGAGGTGCAGCATTCCCCATTTTCCACCACTGCAAGACACTTGAAGCAGCCACTGTGAGTACCTGTGTCCTCTTTGTCACAGGAAAAACGTGGGTGAGACCGCTGAGCCTACCCCGAGGACTGCATAAGTCAAATCCAAGTACAGATGTGGCCTAACCATGGAGGGACTGTCAAAGCCTTGAGGACTGTGACAGTAATGAAGGAAAAGGAGACTCAGAGTAGCTTTCTCGCCAGGCGGAGTCCTCAGGCTCCATAATGTCTAATCATTAATGAGGGCAGAGCCAGCCAAGTCTGGAGGTGTTAATGGACCTCACAGACAAAAGCCATGCTGGGATGAGAATTCTGTGGAAGTTCTTGTGTTTTTTACTAGAGGATAGAAACAGAAAAAAAGAGGGAGAGGGGATGCTCTCCTTTTTCGGAGGATGAAAACAGCCCCCACGCATTTCCATAGAAACGGAGTTAAGGGCTGTTTAGACAAGCTCAACTCAGTGGTCCACCACCTCATTCTCACAAAAGGACCCTCCAACTGTGCTGGCGGCTGAGGCTGAGGCTGAGGCTGGGGCTTTATAGGTTTTCTCTCTCTCCTCTGGTAATGAGAAGTAGATGCAAGCCAGTGCTTGGTTTAATTAAATACGGTTTACCAGAAATTCTGGTCTTCCTTTCAGCCCCGTGAGATCCCTGGGCATGATCGTTAGAGGCGCACAATCCGGTCCGGTCTTAGTGATGTGGTCAGGAAGAGAACCCTGCTGGGTTACCCTGTGGGGCTGTGTGTAGCTGGCTTTGGGTTCTCAGCTGCTCGGTGGCATTTACTGCCACGGTTGCCAGGCCACTGACGCACCCAGGAACTGCCTGCAAATATTAACTAGCGAGGCTCCATAATCTGCGTCTCTGGGGTGGAGGGTCTGATTGGGGCATCATGGGGGATCACGATGCTGGTTCAACTGTCATCCATGTCTGATCCCTGACCCCTGGGACGGAGTTCACTTTTCTCCTGAGAGTGGTAACCTCACATCACGGCTTGCTCTGGCCCTGCCCTGCCCTGCCACGTCTCCCAGTCCTGACAGAACATCCGTCTTAGCTGTCTGCCTGGAGACATCTGCTTACTGCCTCCCTCTGGGTGGATCTCCTCACGTCCCGACCTGGTTTTCTTCCACTCCAAGTCCCTCACGCCCATGTTCTACCCTCAGGCATCGATGGAAGGTTTCCGCTTCCCCACCTGGGCATCTGAGAGGAAAGGGACCCCTGAAGCAGTGGACCTGTGGGAAACAACAGACTCCGTTGCTTGACATATGGTGACTTCAACACCAATGGCTCGAGGGGACAAGCAAGCCACTAGGCATCTTGGCTTCAGTTTCTTTTGCTACAAAAAAGACAGGTTCGATACTGGGCGCCCTTGTGAAGCCTGGTGATCTTCCCAGCAGCCCATCTGGCTCACAGGACTGGTGCTGAGGACTAACTATTTTCATTAAGTATAAACACCCCCCTCCAGCCACCACAATTTGGTTCTTTTGTTTAAATCAGGGTTTCATGAATCCTGGCGTGGCCTTAGCTAAGGATAACTTTAAATTATTTCTTCTTCTTCTTCTTCTTCTTCTTCTTCTTCTTCTTCTTCTTCTTCTTCTTCTTCTCCTCCTCCTCCTCCTCCTCCTCCTCCTCCTCCTCCTCCTCCTCCTTCTTCTTTTGCTTTTTTTTTTTTAATTTTGTGTATATGAGTACACTGTTAATGTATATGAGTACACTGTCACTGTCTTCTGACATACCAGGAGAGGGCATCGGATCCCTTTACAGATAGTTGTGAGTCACCATGTGGTTCCTGGGAATTGGACTCAGAACCTTTGGAAGAGGAGTCAGTGCCCTCAACTGCTGAGCCATCTCTCAGGGCCTCAACTTTGAACTTCTGATCCCTCCGCTTCCAACTCCCAAGTGCTGGGGCGTGTGCCATCATTCCTGATTCATCCAGTGCAACATCGGGGATAGAACCCAGAGACTCATGCTTGCTAGGCAAGTGCTCTACCCATAGAGCTATGGCCCCAGGTCCCATAATTTGATTTTCAATGGTAGAAAGCTTTGGTTTGCTCTCCAACAGACACTTAGGGCAATCTGAGAGAAGTTGTCTGGTCACTGAAGCTTGGCGCTCTCCTACTCTGTGAAACAAGAGGGCAGGCCTGAACTTCTGAGGCCCATCTGGAGCCTAGAGCTCTGCCAGGTGCTGCCAGGCAAGAAGAAGGTCTTAGTGTTACCTTGGGGTAGAAGGCTACCCACCCGCTCCAGGTTACCCCACTCCTTACCAAGCAAAGGGGGGAGCCAGTTGACGTTGGCTTCACAGTGGGAATCTAAGAACGTGATGACGTCTCCGGTGGCAACCGAAGCCCCCAGCATCCGGGTCCTTATCAGGCCTTCCCGTTTCTTGGTCCTGAGAATCCTCACGCTGGGGAAGAGGGCCAGGTAGTCCTCCAGTGGCTTTTTCAGGTGCTCTGTGAGGAGACAGAGGGGGAGAGGTAGGTCAGAGTGGCTTCGTGGGAACTGCCCTGTGACCCACAGTTTGTTTCACTGATTCACAGGTTTCCGACAGAGCCAAGGTCAGGGGCCAACATCTACAAACAGGGAAACTGAGGCCCAGAGAGGTCCAGGGATAGACCAGGACTGAAACACAAAAACTTCACCACGCAAGAACAGGGATCCAGGCAGCTGTTTTATGCGTGTCCAGTGTCAGTTCCCTCATTTCCTGATAGAAAGACTGTAGTTTCCTGAGGAGACTGAGTGGGCTCCTCCTACATCCAACCAGGTAGGGCTGCCCTTTCCCTGAAGTGGGAGGAGCCTGTTGCTCAGGCCTAGCCAATCACTGACTCCATGCCTTGGTCACATTGACAGGCTCAGGGATGGCCATGCAACCTGGGAAGGTGTTTTAGCATAAGTCCTGGGCGAGGGGAAAAATGAGGGGAGGGGAGTGGGTGGGGTAGGGAACTCCTGAAGTTGCAGACAATGTGCTGGTGAGATTCAAAATCACCTAGGAGACACAGATCTAGAAGTGCCTGCGAGGGAGTTTCCTGAGAGGATTAAGTGAGGTAAGGACCCACCCTGGATGTGGGAGGAGAGAGAGAGAGAGAGAGAGAGAGAGAGAGAGAGAGAGAGAGAGAGAGAGACAGAGAGACAGAGAGACAGAGAGACAGAGAGAGACAGAGACAGAGACAGAGACAGAGAGAGAGACAGAGAGAGAGACAGAGACAGACATAATCCCACTATGGGCTGGATTTCTGCCCTACACCTCCAGAAGTTGTCCTGAATAAGTGCTGAAGGTTTCTTCCAGGTCACTGAGGTGACTCATCAGGTAAAGGTACTTCCCACCCAGCCTCACGACCGGAGTTCGGTTCCTGGGACACACACGGGAGGAGGAACTCGCTCCCTCAGGCTGTCCTCTGACTCCCATGCTTGACCTGCAGCATACCCATGATGCCTTTCCCCTCCCCACATGCACACATGAAACAGTTCACTTTGTAAAAGCCCACAGCACCGGATATTCCCCGGGAGTCTCCCAATCAAGTACTAACTGTGCCTGACCCGGCTTAACTTCCAAGATGGGATGAGACTGGGTGGGTTCTATGGCTGGAGTCACAAAACAACATTTTAAAGAATGTGACAAAGTGGGAGAGATGGCTCAGTGGTTAAGAACATTCGCAGCTCTTGCAGAGGACCCAGATCAATGGCCAACGGCACCCACATAAAGGCTATACTGGTTCCAGGGGGAACTAGTGTCCTCTTCTGGCTTCTAAGGGCACTGCATGCAACAGTGCATAGACGTACATTTAGGCAAACATATAAAATAAAAACAAGTACCAGCTGTTCTGCTGGTTTCTCTTGATGTTCATTAGTTTTGGGGCAAACATCTTTAATCTCAGCATTTGGTAGGCAGGCGTATCTCTGTGAATTTCAGGCCAGCCTGGTCTACAGAGTGTGAGTTCCAGGATAGCCAGGGCTACACAGAGAAACCTTGTCTCATCAAAACAAAACAAAACAAAACAAAACAAAACAAAACAAAACAAAACAAAACACAAAACATGGTTGGAAAACATGGAACACCAAGACAGATGGACGATATTCTGTGCTCGGGGATCGGTGTTGAAGATGACAGTGATTCTTAGTGATACGGAATTAAAGCTTCTGGCATCACCGTGTCTTCTTTGTAGAAGTGACAGTCAACAGACGACTACTAAAATGTATATGGCCACGAAGGACCCAGAAGAACGGAGGTGTTTTAGAAAAGAAAATGTGGTAGAAGGAAAAAAAAAGGAGATTCCCATAAACTGCCCTTTGACTTTCACACATGTGGTACGGCACAGCTGTGCTTCATCATGTGCACACACCACGCCCGCATGCATGTATACATACTTAACAATACTGAAGTGGAAACTTAAAGGTTTCTTTTGGAAAGCCAGTTGTGTTAGACGGTGTTTTGCTGGGGCAAACACGTGAAGGAAGGTTTCGCTGAAGCAGACACAGGAGAGAGGATGTTCTGCTGAAGCAAACACGCGAAAGGACACGTGATGCGGGATTCTCTGCTAACGACGTGCACGTATGGGTCCGCCTTACGCTGCGTAGTTGAGCTGCATTTGTCGGGACTCCCAGGACTCGGGCTGATTGGATGAATGTGCTAAAGCAAGACACATTCCAAGGCAAGGCACATGGAGGACACGCGATGCTCGGAGGGAGTATAAACAGGACTCGACGAACAGTGCCCGAGGCCGGGCTAGGCTCGGTTACAGAGCTAACTGTGCAAGGCTTGTGGCTCCTCTTGAGTCTCTGATAATCTTCCCCTCGCTGAGAGAGGCACAGCTGAGAACTCCTGGTGTTCCTGTCGGCCCTGGTGGAATCATTGCTTCTTCTGGCCTGGGCCAGTTCGGCAGAGGCCTGGCAGCTGTCTGTTAGGCCGTGCCACTGCTGCAGATTCCTGTTAGTTACCCCGACTCTACTGTTCTGGACTGCTGGTGTATCCGTGAAGTGGTATCGAGTGGATCGAGCTGCTGCTGCTGCTGCTGCTGCTGACCTGTGGACTAACTCCTAATTTCCTGACAGTGCAGATGGGAGTTGCTCCAAAGAACACTTTCTAAACAGGCCCACTTCCCCCATAGCCTTTCTTTCTCACTGCCTCTGGTCATGGTGGGCTAGAAGGGAGGTCAGGGCGGGCCTTTAAGAACCACCATTAAAAGTAAGCTTTGACAAATTAAAGTTGCAAACATGGACAATAAAGATTCACTTGCCTTTGTACCCCAAAGCAAGGGTTAAAGACATACCCAGCCATGTTTAGCGTTTTACAGGAGTGCTGGGGATTCGAACTTGGGTCTTAATCTTGCACAGTAAGCACTTTTATCTACCGGGCTAACCACACTCCCCCATACTTGTTTTTAAAGATACCTTTATATAAGCCCCATAAATGTACAATTGGGACCATTTAAAATAACAACAAATAAACAACAACAACAAAAACCAATAACAAATAAAAATATGACTTCATTTTTCTGTTTTTTGTTTTTGTTTTTGTTTTGCCTTTCCAAGCTGTAAACTGGAGGTCAGGTCCATCAGGACAGGTGATCTGGAAAGGTAGCTGAGGCCTTCCCCTTGATGCGGGGGGGAGAAATGAGAATATTGTAAGAGGTGTCTTCCCCTAGTTGGGGTGCTGTGGAACCACAAAGGTTACCCCAGGTACCACTTACAACAGCTCTAAGGGGGGGCTGTGGGCCACATGGAGTTAAGATCCCCAAACCCCTTCAGGTTGTGTGGCCCTGTACCACGAAGGTGGAACACGTGAGAAGACATACCGGGGAGGGGCCCACTGCTGCTTCCGGGGCTGCATTCAACCCGTGGGTCGTTAGCTCGGGAGTGAGATTATCTTCTGTGCCACACGCCGGGGCTCCCACGGAGGGAGACATATCACCTCTGCCCGTGTGATCATTGAGATCTTCCCGGGCACAGGGCCCCATCGCTAAATCACCCTAATGCACTTGTTACTGATGGGCCAATTAGGGCCTTTCGACAGCCCGTGGTAAAGCTGGAGCGATTATTTAGGGGCAATCACTGCCTCCTGTCTGTATGAGACGGTGTGTTTACTCAAAGCAGGGCTGCCTTATTTTGCCAGTCTCCTTGTACGCCGCGGGGACATCTGAGAAGGGCTCAGGATTTGGAGCTAAAAGGAACTGCAAATGAGGACGATGGTCACCATGGCGACAATGGGGGGGGGAACACCTGCTGAGCCAGGCTCACACACTTGCATTACCTCAGATACCTAGTATCTAGCAGTCCTATTTACAGAAGAAGATACTAAGGCTCAGAGCAGAGATGTACTTTGCTCAACAAACAGTTACAAATTAGAACACCAGGCCTATAGAGACTGATGTCACCTCTCACCTGATGCTACTAACATTTTTGTCACTCCCCCCACCCCCATCCCCTATTACGGAAGAGGAAGTGAGGTGGCTGGAGAAGTTACTGACTCAGAGGCACACAGTAGGTCAGCACGGCAGGACTATCTCTCAGTTCAGAATTTCTTCCAGTGTTATAAAATGCCCTTCACTGCCTATGCCTGTCCACACTCAGGTACGCATCTCTACCGTCTTCTACTGTGTGGGGGGAACAGAGCTCGCAATCAGCTCGGGGGTGTGTATGAAAGGTTCTCTCCTTCCTCGAGAGTTCTAGTGACTGGACAGTTTGTCAGGCCCTTTTACATGCTAAGCCATCTTGCTAGCCCTATGTTCTTGGATTCTACCGGAGAGGCTCATGGAGAGCTGAGGTCAGAGGGGCGGCTGATTAGAATTGCATCCCCCCAACATGATGCATCAGAATCCGCTCGCCCCCCCTTCCTGTGGCCACAGCACCGTTTGGAAGCAGTCTCTGCAGACCAGTGCAGTTCAGGGCAGTTAACCCTGGGTGAGGTGAAGCCACTGGCTGGTGGCTTGTTAGACAGAAACTGGTCATAGGGAGAATGCCAGGGGAAGGTGGAGGAGGAGCTCGACGTGTTACCAGCCATGGCTGCCTAGGACAGGCAGCAAGAGTAATTGAGGGCCTCCGGCTGAAGGAGGCAACACCCTCAACCACATGAGAGGGCGTGGCAGCTGCTAGAGATGGCCTAGCTGCTTCCCTTCCCTGCCCTCCCCACAGGTTTTTCTTTAAAGTTTTCATTAAAGTTTTAAATTATTGACTTACAGTGTGTGTGTGTGTGTGTGTGTGTGTGTGTGTGTCTGCATGTGGGCACAAGACTGTGGAGATCAAAGAGCAATCTATGGGAGTCTGCACTTCCTCCATGAGGGTCCCAGGGGCCAAGCTCGGGGTGTCAGGCTTTGTGGCAAGTGCCTTTACCCACTGCCAAGCCTTGGGTTTTTTTGCCTATTAGTTTTTTATACTTACTTGTGTGTGTGTGTGTGTGTGTGTGTGTGTGTGTGTGTGTGAGTAGGGAGAGTACATTATGGTGCAAGTAAAGAGCTCAAAGGGCAGTCTGGTGGGTACAGATCTACTTCCTTCCACCATTCAGGTCCTGGTGATTGTGCACAGGTTGTCAGGTATGGTACACACACACACACACACACACACACACACACACACACAACACACGACTACAGTCTGCAAAGCACAAGGAACTGAGTTCAATCCCCAAGATCTATTCACGAAAGCCAAATTCGATGGCAGGCACTTGTAATCCCAGAGCTGGGGAAGCTTACTGACCGGCCAGCCTAACCTTATGGGTGAGCTCTAGGCCATTGAGGGGTTCTGTCTCTAAAAACAGGGTGGCTGGTGTCTGGTGTCTGGGGAATGACACCCAAGGCTGACTACTGGTCTCCGCATGTATATGCATCAGTGTCCACCCCCCACCCCATGAACCCTTACAAACGTGCTCAGGAAGATACATGTGTGTGCACACACAGACACGGACACATTGGGATGTACTCTCTCCACACCTCCTCTGTGTTCCTGCTCTGTTCTGTTAACTAGTTGGGCTTGAAGAGCCTGCAAACTGCTTCCCTGATCCCCCAAGGGGTCCATTGCTACTCTTTAGAGGACTTCAGCCTGGAGCACATTCCAGGATCTTCAGTGATAAGACACTACTACACTTGATCCTGAGGGACTGGTCTTCTGCATCAGCTTTACCCCGGGGGCCCGTGCTTCTTGCAAACCCCCTAGCTACTATGATGACCGTGCTTCTGAGAACACACAGGTGTCCACTGTCACATCTAGACAGGGCTGTCCCCACCTGCTTACCTCAGCAGGTCATTCCTCGACTCAAGGTCTCCGAAATGACAAATGGACATCTTCCTTCTCCACAGGCTCTCGAGGGAATGCTGGAGTTTTCTTTCCGCCGCAGAGGCTGCCTGGAAAGTGTGCGTGGATGGGGGAACGCTTTACAGCTGCAGGCCTTTTGTGTTGGAGGCTGGGAAACATCAAGCCTGCCACAGATTTCTGGGAATTGGGCAGAGGCTCTTTATTAAAGGCCAGCAGAACATCTGGCTGGATCCCCTTTTAATTATGGCTCCATGTCTCTGATTGTAACAGCTGGTTCACATGTTGCCATTCAAGGTCTTAAAATTTATAAATTCACATAATCAGCTTAAGACAACCACTTTTCCAAGATTTCCATCTAACGCCACAACTGTGGTCTTACAGAGAGGTAAGGAAACGACAAGAGTCTCGGTGTGTACGTGTTCGAGTCGAGGAGAGAAGGAAAGAGACAGAGCCAAGCATTTATACAGTCAGGGCTCTGGGTCCATGGGCAATACAATCCTGACAACTGTATGTGGAAAATACTAGAAAAACCAACTGCATCTGTACGGATCACGTCACAGACTTGCTTTTCTTATCATTATCCACTGAACAAGGAAGGATAAAGCCTAACACGGGTAACATCGCAACGAGGCTTAATAACTTCCCACAGTGTCCATTGTACAGTGTGTGATAAACAATGGAGGGGGGATTTTTAAAAATTACATTTGTGAGCCGGGCGGTGGTGGCACACGCCTTTAATCCCAGCACTTGGGAGGCAGAGGCAGGCAGATTTCTAAGTTCAAGGCCAGCCTGTTCTACAGAGTGAGTTCCAGGACAGCCAGGGTTACACAGAGAAACCCTGTCTGGAAAAAACAAACAAACAAAAAGGTTTGTGTGTGTATGTGTGTGCACATGCATGTGCACACATGTACATGTGCTATAGCACACATGTGTAGGTCAGAGGACAACTTTCAGGAGACAGTCCTCTCCTTCCACCACGCAGGTCCTGGGGATTGAACTCTGGCCATTAGGCTTGATAGCAAGTGCCTCCACCCACTGAGCCACACAGCTCTAACCTCCAGCAATTCGGAGAGACTTACTGGAGACAGAGGATACATGCAGGCTCTGTGCAAACACTATACCGTCTTGCATCGGGAACTTGAGCATCTGCAGATTTTTGTATCCTCTGGGCTCCAAGAGCCCAGTTCCCAAGGGTACAGGGACCACCGTCCTGTATCTGTCATAGTTTTGTGTATCTCTTAATCACTGAATGCTGTGGTGTGCCTGTCTGCCTGCCTTTCCGCCCGTCTGTCCGTCTGTCTGTGTACGTGCTGTGCACACACATGCCTGTGCAGGCCCTGGTTTTCTGGCAGGGTCTCTCGCTGGCTTCTGAGCCCCAGTGATCCTGCCTCTCTCGGCTTCCCCACTGCTGGGATTACAAGTGTGTGCCACCATGTCTGGTTTCCTACGAGGGTTCTGGGGATGGGACTCGGGTTCTTGAGCTCTCATGGCAAGCCCTTTACTGAGCGAGCATGCCCTCTGCCCCTGCAGTAACACAAACAAAGCGCCATGAACAACCTCTGGTGTTGCCAAGTGGACGTACACAGCACATCGCTGAGATACATGGATTACAGCATGAGTCAAGGGAGACGGTACTGGGGTGGAAGGTGCTCCATCCACTGAGTCTCCTCGGTGAGTCCCTTGCCTGGGTGTGGAAGGGGCTTTGGATGGCAGGTGGCGATGGGGGCGGGGAGGGGGTGGAGGGTGGCAAGAAAACAGGAAGAGAAGTTGGGCTGAAATCCTACCGGTTGCTTCTGGAAATTCAGAGATGCGGGTGTAGAAAGGGGAGGGGTGTCGGGACAGCAGACAGCTCCTGTGGACCGGCAGTCACCCTGGAGTCAGTCACAGCAAAACTGTCTGTGGCCTCTTCCACCAAGGGGTTAGTGCGGCCTCAGTTCTCCACAATACTTCTGGGCGCATGTGATCTTTTAGGAACTGTGAGCCACTGGGTTCACTAACTAACCTTAGATTCTAGGGGTGAACAGAGTGAACCCTTGGGCAGAAGCCGGTGGGCCTGGGATATCTGACTCTGAGGTGAACCCACTGTGCCCCGCAGCTCATCCTAGGGGCTCCTGGAAGACCCCACAAGAAAGCTAACCATAGCCAGCACCTATGTAAATAGACTCAGGGTGGGCCTGGGACTGGCTGAGTGTATGAGCGACTGTGGTGACTGAAACAGACGGGAGCTGGACAGGATCCACAACTGTCTAGGAGACAAACTCTGGACCGTGTGTGAGGATGTTTCTAGATTAGGTTGACGGACGTGAAGGGACCCACCCTGAATGTGCATGGCACCAGCCGAGGCCTGGGGTCCTGGACTGAAGAAAAAGAACCCAGCGAGGTGACCGCCAGCATGCGCCACTTGACAGTGGACATGACTGATACGAGTAACCGTCTCTGGCTCCTGCCTCCAGGACTCCCCTACCACGAGCTAAAATGAGCCCCTTTTCCTTTAAGCAGCTTTGTCGGGCATACCGTCACAGTGCAACAGGAGTAATTAACACAAAAGTGCCTCAGAAGTTCAACGCTTACCATCTCTCCTTCAGCGAGCCGCCTGCTGGCCCACGGTTTAGGTTAGAATGACGCGTGAACTTTATAACATCGTGAAATCGCACGGGCTGGACATGTGAATACCTTCCCCAAACATTTTCTTTGACATCACATTACAGATGACCCCCGCTCCTCAAGTGCGCCGGGCTCTGACCCCAACAGGCCTGTGGTGGGTTTGAGAATGCATTATGCTCCTGCCTCAGGCAGCGGCACCCTCCAGCCAGCTCCCGGGGGGGGGGGGGGCTGGGAAGCACTTCATCACACAAATGAACTGCTTGTCCTCACCCCGTGCAAGATGAGTCACCCTTCGAGAGTGTTGCTATTACCTAGACAGACAGCCCTGTCTGCATTTTTAATTTCAGCTAAATGCCTCCGTCTCTTTCCAGCAGGTGGGCAGGGGCATAAATCTGTTTAATAGTCAGACGTCGAATAAAAAGACTCAGAAAGCCACCTTGATGGAGTTAATTATGCCCTGTTTTCTGAAAGCGACTCCCCACCAATTGGCTGAGGCCTTCCCCAGCTGTAGCCCATCCAGGGAATCGGGCTCTTGGGCAGTTCTCGTGCTGGGCTCTTGGTGGCGTTTTTTTTTAAAGCACGCCACGTGACAGATGTCTCGGGGTAACACGTGCTTCGTGAAGGATGCAGGCCTCCATGCCTATCACGGTGTTATCAAGAAAGGAAAAGGAAATTTCCATTCCTGCAACGCGCTGGCCTGTCAGCGTCTCATTTGTTAAAGGGCAAAAGTGCCTCCTTGGGGGATTTTCCTACACAGTTCATAGAAAGAAAGAGCTGAGCACGTGTCGGAGCTTTCTAGCGCCTCTCTAACCGTCCACCAACTCCCCAAGAAAGAAAAGGGCGGCGAGATGGCTGAGGGGGTAGAGGCGCTTGCCGCCAAGCCTGACAACCTGAGTTCCATCTCTTGTACCCACGTGGTGGAAGAAGTGACCTCTGTAGGCTGTCCTCTGACCTTCACATGTGCTCTGTGGCATGTGTGCACCTACAAACACACACACACACACACACACACACACACACACACACGAATGCTCACACATATGTGTGCACACATAACCACACACAGGCATGCACACATACACACATGAAGGCACACATACACACATGCACACACACACATGCATAGAGGAATGCTCATGCGCGCACACATGAACACACACATGCATGCACACATAGAAACACATATGAAGGCACATACACGCAAGTGCACACACACATATAACACACATATGAACGCTCATGCGGGCATGTGCACACATGTGCACACGTACATGTGCACGCACACCCGACTCCAAACCAACACAGTATCTGGACTGCTCCGATCACCTCCACACTGGGTAACACCAGGGCAGGAACTTTGAGATTTTTTGGCTGCTTCTAGAAGTTTCCTCCCAGAAATTAATCTGACAGACAGGAGAGGAGTCCTCTGGCCCCTCAGGCCGCTACCACAGTTCATGTGGTATCGTGAACCCAGGCCTCTCGGCAATGTCAGGGGCTCACCATTCTCATCCATCCATCTAGTCTCAGCTCCCAGAAACCCATCCATGTCTCTGTCCTAGGCAATCAAATTCATGCCTGAAGTGCTCCCCAAAGCATGATCCCCAGACGACACTCACTCCCGGTCCCTGAGGGCTGTGTGGGCTCCTGCCCAGCACAGGTTCCTCGGGGGCTGGGGACAGGGTGACTTATTTCCCTCAGGACACCTAGCGTATGGGAAGCGCTGAGAGGGCTGGTGTGCCGCCGCGCTGACTTGACCCTTCTTTGTCAGTCGCTGTCTGCTTTTACAGTTTTAGGTCCTGTGTACGACAGGCATCTTGAAGACGCACTCGCCTGCCACCAGAGGGAAGACAGAGAGCATGCCGTCTCTCGGGAGTGTCCAAGCTCAGGGAGCTAGTGTGTCCTGAAGCAAAAGATGCCTTCTCAGCAGGTTAGCATCAAGGACCTGACCCCTCATGACGTCCCCACCCATACGCCACTCTGTTCTCAGCAGAGAAGCCACGCGTGCTCTCTCGGCCCACTATATCTAAGCCTGCTTTGTGAGATGGCTATGTTTCGGGCGAGATCTTGAATAACACAGCACAAATGGATGACAGGTTATCAAATCAGGAAGGTCCAGTGGGACTTAGCCAGTCGCTGACTTGTGTAGTCAAGTGTGTAGTACGCATGTTTCACATGACAAGCCACACTAATTACACTAGTCACCCCCGCCAGAGATCTAACAGCTTATTTCTTGACTGGTTTCCCTTTTTTTTTTTTAAATTAATCTTCCCCCTTCCCTCCCCAGGCCCCTGGTTAGACAAGAACAAATGTCTCTACCCATGATGGGGCACCAACCTCGAACCAATAAAATAATTCTCCAAGTCTATTTCCGTGAACCAGTAAGTTAATTGGGGTAACTTACAGGGGCATGGGTGACCCCCAAACAGCCTCCAGCAACGAGTGACAAATCAGGAAAGCCACATGCCCGGAAGTCTCCGCACAGCTTGCAGGCAGTTCCACCTGCGTCTTCTCCCTCACAATTGCTACTGCTTTTGTAACGTTGGGAGGGAGGGGCCTTGTGTAATTTCCTGAGCCTTGCAAGGTTCCTAGCCTCTTGCGTCTCACGAACCTCCCACGGCCAGTGCTTTAATTCCGAATTAATGCTGATGCGTGCACGTTCCTTCCGAAGCCCGTTCTCCTATTTATTAATGGCAGTGTGCCACAGTCTTTTGAGATCAGTACTTATAGATCTAGGAGGTCTTTCCCTCTCTCTGCCTTTCTTGTTTCTCAGATTACCCCACATGAGGGACAGCCCCAGTTTGTCGGACAAGGAGACCAACATAGGGAGAGGTAGAGAATTCGCTCAACGTCAACCACTGTGCTCTCTGGCTCAGGCCCTGTCCTGGCATCAGGACCTGTCAGGAGCCAGAAAAACCACTGCGGCTCGGTCCAGGACAAAGAAGGAAGTTCACATAAGAGTTTCCGCCATTGTCGACCCAATCGGAGGCAGAACTGCCTAGCCCTGTCACCGAGACCTCATTCTTGTGGTTGACCCGGCTGTCCTCTGGGGAGCATATAAAAGCATTATACCAGTAAAGCACATTCACGTTTGACAAATAGGACACACAAGAGAAATTAAATGTCACTTTTAAAACTCACTGTCCAAGTGGCTTCCTTCGGTTGTTTATGGTCTGCTTGGCCTTTCATGTCCCTAAGGTGAAGAGAAACTCTGTGCGGTCCAGGTGAGCCGTCCTTATTCTGCACCGCACAAGACAGCACAGGTAAGAACTGCTGGATGACAAGCTCAGACCCGCATCTACAGAGAAAGGCATTTCTGTTCACAGACAAGAAGATGTCTTGCATACATCGACCCTGATCTCGAGACACAGAACCAAGCACCCTCCAGGATCCTCTTATGCACCCCGAGTTGGATACAGGAATTATGGAGGCTGAGGGGCAGAACAGACAGACACATGGCCAGGGAAGTCTGAGTTCAGAGCTTGTGTTTCTAACCACCGGGGTTCCTTCGCTTGTCAACGTGTGCAAACATTAGCAGACACACTTGAGGAATGGGCTCAGTGTGGAGCAGGTCCACAAAAGGGGAGACCGCGGGAGCTGGCTGCAGTGGAGTGCACAGGGTGCTGTTCCAGGAGAGAGAGAACATTCGCGCAGAGGCACGGAGTGCTGGAGCCTCTGTGCACCCAAGGAACCGGAGACCAGCGAGCTTCGCTAATGATCTGCTCATGAACTCGCACTGAGCAAGTTGTCCATAATTGCTTTGGATGGAAAGAGTGCGCTTCTTAAGGGTGTGTAAGTATCCAATACACTCTTTGCTGGGAAGCAACAATTCAGTGTGTGCAGGATTACAACACTCCACCCCCTCCTCCGGGACCACCCCCCCCATCCCCGCACAAGAGGAGGGGCATGTTACAACCTTAGGGAAGTGAGTGATTGGATCAATTACCTTCTTCTCTCGAAGGCTACCATTTTTCAATTGAAGAAATAAGCGCTCCTTGAATAAGCAAAACATTACAGATCAAAGTGTCACAGTTTTTCCCAGTGTGGGGTTAAAAAAAAAACCAACAAGACTAGACATATCTGGAAAGAGGAATCTCTCAGCCTAGGAACTGCCTCTTTCGTCAGAGTGGCTTGTGGGAATTTCTTAATTGTTATTGACACAGGAAGGCCCAGCCCACTGTAGTGGGCACCACCCCTGGGGCAGACGGGCCTGGGTTGTGTCAAGGAAGCCGGGGAAGCGTGCCAGTTCGCAGGTTCGTTCCCTCATGGTTTCTGACTCCAGGCTGCGGCCTCGGTCCCCTTAAGCTGCCTTTGCTCTGAGTGTTCTAGCACAGCCAACGAGGGATAATCCTCAGCCCTTGGCCACTCCCCTGTCTCAGGAGTCACCCCTGGTGGCAGTCTGGGGCACATCCTTTCTTGCCCTTTCTCTGTGTTTGTTAGTCCTCCCCCCCACCCCCCGCAGTGTGTTTGTGTGATAGCCTTCTGCTGGCTATTGTAGCCATGGCTGACTCTGAAGTGATTCTCCTGCCTTGGTATCCCAGGGTTCTGGAGTCGCAAGTGTGTGCCACCACACCTGGCTTCCCCGGCAGTTCTTTCCACAGCTGTACCACATACCACGCCAGCCCTATATTGTCACCCCTTCTCCTGAGGGCATCAGATCCCATTCAGATGGCTATGAGCCACCGTGTGGGTGCTGGGAATTGAACTCAGGACCTCTGGAAGAGCAGTTAGTGCTCTTAACCACTGAGCCATCTCTCCAGCTTTTCAGGTTGTTTCTAATACAGTGGGATTAAAAGCTGTGCCCCACTGGCCATCCTTAGATATGCTCATGGTTTACACATGACTGTTTCTCTAAGCTGGAACTGAGCAGTAGACTCCCTAGATGTCTAAGACACACTAATCTTGGTTTGGGGTGATATACAAGAGTAAGGCCCCTCTCCAAGAGGGGGCAGGTCCTGCCCACAGAGAAGACTAGGCATAGGCGGTACAGGGAGGAGGGATAGACATGAGAGAAGAAGGAAGGGGGGTGGGGTTCAGAGGGTCCAAAGGCAGGCTTCATTCACCCCTGGGCCTTGGGACCACCTGTGTTTTGGAAGGCACGCTACCAAAGCCACAGGTCTGACACATCCAGGGACATAGGCAGGCTTGTTGCGGTGGCCTCACGCACCTCTGACGGCCCCACATTCTTGCCCTACTCCTCTGAGGCGCTTCAGACGACCCAGCATCCACGGGGTGAAATGAGGCTGAAGCAGTGAGTGGAAACCGAGAAGGTGCATTTCCTAAGGGTATAGGAAGGAGGAGACGGCGATCAAGAGAGCCCTGCTCCGCTCCAAAGCGAGCGCCAATTAAGATGATTACTGGTTTCCCTACAACACAAATACTAATGGCCTGTCACGCTCTGGCATATTTTTCTTGGTAACCTTCAACTCCGAGTGATTAATCAGGCTCTTGTGGGAAGGATCACACACACACACACACACACACACACACACACACACACGGGCAGAAAGCAGGAAAATCAGCCCTGTACTCTGAAGGCCATGTAGGTAATGGGGTGGGGGAATCACATGCTCTGAGATGAGCAGTGTGGGGAGCCCCTCCACCATCTGGGGGGAGATGTCCTAAGAAATGAATGAGGAATGGAGTGGTGGCTAGCTATGTGGCTCCAGTCTACCACTCCGGGACCCCCAGCCCCGCTGGGGAAAAGTGGGTGTAATTCCTGTCCCAGCCTCCAGGGAGAGACACCGTGGTGCACGTGCAGGCATCGGAGTGAGCACAGCTCGGGAATCAGACAGAGCCAGGCAGAGCCCCACTCTTCTTTCTCATGTAACCCAGGCTGGTCTCCAACCTGCTATATATCTAAGGATGACCCTGAACTCCCTCCCGAGGTCCAAGATTACAGGTGTGTGCCATCACATCTGGTTTACGCGCTACTAGGGTCCACGCGGGGCTTCTTGTACACTAGGCGGACACAAACAACTGAGCCACATCCCCAGATCAACACCTCCTTTCTCTACAGACCAGCTCCGTGCTTTGGTCTCTGAATCTGCTATTGCTATTACTGCCTGCAAGCCAGGAAGGATGGCACGGGTCTCGGGACCTCAGGCAGCTCCCCAGTTGCAGAGCCGCTCTCCCCAGTTTAGAGAGATGTGGTGGGAGCTGCACGTGGGCCACCCTGGTCTTCACCCACCTCTTCGGCCAAGTGCAGCAAACAGGGTCTGAAGTCCGTCCTTCCCAGTCTTTCCCCTGGCTGGCATGCTGGGGTGTCTTGGACCCTGAGCCAGCCGGATGCCAGGCTCAGTAGATTCTGACTAATTATTAACACTGCATGTTAATGCCTGGGCGGAGGAGCTTGAGAAACGGCTGCAGGCCAAGTGTTCCCAGAGCTGGGCAGCTTGAGGATATACGGGACAGGGCTGGACTGGAACCCCCAGACCTAATGAGGATCTCCCCGGGGATGTAGGCTCAGCAGTGGGACGAGGACAGCCAGATTTCTGTGGGGGTTCTCTCGGCTTCCAGATATTGGCAAGGACCTCAAAATTTAAAAATGATTTTGAAGGTCAAATAAGGAGGTCTGCGGGGCGTCTCTAAGACCTTGGAAGGAACATAGTAAGCTCTTCAAAGCCAGAGGTTTATGGCCTAGAGCAAAGGGGAGCAATCCAACAAAGAGTTCTCACAGACCAAAGGTGTTCAATGAATGGAAAAAAGAAGAGGGAAGGACCCGAGGCCACCAACCAGACCACTGCTAAGACAGACAGACAGACAGACAGACAGACAGACAGACAGACAGACACACATCAGTATACACACAGGTCACTGGTGTTTTTTTGTGTTGTCTGCATTGCATAGAAACAGGTCCTTTGAAGGCAGTTCCCATACACCAAGCCTTTCCCCCTGTCAAAGCCTGCCCACGGCCGTGCCTGGACTCTTCTGATAAACTTGATGCCAACCCTGGGAATCTCATCTGCCTCATCTGAAACATGGCAACCGACCACCTAATTCCTGGGGGGCAGAGATGCTTGCGGTAAAATCGAGCCAGGACCTAAGAAGCAGCTTCTTTGACAGCAACATTTGCTCCCTTGCATATCCGTTTTGTGTGTGTGTGTGTGTGTGTGTGTGTGTGTGTGTGTGAGCGCGCGCATGTGTGTGGTGCTTCCTGGCTTGTTCCTGAGGGTAGATTCCCTGACTCCCACCTCGGCCCTGGTCTGCCCCATCCCAGTCCCACGTGGCGCTAAGGGGCACCTCAAATCTATCCTGTAGACAGCATGTGCCAGCCAGCACACTAATGGTGCCACAGTGAGTTGGCACTCTGGCTGTGAGGTGGCAAGAAGATAAGCAGAAACGACAGCTGGTGAATGGACCGGAGCAGGGGTGGGATGGGGTAAGCACGATGGCAGAAGGTGCCCAGGAAATGCGGGGATGACCAGTCGGCACACCCAGGTCCACACACCACTTCTGCTCCGAGTTCTCGCAGCTTATTACTGTGTTGCTGTCCCTCCGCCCAGCAATGCAGTGTGTGTGTGTGTGTGTGTGTGTGTGTGTGTGTGTGTGTGCCAGCTTTCTGTGTCTGTACACACGTGTGGCATCCAGGAGTCAACACCAAGTACCTTCTTCCACTTTATTTTGGCAGATAGGGTTGTCTTAGGGTTTCTGGCGCTGTGAAGTGAAGCCGTGACCACGGCGACTCTTACAAAGGAACACATTTAACTGGGCTTGGCTTAGCGTTCAGGGGTTGGTCCACTGTCATGGCGGCAGGAAGTGTGGTGGTGCACAGGCAGATACGGTGCTGCAGAGGGAACTGAGAGTTCCACACCTGGGTCCACAGGCAGCAGGAGTGGAGAGTGACACTGGGCCTGACTCGGTCTTCGGAGACTCCAAAGCCCAGCCCCAGTGACACACCTCCTCCAACAAGACCACACCCCCCAAAAGTGTCACTCACTCTGGCCTATGGGGGGAGCCATTTTCATTCAAACCACCACATCGAGTCTCTCACTGAACCTGGAGCACACAGGCTCAGATGCTGGCTGGCCAACGAGCCCCTGGAGTCCTCCTGGCTCCACTCCTCAGGGCTAAGATTGCAGGTATATGTTGCCACACCCAGCTTTTTATGCTAGGGCATCAAGTCAGGTCCCCATGTGTGTGCAGCAAACACTTTACTGGGCCATCTCCCGGGCATGCACTGTCAGTCCTGTAGGGACAGAGTAGACACAGGGCAAGTGTGTCTTCCCCGATGTCTTGTCTGTATTTGCTCCGCTGCCTCCTGCTCACGTAGCCAATTCTTCTCTTGTGGCGGGCTCTGTAGGATCTCAGGTCCCCTTGGGACGTGGCACTGCTCTCTTCTACCTCAGGTGTCCCCAAAGCCTTACACAAAGCCTGGAATGCACTGGAGCTCGGCAGAGACTTCTGGAAGCAGAGGAAGGCAAGGACAAGCTGGCCCAGTGGCCCAGTCTGGGACTCTGCTCACTCCTTGATAGAGTACCCCAGCAGTAGAAAGTGGGACCCTGAGAGTGACAGCTCTCCCTGAGACTCAGAGTCTCTGAGACCCTTGGCCAGACTGGATTGAGTATGGTGAGACAGAGTTCGAAAGCTTTTTGGGGTGGGGGCATGAGCACCATTTGTGTTTATTCACAATTCCTGACTCACTGGCTACCACCACCCAAAACCAAAATAAAAACCGAGAATACCTTGGCCTGTACTGGCACTGAAGGTGGAAATCACAGCTAGCATAAAACCACAAACCTACAAACAAACAACTTCCTGGGGGCTATAAGGACATGGTGGTTAAGAGTACTTGCTGCTCTTCCAGAGGACCAAAGTTCAGTTCCCAGCACCCACACCGGGGAGTGCAGAAACAAACACCTTGCAATAGCTGATGCCTGTTGCCAACGTGACTACATCGGGAATCAACTGAAAGCCGAGCTGCATGATCCTGATTGGATCAACTGAAGTGGGAGGAGCCAAACCTAGGCCACGCCTTCTTGGGGCAGCCCCCACAAAAGGACACAGAAGGAAGTTTTTGCTTTTAGCCCATGTGCCCTTGCTCTGAGGACGAGTTCATCTATCCCGCTGCTGAGCCATGCCCTGGCTGGTATTAGAACCCACTTCTATTGAATTCCAACACAGACCAAAGACCGGCAGCTCTCTACGGATTCTCTAGACTGCTGCACCAGCTTGGGACTGAGCAACTACCAGAATCAGCCACGACTGGACTACCCAGCTATATATATAAAAGAATGTATTCATTTTATCAGTTCTGTTCCTTTTAGGGAACTCCAACCAACATGCAAGTGTGAATCCAGCTCCCCCAAACCCCCTGCCAAAACAAAACAAACACTCTAAAAATCAAAATCTTAAAAAAGATAAATTCCTGGCCAAAGCCAGGTTCTCGGCATTAATGCTAAGGGGAACATCTGTGCCTAAGAATGCAGCCCTTGGGTCTCCCTGGAGCCTCGGCCACTTCTGTTCTGGAGGGGTTAGTGTTGGGAAGGCTTCCTGCTGGGAGGACCGTGGATAATAGTGCGACCTTCAGACGTCAGAACAGAACTCAGGACAAAGGAACTGTGTCCAGAGAGGGAACTGTGTGACGTTCCTTCCAATCAACGGCCAAGGCTTGATATACTACACAAGCGATCAAAGGTTTCATAAACCAAACGTGAATCAGATTTCCTTGGCATTGGCATCAAAATGTCCAGGCACTTGGCTGAGCATACCTTCCTTAATTTGGCCAAACCCACATTTGCACTCCTGCAGATCTGTGCCACCCAGCACGAGCTGACCTGGACAACCACTAACAATTCCAACGGCCACGTCAGAGCACATGCCGCGTGAGTGCCGGGGACAGCACTCAGGCCTCTCTGCAAGAGCAGCGAGAGCTCTTTCCAAAAAACAGGCTTTGAGCTGGGCGGTGGTAGCGCACGCCTTTAATCCCAGCACTTGGGAGGCAGAGGCAGGCGGATTTCTGAGTTCGAGGCCAGCCTGGTCTACAGAGTGAGTTCAGGACAGCCAGGGCTATACAGAGAAACCCTGTCTCGAAAACAAAACAAAACAAAACAAAACAAAACAAAACAAAACAAAACAAAACAAAACAGGCTTTGCAGCTGGGTGACACATAAGACAGTTTACTGAGGACGAAGCACTAGACGCTTGAATTGAGTTTCCCCTCCTTTCCAAACTGAGGCACACTCATGTGGGTAAAGGATTTTGGAGATGCAAAGGCTCATGGGTAAGTTACACACATCTCAAGAAAACCAAGACAAACCAGAGACCCTTTAAACCTGCTGCTTGTGGTTGGGAAAGATGCAGTCTACCCCCCCCCCCCCCCGCCCAAGGAAGATGGACGGGGCAACAGAACAGGCAGGTCACGTCTGCCTGAGGACCAGGCAGGGCCCCAAGCACGTTCTCCCATAAAATTTTTTTATGGTTCATTCAGGAACGATTTATTCTATGCCCCGTGAGTTTAGAGTTATGGTCTTGGTGGAAGCCTCAAACAGGTGATTATGGTAATTTAGGGAGAAAGTACCAAGCCATTTCTGTCATGGGACGCTCCAGCTGGAAAATAATACCATCCCCGTGTGTTTATAGAGTGTTGAATGATTCCAAAGTGCTCCGTCATCTCTTACCGCATCCCCACGGCAGGCCAGGGAGCCAGGCTGCGGCTCTATGGTGGGGCTCTGACCGAAGGCTGTCCTCTTTGGGGTTCAGCCTCTCTACTGGAAAAGGAGGTGCTGAAACGAATGCACTTCAGCTTGTAAAACACTTGCCTGCATGCACGAAGCCCCGAGTCCTATCCCTAGCGCTGCATAAACATGGCCTGGTGGGGGTGGGGGTGTGCATTTATAATTTAAGCAGCTGAGAGGCAGAAGCAGGAGGATCAGTGATCAAGGACCATCTTTGGCTACATAGCAAGTTTAAGGTCAGCCTGGGCTACAAGGGACCCTGTCTGGAAAGGAAAAAAAAAAAAAAAAAAGACGGTTCTACGGTGGTCTAAGAGTGACTCCAATCAAAGAGCATGCGCAGGCTGGACCAGGCCCCTACACATCTGTGGCAGATGTGCAGCTTGGTCTTCACGTGCGTTCTCTAAACAACTGGAGCGGAGGCTGTCTCTGACTCTGCTGCCTGCTACTGGATCCCCCTCGCCTACCTGGACTGCCTGGCCGGCCCTCAGCAGGAGAGGACGTGTCTAGTCCTGTTGGGGCTAGATGTACCAGGGTGGGGTGGTACCCAAGGGGGAGACTCCCCCTTCTCTGAGGAGAAGGGGAGGAGGTAATGGGGGGATTTGTAAGGGAGGGACTGGGAGGAGGGGAGGGAAGGGGTCGTGGTTGGGATGTAAAGTGAATAAAAAAAATATTTACAAAAATGACTCATAGGCTCATAGATTTGAATCAGGGTCAAAATCAGGTCATCAGGGAGTGGCACTGCTTGAGAAGGACTAGGAGGAGTGGCCTTGTTGGACGTGTGTCACCAAGGTTTGAGGTTTCAAAAACCCACACGGGGCCAGCATGTGTCTCTTGGCCTGCGGATTGGGATGTGGCTCTCGGCTACTGCTCCAGCACCTTCTGTGCCACCATGTTCCCTGTTAAACCTCTGAAACTGTACGTCAGCCCCAAATCAAATGCTTGCCTTTATAAGGGCTGCTGTGGTCATGGTGTCTCTTCCCAGCAACAGAATGGTAACTAAGAAAGCTCAACCAGTTTTTTTGTTTCTCCCATCAGCTATCCCTCAAGAAGTCTGAATACTGACACCCAAGGCTGAATGACTTAGCTCTGGCTCCCAGGGTTACCCCTATTAGCATCCCCAGAAAAGCTGGCTGTGATCCAGTTCCCTGGCTCCATCCAGACAGGTGGAGAGGGTGTGGCCTGGGAGTCCTTACAACACACGCATTTCCCAGATGATCTCATGCTCACCAAACTTTAAGAACTTCTGCTCTCTGCCTCCTGACTCTTTGGCTTAGGTCTTGTCCTATAACACAGGTGAGTCCTGATGGGGTGTGGGGGAAGCAGGGGCGGATAGAGGGCGGGGGGATGGGGACAGCAGACATGACACTGGGGATGGGACAGACTGGTGCCTGTTGAGTGTAGCTGACAATCTGGGTAATGACAGCCCCTTGAGGATATAATTAGAACCCTCACAACCAGAACAGAATGGTTTAATAATTTAAGTGAGATCTCAGGATTAATGAACAGTGGTTGAAATGACATGTAGGACCATAAATCCTGGCACGATGTGAGAAAGTGATGATTTACAACAAGGCTTCCTGGAAAAACAAGGTCTGAAGAGCCTGCAGGCTGACACCCCACCTCCCCTGCCCCACCAAGGGGCACACTTTCCAGGACCACACCCTCCAAATACGTCATAAGGTGCCCTCAGTGGCCTTGGCATGCCTGCAGGCCAGGGTTTCCCATAAGTCTGAGAGCCTTACTTTATAATGTTTTAGACTGGAACCGAGGACTCGGTACATGCTAAGACAAGGCCTTCTATCACTGAGCCCCCTTCTCCCAGCCCCTGGCTGGGGGATTCTGGGCAAGCATGACCCCAGTTAGCAGCAATGACACAGCCTGGTGGAGAGAGTGACAGACAGACTGACAGCGGCTGTTCCCTGAACGCAGGCCTGGAGCAGCAACTCACCCAGTCCTCACTCAGCCGTGACAGGGAAAGCAGAAGTGATGGCAAATCCACACCCACAGGCTTGTATGAGAAGAGAAGGTAAGTGCTCTGGGGACGGGGATGGCGTAAGCTGGCCTGAAGCACACCGGACTCACGACAGGCTAGCTGGCATGCAACGGAGGGTGTGAGGGAGAGAGGCTTACTAGCCTGAATGTGCTTCTTTCTGTTTTATTTCCACCCTTTTGGTGTGTGTGTGTGTGTGTGTGTGTGTGTGTGTGTGTGTGTGTGTGAGAGAGAGAGAGAGAGAGAGAGAGAGAGAGAGAGAGAGAGAGAGAGAGAGAAGAG
This sequence comes from Apodemus agrarius, assembly GCA_964023405.1. Taxonomy (NCBI): domain Eukaryota; kingdom Metazoa; phylum Chordata; class Mammalia; order Rodentia; family Muridae; genus Apodemus; species Apodemus agrarius. Next base: position 41,796,498 of record OZ030015.1, on the reverse strand, counting down.
AACCCAGGGCCCAGTACATGCCAGGCAGGTGGCTCTACCAGTGCGCTACCATACCCTCCCCTTCCACTTTCCTGTTCCCAAGGCCTAAGGGGAGTAGGACGGGAGCTAGTGTCCACTACAAAGAGCGGCTTGCAATGGACTCTTCTCAGGAAGGACTGCTCCCAGGTCAATCTCCCTCACTTCTGTGTCCCAGGGCTGTCCCAGACCAGATGCAGCATGTTGTCTGGGAAGGGTCAGGGCTGGCCGCTGTGAGGCCCAGGAGAATGACGATCAGCTGGGATTCATGAGGAGAGGCTCTCGAGCAGTTCAGACAGAGCACATACTAGCACACGTGCTGACAGCATGCAGGAACGAATCTATCTGAGCAGGCTTGGCAGAGGGCAGAGCTTCCCACGCTCCTGCTGTGTTCCCTCACTGCGGCCTCCACTTACAAAGCCCAGCTCGTGAGCAGCGGGCTCAGCCGCGGAGAGCCAGCAGCCGGCAGCATGAAGTGAGCAGGTATTGTAGAGTTCCTAGTCACTCGCACGTAATGTGTGCATCCCTAAGAGACGAAGCAAATGAATATAATTAATGTTTAAAAGTCAGAGTGGGATCAAAGAATGTTCTGGAAGGAACTCAGTGCGCAGGCTTCTTCCCAAGGCTAAGCAGGATAACCTGTTAATACTTTATAGGCGCCAATGTCGACGCCAGGGGCCTCAACACATGCCTGACTGACCCTTTGTTCTCTGGAATGGTGCAAAAATTACATGGTCATGAAATTTTGTTAACTTGAGGTAGGGAAGCAAGAGGAAAAGACAGATGAGAAATGAAGCTTCTGAGGCTGGAGAGTACTATATGGATATTGTTTTCTTCTTTCAGAAAAATCTCAGCGTAAAGACACCATTAATGTGTGGATCACCTTCCTGAGCTTTAGCACTGTGTGTGGGTGTGCATATAGCTGTGTATGTTGGTGCTGATTCGTGTGTGTGTGTGTGTGTGTGTGTGTGTTGGTAGTAGATAACACCTATTTTTTGCCCAATGTCTTTCCTTATTATGAACAATATTATTTAAAGGATCTGAACTAATGCTTATAATAAATAAAAGTAGGAGACCGTATCTTTTAAAGAGACATGGGTAAGGATGAAATGTTATGACTGAAAATTTTGAATTTTACTTAAGAGTTTTTGCTGTTTTATCTAGGAGGTGACGTGCAGGGATTTCCTATACTTCGGGGTTATGCTAAATATATGCATTTCTCCCCTTTGACAAATGGTGGCTAGAAGAGGCTTTCTGTCAGGTCAGTTAACGACAATGTGTTTAAATCACTTGCTCTAGTTACTTTTCTTTGCTGTGCCTAAATATCTGACATGAAGCGACTTAGGACAGTGTTTCTCAGCCTTCCCAACACTGGAACCCGTTCATTCAGCTCCTTGTGTGGCAGTGACCCCCTCCCCCCTAACCATACAATTACTTCCAAGGCAAGAGCTTGCCGGGATAAGTCATGTTCCCCTTCTCCATGGTGATAGATACATCTCTCCATTTCCTGTTCTATCTGTACGTCCCGTGTTGGTTAAGGAGTTTGTAGAGATAGCTGCCCTGTTTGTTAGCGAACGCCTCTCGAATTCGCCTGTCATCCTTGCACAGGGGCCATGCTAAATCTTCTCTGTGTCGTTCCAATTGTTGATTATGCGCTGCCGAAGCGAGCACAAGGCTCTACTTCTTAAAGGTTCTGCGACCTTCCGAGATGGCGCCACCAGCTGGGGGCCAAGTGTTTAAAGGCGTGAGCCTGTGGGGACAGTGCTCATCCCAAGCATCCGATCCCAGCAGGGCCTGGTCTGCCGTCTCGGCACCCTCGCGGTTGGCACCCTCGCGGTTTGATGCTCGCTTTCCTCTAGGTGCTCCCCATGTAGTCAACTCAAACGAGTCACACTTAGCAGGTTACAGTCGTCAGAGTGGCCCAGCAGTCACCTGAAGACAGACTGAGAGCGGGGCCACCCCATGCCCCCTCTCTGGGGACCCTGAGCAAGGAACTCAGTGCCCTGCTCCCCTGGGCTTCATTCCCCACTCACTGCTCTTTTGGTAAAACACTGAAGTTTGATCCCCAGCCTATGAGGGAAGCTGGGCATGAGGGTGCATGCTTGTAATCTCAGAGCTGGGGAGGCCGAGACAGGTGAATTCGGTGCCTCACTGGGACAGCCAACCTAGCTGAGTGGCAAGCACCAGGACACCTGGAGGCCACATCTCCAAAGCAAATAAAAACACCAACACACCGGGTGGATGGCTTCTGAGAAATGATGTGAAGGTTAGCTTTATTTTATGGATATGAGTACACCATTGCTCTCTTCAGACACACCCGAAGAGGGCATTAGACCCCATTACAGATGGTTGTGAACCACCACGTGGTTGCTGGGAATTGAACTCAGGACCTCTGGAAGAGCAGAAGGTGCTCTTAACGGCTGAGCCATCTCTCCAGCCCTGAAGGTTAGCTTTAATTGTAACTCGGGATGGTGAAGATGGCTCGGGTGTGCTTGCTACAAAAAAATCTGACAACCTGAGTTTGGTCCCTGGGAACTACGTGGTAGAAGGAGAGAAGTAACTCCCATAAGTTGTCCTGTGCCCAAACTCATACCCATGGACATACACATAAAAAATAAAATATAATTGCAAAACATTTAAATTGTCAGCAAGGTACAACAGAGAAACCCCCTGAGAAGAGATCTTCAATGAGGGACTGCCTAGATTGGGTTAGCATGTCTATGGGGGACTGACCTACTCAAGTTAGTTGATGGGGGAAGATCCCAGCCTACCATGGGTGGCACCATTCCCTAAGCAGGGGTCCATTACTGTGTAAGAGTGGAAAAAAAAATCAGGCTGAGCATAAGCAAGCCAATGGGCACACATGCATTCACCACCCTCTGCTCTTGACCACGGATGTGATCAGATGACTCAAGGCCTTGCCACTGTGACTCTCTGCAGTGATGGGCTGCCCCCTGGAATTATGAACTCAAGTAAACCCTTTTGCACCTAAGAAGCTTTTTGTCAGGGTGCCTTACCGCAGCAACAGAAACGAAACTAAAACAAATGATCTCTGAGGCGATTCTACTGGCTTCGCACACACTCACGGAGAAGGCTTAAAGTCAGCGCAGGAAAACCAAGACAAAATGCACAGCTGAATGCCCCTGCTGTGCACAGTTTTTAAAATGCAGACAGCTCACGGCCTCAGTGAAGTGTCACTTTCTGAAAATATAATGCAGCTATTTTCCACTACAGAAACAATCCTTCTCCACACACCGGAGCTCCTGATGCTTCAGATGCAATCTGAAGAGATTCACCCGATTCTTTTCTTTCCCAGGACATCATTTATATAGTGCTTGATTCAAAAGCCCTAGCTCTTGCTTTCTTAGAGATGCACAAAACGCCCCATAAGTACATCGATTCTTACACCCTGTGTTTTTGCCAGACATTCCCCGAAGGTTTATAGATTTCTTTCATTATGAACTAATTGCTATTCTGGAAGTGCTTGAATCGTAGCAGTCCTCTACGTTGAGTATGAGGGAAAGGTGCTCAGGACATCGGCTAAAGGTGAAGAGAGCCTGCAAGTCAGTGCGTGTGGTCACAGTGACACAAGGGATGGACAGAAGGGCCTGCAAACCAGTGTGTGTGGTCACAGTGACACAAGGAATAGACAGGAGAATTCACAAGCCTGTGTATATCACAGTGACAACAAGTAACTATTACTGTAATTCTGGGGTTCTTAGAACTATGGAACCGATCTCAGGCTAACTCCAGTTCCATGCCCAATGTCATCTGACTATTCTTAGGACACGTGAGGGGTATGCTGCCCTATAGCATCCGTTCAGCCCCTGTTTCCCTATCTGTGTGACAGAAGTCTTAGTGTGCAGAAGACACCCCATGGCTGTCACTTCAGCATGTCAACACTCCAGGCAGCTCACAGTTACTCCAAAGATGAAGCAATGTCACTGCTCACCCACTTATCTGAGTTCCTCAGGAAGGAGACTGTTCAGAAGTAGGGAAGCGGTGGAACAGAGGACTGCGTGAACAGGTCACAGCAAGCCCAGCTGTGTGATCTCCCAGGATGCTCCAGCCGTGTAGCCACTGAACACTGCTGGGGAGGAGCCGCGGTAAGAGGAGCAGCCCAGACAGGCCCTGGGAGAGGCGGGGGTCCGTTGACTGTGCTGTTGCAGGTGGACAAGCTGGGGATCTCTAAAAGTGGTGGATGAGGCCTTCAAATAAGTGTGTCAGCAAAGCTGAGAAGACCATTTGCCCTGTGGAGGGTCACTTGGTCCCTTGGGCCACAGATGCCTTTGTGTTGTCTAAGGGGATGTTCTGATCTGAAGGTAGTAAAGCCAAGCTAGGAGGAGGCTGGGATAGGAGGCTGCGAAGACGAGAGCAGGAGAGAGAGGACAAAGGCTAGTCCACCACAAACCAGCCATAAACAACTCCCAGCAGCAGTTATTACAGCCAGCGGAAACGGGTTTATATTTGCTCTCCCTGTGTGAGGCGCTGCCCCGAGCGCCTTACATTCAAATAACAGTCAGGGTTCCTGAAAGGAAGTTGGTCTTAACTATTCCTTTTTACACAGAGGGGGTCAGGTACCTGGGCTATGGTCACAGCAAGAGGGAGTCGGGGCGAGGCCAGAGGCTAGCTTCTTCCAGGCTTGCAGCTAAAAGCCGTACTAGTTACGAGACAAGGAAGGCTTCCCACCACCACCACCACAAGTTCACAGACCTTACTCAGAGGCTGTGAACTGTCAGGCGGTCTGTCTTGGATTTCATTTCTGGCTGCACCTGTGTGTTTTTTCAACCTCCAGGTGGAGGTCCTGCAGATGGATGCGGTCACATGGTGGGAGGCACACGGACACAGCCTGGTGCTGCTGTGGTAAATGCCACAGGCAGGCTGGCTTGTCATCCTTATCCCGATCCTCCGTCCTCCTGCCTCTACCTCTACAACAGACACAAAGCCTCATAGCTTCCCACACTGATGGAAGGACCAGATCCCAGACCCTCTGGCCACAAGGTCCTGGAGAAACTTCTAGAAAAAAAGAAGACGAAGCTTGATGGGAGGTAGTGGTGCCTTTTACCCAGAACGTCCACAGGCCTCAGCAGCCATTTTGTGACCAGGTGGAAAGGGAAAAGGCACTGAACGAGTTAAGCGCCTGGCTTTCTTTGTTTCTACGACAGCTCCTAGTCTGGTTAGTTTTTACTGCCAACTTGATACAGATAGAGTCCCCCGAGAAAAGGGAACCTCAACTGATGAATCACTTGATCAGACCAGTCTGTGTGAGTGTCTGTAGGGTATTGTCTTCACTGTTATTTGATAGAGCAGGGGCTGGCCCACTGTGGGCGGTGCTATCCCTAGGCAGTGGGCCTGGGCTGTGTAAGAAAGCTAGCTAAGCGCAAGTTAGGCACCAAGCCGGGAAGCGGCATCCCTCCACGGCGTCTGCCTCAGTTCCGGTTTAATCTCTTGACCTGACTTTTTACAATGATGAACTGTGACCATAAAAGTAAACATTTTCCACCCCCAAGTTGCTTTGGGTCATGATGTTTATCACAGCAATGGAAAGCAAACTCGGTTAGCCCCCAGATACGAGAAATGCCAGTCCTGTAAACAGGTAGACAGGAAGGTGAACGGGTCCGTGACTTAAGACGGCTAGCGCTCATCTAGTTTTCTGCTCTCCGCGTTTACGGCACTTTCATGTGTAAGGTCTCAGTTCTTCGTAGTAGCTGCTGCGTTAAGTAGGGAAGCATATACCACACTGCTCGAGACCTGCTTTCTGGGCTGCGCCCCTCTGTAAGCATGGAGCTCAGACAGCAGAGCCGGGGTGGCTGAGACCTACCTCGATCACTGAAGTCATCGACCAACACGATCTCCGCCACGAGCTCCGGGGGCGAGCGGTTGAGCACGCTGTGAACGGTACGCAGCAGGGAGGACCAGCCCTCGTTGTGGAAGGGGATGATGATGCTGGTGTTGGGGAGCGTCTCCAGGTAGAGCTTGCCGTTGCAGCTGGAGGGGGACACAGAGGGGAAGAGACACTGGTCAGAGTCACCGGTCAGCTCTCACACTGCGGCAGGAATGCAGCTGCAGCTGCAGGCTGCGCGGGAGTGCCACGACCTTTCCAGACATTAGGGTAGGAGAGAGGTGGAGAGACCTCGGCTGCTGTAGGACTTTGTTCTCCTTGGTCCCATGGTGTCCTGTTTCCACTGCTAGCAGAGCAGGCACTGCATAAAAGACCCTTAGTATGAAGTCAGGTTCACAGGTATGCACGCATGCACACACGCATGCACGAACAGACGCCGTGAATACATGAGCATGCACAGACACACACAAACACATCCTTACACCCCCCACCCCCACTGAGAGACTTGTAATGGTTCTAGATTTTGGTTCCTGACTCTGGCTCCTAATGACTTTAGAATTTTCCCAAGTGGGGTGTCTTTGTTGAAATGAAGTGACCCTTTTGGGCACCAGAAGGGAGCTGGTCACCAGAATCATGATCAGAAGTTTGGATAGGGCCAGGAGAGGTTGGGTTCGCCTCCCCCTCCCCCCCACAATTTGCATTCTAACCCTAGGTTTATTCAACGCAGTCTTTTCACTCTACACAATTACAAACACAACCTTATCTAAAATGCTACGTTATAAAACTCAAAACAAGTTTTATAGTATTGCCTGTACAGTAAAAGCAAAACGAGGCAGTCTGTACATTGCCAAGGTTACCCTGAGACAATATCGCCGTGAATGGCAGGTGACAATGGGGGCCGGGTAGGTTTCATGAGATCTGGCTCACCAATTTTAGAAAGTAACAGAGACACGGAGACAGAAAAGATGAGCATTTATGAAGGAAACCTTCAAAGGCTTTTGACCCTAGAAGTTGAAGAGGGTTTCCTGTAGGGGACATGGTCAGGCCTAACAGGACGGCAGCTTGGTCCTTTCCACAGGTGTGGCACAGCGACAGCAAGGGTGAGACCAGGTTGTCTGACTGGTCCTAGGTCATCTGTGGACAACAGTGTGCTGCCATATGGAGGCTTGCTTGTCCCAGTCGGCTGTCCCAGGAGAAGCTGGGTGTGCCTTTAATCTTAGCCCTGAGTATGGGTTACAGAGCCAGTTCCAGGACAGTCAAGACAGTCACTGCGGTAAGATTCCGCCTCAAACAAAACAACAACAAACAAAACTAAGAAGAGGGTTGGATATTTAGTTGGTGCTCCAATTTCCCTGGTCTTACGTTCTCCTACAGTTGGCTGGTTTGAATGAAGATCAAAACCAAGTCTATACACTGTGGACATGTCTCCTGCATCTCTCTGATTGCCCACTGTTTCCTTATCATTGGTGTGCTGGAGACACTGGGTCTCTTTGGTTCCAGGATTTGCAGTGATCTGCATCTGGTTATCTGTATCTCTTTATACAGGACATCTTTGTACCCTCCATTACAGCTTGCCTGTAAGCTGACATAGAAGCTTTACTTAATTAAGATATCCTTGCAACCTCTCCAGAGCAGGCCTTGCTCATGTTAGGGGGCACACTGACCACTCTGGATTCCTCAGGATATTCTGTACACACACACACACACACACACACACACACACACACACCATCATTTACAAATAGATAATTTTACTTAATTTCCAACCTAGACGCTATCTATCTACCTGCCTACCTGCCTCTATCTATCTGTCTGTCAAACTTGTCTGATTTTCCTGTGTCTGTCTGTCTGTCTGTCTGTCTGTCTGTCTGTCTATCTATCTATCTATCTATCTATCTATCTATCTATCTATCTAGTCTGATTGTCTTGCCTAGAGACTGTAAAGCAATATTAGGTAGAAGTGGCAAAGGCAGAAGTCTCATCCTGACCTGATCTTGGGATGGGTTGAGGGGATGACACACGGACCTTTTATCCTCGAATGTAATGTCAGTTTCTTTTTCCATCGGTGTCATTTACCAAGGAGCTCTTTTTTTTTAATTTTTTTTTTAAGATTTATTTATTTATTATACATAGGTACACTGTAGCTGTTTTTCAAACACACCAGAAGAGGGCATCCGATCTCATTACGAGATGGTTGTGAACCACTGTGTGGTTGCTGAGATTTGAACTCAGGACCTTCGGAAGGCAGTAGGTGCTCTTAACCGGTGAGCTGTCTCACCAGCCCTACCAAGGAGTTCTTCTATTTAGTCTGTTGAGCATCAGGCTCCAGCTGCCCACTACTAAGGTTACAGGCACGCAGCCACGCCCATCTTTTTACGCGGGTGCTGGAGATTCCGGCTCAAGTCCTCACACTGCCATTGCAAGTGCTCTCACTGACGGTGGCATTTAAAGAAGTGAGTGAGCCTAATTCTGAGGAATGATATCTAAAGTCAGTTCGCACAGCTTAAGATTCTTATGCAGAAGGAAAGCTGGTTTATTTGCTTTATAATAAACTCTGTTTTGCTTCAGGAGAGAAGATGGTTGGGAGGAGGGAAGAGAAAGGGAGGCAAGAGGGAGCAGAGACGTCAGAACGGAGTTGTCCTGCCTGGGCCAGCAGCCTCAGCACTGGGGACTTCTTAGAACAGTAACTCCCGCCCATCCCAGCCTGCCTGCCTAAGGGCCTCTCAGCTCGGTCCCCAGCGGTTTGTTTTTTTAGCACATCTGGATGATTATGATGCCCGCTCAAGTTCAAGGGCCACTGTGGTAAATAGTCAAACTCCTAACACCAATGCACAAAGGTCCTGGGCCAGTGTGGGGGTGACTTGATGCTGGAGGGGAGGCTCATGTAAGGAGGTGACATTACCAGGAGGTTAGGAGAAGAGAGGAGTGGAAAGGGGAGGAGACAGGCCGAGGTGGGAGAGGAAGTGATGTGCCACATCACATCTGTAGCCAGGAGCAGAAATGAACGTCGCGCTCATGCCGTTACACTATTCAGAACCCCAAACCAGGGAACGGCCCCTCCCACCGTGGGCGGGTCTTCCTACCTCAAGACACCCCCCAACCCCAAGATGCGTTCCAGATAATTCAACCAAATGAGGCTGTTTTCTCAGGGGGTTCTAGGTTATGTCAGGTTGCCGGTTAAAACTGACCAGCCCAGGATCCGTGAAACCCGACAACGGCCGGTCTCGGGTCAGTCTTACACTTAGAACTGTGTTGAACCTTTGCTGTCCTCTGCCCCTCAAGGAAGGTGAACTAAAACCACAGTCCGAACACAGCAACTCAAAAATCCCGTTTCCGTTGTCAACACCATCACTGTGCACTCGCTGCCTTGTGGACACTGTCCAGATGCTTCCCCCAATCCTGCCCTTTCCAGGGTCACTCCCTCCCCTCAGCTGCTCCGGCCAGAAACTGGCACTGTCCTCGACTGCTCTTTCGCTCGCTGCCACCATGCAGCTCCCAGGCAGACCCTGCTGTCTCCACCTTCATGGTGTCCTGAGACCAGCGCTGGCTCCTTTGCTGCGCCCGGCTAATACAATCACTCTCCCATCTCCCCTTGGCTGTCACGGACTCCTGCCTTGACTCCTTGCTCCCATCTGTGGCTGCTGACAATTACTCATTCTTTGTATGTGTACGTGTGTGCATGCATCTGTGTGTGTGCATCTGTGTGTATCTATGTGCATGCATGTGGGCATCTGTGTGTCACGCTGCACATGCACCCTGGGTGTCCACCCCTTCCCTCCTACCTTGTTTGAGACAGGGCCGCCTTGTTGCTATTGTCCACGCCAAGCTAACCGACCCACAAAGCTTCCCCAGACTCTCTTGTCCTTTCCTCTGTCTCCACGTTGCTGTGGGAGTGTTGAAGGTGCAGACACATCCCACCACGTCTTGCCTTAGCTCGTGGAATCTGAACTCTGACCTCATGCTTCCCTGGCAAGTGCTTTACCCGCTGAGCCACCGTCCCAGCCTCCTGTCTGGTTCCCTGAATGTAGCTTTAGGGTTGCCACCCGATTCGGAGACGTCGTCTTTTCTTCGCCAGAGGTTCCAATTATGTGCATTTTAGACAGATCGGATCGTAACTGTCCCAGACTTCCTAGACTTTTCACTTTTCAAAACGTTTATGTTTTATTTTGGGCAGTTTGTTTTGCTGTGCCTTCAAGTTCTCTAACATTTTCCCCTGCAATAGCTAATCCTTCATTAGTCTACGCACGTTTCATCTCAGACACGGTTGGTTTTGGTTCTGGAGTTTGGGCGCTAGAGAGACGGCTCACTGGTTAGGGGCCCTTCCTGCTGCTCCTGCAGAGGATTCGGCCTCGCTTCTCACCTGACAGCTCCTAACTAACCATCTGTAACTGCAGCTCCACGGGATCGGATGGACTCATCTGCATCCTGAGGACACCGTATCAGTCACATACACATGGGGCGTATACACACACACACACACACACACACACACACACACACACACACACACGCAAACACTCCCAGGCATAAAACAACCAGAAGTAAGTCTCCATTTCTAGAGTCCAAGTCTTTCTATTTTGTCTATGTCTCTACCTAACACAAACAGAACACAGTTGCAGTACCCGTCGAGTGTCGTTTGTACGTCTGCACCCTTGAGCTTTGCATTACGTCTAGTCACTTGAAAACACTTCCGTGGTTCCAATTCATAATTTATGATGATTTTCAAGACTGGTCCGGAGGGCTAAAGAACTCCCACCAAGGTAAATAAGCACAGCTAAGCACCACGCCCACCTCCTCGTGAAGTTTCAATTATGAGCCTTCCGGGCCTGAGGGGGGTAGGAAGAGGAACAGCTATCAGCCTTTGGTGGGGTTTCTCTAGTTCTGTGGGTAATTCTTTTCCCGACAAAACACGTGCTGAGCAAGAATCCGTGAGAGACCCTCTGCAGGCAGCTCAAGTTCTCCCTGTGCTCTGGGGACCCACCAGTCTCTGTCCTACCATCCCCATGGCTACCATACAATCGAGGTGTGCGCCACCACACCCGGATTTTATGTGGCTACTGGGGATCCCAACTCAGCTCTTCACAGTTGTGCTGCCAGCACTTTTATCAACTGAGCCCTCTCCCCAGACCACTTCATTCCATCAGTGCAACTGTCGGAGGGACGAGCCTTACCTTCCTTTTCAGTGTGGGACTCTAACCCGTCGAAGATGTAGAGAGGCGCCGGAGAATCTGGCCTAGTACAATAATCCATACATTCCTTTGAGGAAATCGAGCACATATCATAAATTAACCGTGTTAACACAAAAGGAAAGGTCAAACGTCGACATGGGAGTGGGGATGTGGAGCGATTCCATTCACACCTACTCCTTCCTGAAGTTCAGTGCTCAGGATGCAGATCCCACTCAGTTCTGCAGTTGGGACTCCCTCATGCCGCCCGCCCGCCCGCCCGCCTGCAGTGGGTCCTGAAGAGCCTCTGTGTTTGGTTGCCAAGCAGCCCGGCGGGGTTTCCCCAGCAAGCAGGGGAAGTGGGCCAGCCCACCAGCCAGCCTGTGTTCACCCTCACTTGGCTGGAGATGCAGAGGACAGGCCTGCTCAGAGCCAGCTGGCCACCTCCCACAGGCTAGCCCGGCAAGTTGGGGCCAAGGTGCCGTGCCTAGCTCCTGTTCTCTGTGGGTGCCTAGCTCCTGTTCTCTGTGGGGGTGTGTCTCCGGGGCATCTTCTGGTGAGAACAGAGGTGACTGGCGTAAGCAAATGGCCCCTCTATCCTGCACTTGGGGTGCTGCTGCCAAAATTCAGTTTGAAGGGACATCAGGAAAAGAGGAACCCTGGTTCCTGACTGAGAACTTGTTTAAGCTTAAAAGAAACCAAAGGCAGCGTGCTACATAACAGGCCTAATTTACTCATGCGCTCCCACTGGCAAACAAGGAAAGTCTCCTCCCCTCTGGGGAGAGAGGGGGTCTTCAAAGTATCTGTCTATTCGCTGCTGGAAACTCAAGCTTCCACGCTTGGTGACTGGAAAAAGGAGGTGATAGACGTACTCAGCATTAGTAAGCAGGAGGCTAGCTGGTGGACAGGCTGCTAACAGAGGGGCCAGGAGCCTCCTGAGCTCAGACCACCCCCCCACCCCTCCCCACCCCCGAACTGAGGACACATTTCAGGGAAATAATCTTTTTTTTTTTTTTTTTTTAAATATGGAACGCTTCACGAACTACCAAGCCTGAGTTGGAACCAATAAGGTGGAAGGAGAAAACTGACTCCTATAAACTGTCCTCTGACCTTCACAGGCATGTTGTGGCATGTGCATACACATACACACACACACACACACACACACACACACACACACAAAATTTAAAAAAAGAAAAAGTAAGCAAACCAGGTACCGTTTCCAACTTTGGACTATTCAGTTGAGGATTTACTTACTTTATAATCATGTAAAAATATCCCTCATGTAATCTATTTCCTCCTTGTGTCAGGGTAGCATTTAGTGCATTACATGAGCTGGGCCTAACAACAAAGGCCTGTCATCCCTGCTCTTCGGGAGGCTGAGGCAGGAGGATAGATAGTCGAAGGCCCACAGCAGGGGAATAGTGAGAGCCAACGAATCCCTGTGCTGCTTCTGAGGAGCTCATGACGGTGAGGGGTGGGGGTGGGAGGTTGGGAGGTTGGGAGGTTGGGACAACCGGAATAAGATTTTTACAGTTACGACAGTAGGTGCTTCTGGGGTCGGGCACAGGTTTGGTCTGGTAATGTTCAGTGTCAGCTCACTGATCTGAACCTAGCCACATCAGTGTGGTCGAGCAACACTCTTGTATATCAGCAGAAGATTCTAGACCAAGGTACATATAGTAAGTCCTACAGGCAAGCAGCCTGGGCCTCCCTTCTGTCTCCTCCAAGCCAGAGTTCGATGCAAAGGGTCTAGTCCTGGGTCTAGTCTTCCTAGCAAGGCTTCTCGGCTATGTGGCTTCCTAGTCTACCCTCTGCATCAGAGTCACCTTCAGGGCTTCTGAGGACACTGCTGGCTGATGGCCTCCAGTGCTTCAGGACAGTTAACCTGAGTGGAGGCACGGGAGTGGGCTGGGGAGAGCCCAGCGGGTGAAGTGGTTGCTGAGCAAGCCAGACGACCTGGGTTTGAATTCCTAGAGCATGGGTGTGGCCCATCTGTCATCCCAGCACTCCACCGGTGACGCGCGAGGAGGAGAGAACTTCCAGGAGCCTGCAGCAGATAGCCTGCTGTACACTTGGTGAATAACAATCAGACCCTGTCTTGAACAAAGCAGAAGATAATGACCTACACCAGAGGCTGTCCTCTGACCGCCACAGGTGTTGTGGCACACGTGTCCCTCACCCACTCTCACACTGATGTCACCGGCCCGCAGGCGCTTGGAGAGTGGCTGGTCCCCACTCGGCGCGAAGGAGCACACTGGTGCACCATCCCCAGCCACACCAGCTCCACGCTGCGGCGGTCAGCGGTCAGCGGTCTGGCTGCTTGAGCCTCTGCAGGGGCTCTGTTCCACCCGCAGAGCCAGCCGGCAGCACCTCAGGCGAATGTTTGTTTGTTTTTAATGAATTCACAACCCAGAGCAGTGGTGCAAAATCCTTAGACAGCAGAAGACAAGAGACGTGACACTCACTTTGGGTGCCGGATATCGGGGAGAGAGCGATTCAGGGAGATTTTATCACTGACGTAGATGTTAAATCCGTTTTCCCGGTATGCCTGGTCCACTCTCTCGGCATCGGTCATGGGGTAAGGCTTCCCCTGTTCTCCATGTCCTAGAGGCAGAGAGCAAATTCAGTGTTGCTAGTTTACATGACATCTACAAGGGGTCGAGACTGGGGGACGAAGGACGGGACCTCAGAGAAAGCCTTACACCGGGGGCTGGAGAGACGGCTCAGTGGTTGGCGCACGGGCTGCTCTTGCAGAGAAACTCAGACATGGGTCCTAGCATTCATATGAAGGCTCACAAACACCTGTAACTCAGGTTCCAGGGAAACAGATGTCCTCTTATGGCCTCCATAGGCACTGTACACCACGTGCGACACAGACTTACATGCAGGCAACACACTCATACATATAAACACATCTAAAAAAATTAAAAAAAAAAATCTTATACCTAGTCATGGTATACATTAGTTACATCTGCATTATTGTGACCAAGGACCTGAGAAAAGCAATTTAATGGAGGAAGGATTTTATTCCAGAGAGTCCTGTCCATTGTCACATGGGCTCTGTGTTTCTGGGCTTGTTATGAAGAAGAACTCATGGTTGGTAGCAGGAGTGTGTGGAAGAGGCTGGAAGGCTCAGGGGGCGCAGGAAGCAGAGAGAGGGAGTACAGGAAGAGACCAGAGTGATATTCTGCCCCAAGGAGACCACCCAATTCCAATGGTCTACTTTCTGCACAGAGGCCCCACCCCCTACTTTTGTCTCCTCCCAAACTGTCATTGTATCCGTCTCATCACTGACGGGTCCCAAACCCTGCTGATGGTGTTCTGGAGGGCTTCAAAATATACAGCCACACCCAGAGTGAGTTCTACTAATCTAAGCACACCTTAAAACCCCCAGGTAACCAAGATTTAAAAGAATAAGTTTTCTTTTATTTTTTAAATCATGTTGGGGCCAGAGAGACGGGTCAGCAGTAAAGGACACTTTCTCATAGAGGATCCTGGTTTAGGTGCCAGCACCCATACTGCAGTTTACAGCAATCCACAACTCCACTTCTAGGGGATCTCATGCCCTCTTCTGACCCCCTCAGGCACCAGGCACGCATGCTGTACCCATATACACACACAGGTAAAATATTTGCATATATAAGATGAAATAAATAAATTGAATTTTTACAAAAAATTTTGTGTGTGTTTGTGTGTGTATATATATGTGTGTGTCTGTGTTGTGTATGTGTATGTGTGTGTGTGGGTATGTGCAGATGAGTGCAGGTACCTGTGGAGGCCAGAAGAGGGCAGCATGTCCCCTGGAGTTGGAACTGTAAGACAGTGGTAAACTGCCTGACAGGGGTCCTGGGACCAAACTTGTTATCTCTGTAAGAGCAGCAAATGCTCTTACCTGCAAAGCCATCTCTCCAGCCCCCGACAATCAAGGCGAACTTCACCCAAGCATCCCCCCAAATTGTGCAGGGGAAGTGAGAGGAGGGGGAGGGGTATCAGCACTCACTTGGCCAGGGCCCTGTTCTATACTCCACTGATCTTTTCCCTGGATTCCCCTATATGTGGACTTGAGAACTGTCACTCTGAAGGTCTACTGAGACTCATAAAAGGTTATAGAACTAAATGCAAGGGCCTAAGACCATGCTCTCTGTGCTCTCTCTAGAGCCAGAACCCCCTGCCCACTTAGTTCCCCCTGACGAGAGGCAGGTCTACTTTCTCTGAGCTGATGAACCCTCAGTTACCAGCAGCAAGCATGTCTGGGGGAGTCAAATGAGAGGCTAAGCGGTGACAACTTTCTGTAAGCTGTCAAACACCAGATAAACTCGAGTCGATCTGATTATCATCATCTTAGTGAGGCAAAGGTTCTACGTCAATCAAAATTGCCACAAACATGGGATGGTGTGTGGCTTCGTGGCAGTGTTCGCCAGGTATCTATTAAGTACTGGGTTGGGCTGGATCCTCAGCACAGCTGTAAATAAAGGATTCTTTTAAAACGCCGTGATGACAGAAGATGATTTGATTTCTCTTCAAAGTTGGGCGATAACTTAAGAGCCGCCTTATTTACCACACCAGGTCTGCTTGGAAGGTTCTGCTGCAAGTCCCAGAGTCAGCGGACAAAGGGTTGGCAATCTCCGTGCCATACGCCTGAGAAGGGTCTCCAAAATTCCCAGAGCATGTCCTCCGGAGGTCCCATGAGCTTCTGGAGACTGAGGACGGACACAAGCCTGGGAGGAGCAACTCGAGGGTCTGCACGGCTGTGCCCAGCAGTCAGCCAACCGCCCTCCGGGTGTGACAAGGCCAAGGTCGCTGAGGCTGCTCAGGTGCAGCGGAGGTCTGACCTCTGGTCAGAACGAGGCTCCAGGAGACCTGCCCATCAATAACCCCAAATCCTGAGGAGAGGAGAGGGGGCAGAGGCCGGCCAGCCTGACCCCAGCACAGCTTCTGCCTTCTCAACAGACGAGGCCCTCCGTGTTGGTGGAGGAGGCCCTGTGTGCACTTAGCGTGTGTACAAGCCTTGGTCTTGTTAGTCACTCTTTCTTTCCTTCTTTCAAATAACTAGGCATCTTCATAAATTACTTAAAAATATTTACTCTTTAATACTTACTTGGTTATAATTTTATTTCAACAAACAAAGAAATTAAAAACAGCCACTTGCTTTTCTTAATCTCTCTGCTGTTCTTTCTTCCCTTGCCAGGCAGCCCCGATATTCTAATAATTCAGGCACAACTGCCTGGCCAGCTGTCTCTTTGCAGATGTTTCCTTTCTTAATTTAAAGGAGCACCCGTCCAATTTCACTTAACATTCCCGGCACACAGAGCACCATGTGCCGGGGGCTGGGAATGCCCTGGGCATCCGCTCAGTTATTACACCCGTTCTCCTCTGAGCTTTGTGGTAAGTTGGTTTTGTCGTGAATAATTCAGAAGGGACACCTTTAACCCAGATCACCACACACCCTTTCAATCCCTCTAGCCACTGTATCCACTTTCCACTCAAGCGAAGCAACATTATAGCCACCTTCTCCCTCCACAACCCTTGGAACAGCCTTCTGAGGCTGCCAAAGCCGACCGGGACTCAGAAGGGTGGCCCCACAGGCCTGCGGGTGGTCTCCCAGCTGTGCTTCTGGCCTTGTCCTGGACTCTGCAGAGAAGAATATCCACATTCTCGGTACCTATGTGTGCTGGTCCACCCCCCATCTGCCAGTCTTACAGGGATGGTGACAAAGCCCTATTTGCAAAAGGAATTTGTAGTTGGTGAGGAACTGGGTTCGAGTCCCAGGTTGACCTTGCTCTCTCCTTGGGTGATGGCTGGCAGGCAGCAGCACCTCTCTGAGGTACAGATTTCCCACGTAAAGGCAGATCGGGTTGCAGAGGGTGGAACTTTCTCCCTGATCCCAATCCGTGCTGATTTGAAACATTGTTCCTTACTTTGGGATGGGACTTGCTAGGATGGAGACACAATAACCCGCTGATACGCAGGTGGCAGGGCAAACATGGAAGACAGTGGGTCTGGAGCTGACAGCAGAGGTCACGTGGGTGAAAGGCAGGTACCGTTATTAGGAAAGACGGTGGCAGGCTGGATGCCAACAAGAGGTCCAGACGCCTCCAACGCACTCAGCACATGCGCACACACCCAGGGCACACTTACACCACGCCCACACTCAGCCCCGCCCTCCATACCTACGCGCTGTGCGTCCCTCCTGATGGCCTCCTTGTTGTGCCAGTCCTTCAGCCTTTGTTCAGCTCCCAAGAAAAATGTCTTTTTTTGTCGACTGTGTAATTCCTTGAAAAGAGAGAGAGAGAGAGACAAAGATGAAACTGTGAAAAACAAGAAAAAGGGAATACTGGTGGCAACAACGGCCCAGAGGCTACGCTGCTTAAAGAGAACACTATCGAGTGTCCAGCCTCAGCATCTTCCTGAGTGCCGGCCACGTGCCTGTCAGATGGACAGAGAAGAGGGGAGGGGGGAACGACACAGAAGCTGAGCACGATCCCTTGGGAACTGGCCACCCAGGGGAGGAAGGAAAGGCAGGCATACTCATGCCTGGGACTAAGTGCCACGTGTGTGGCTGCCCAGCTGGAAGGTACTGAAACAGCCCTGAGAGGCAGAGCAAGCTGCTTTCCACACTGAAGGGAGAAAGCGAGGCCGGGTGTGGTGGCGAGCCCCTGTAATCCGAACACCAGGAGGCAGAGGCAGGAGGACCACCAGCTCTAGGCTTACGTGGCCTATACGGTGAGACACTGTCATAGGCCAAAACAAAACAAAAATAAGCAGAGGCTCAGGGGTGCAGTTCAGTGGTGGAGTGCTGGCTTCGCATTCACGAGGTCCTGAGTTTGGTTCTCAGCACTCCAAAGGAACAAGGAATACATGACGTTGGTTTGAGTAACGTATTTATTTTTTAAGGATGTATGTAATTTTTATGTATGTATGAATGTATGTATGAATGTATGTATGTATGTATGCATCTGTGTGTGTGTGTGTGTGTGTGTGTGTGTGTGTAGGGTATGCCTGTGGAGGTTAGAAGAGGGCATCGCATCCCCTGCAGCTGGAGTTACCAGTTGTTGGGAACTGCCAGACACAGTCATTAGGAACTGAACGTAGACCCCTTTCCAGTGCTCTGGAACTGCAGGTGCCTGACAGTCACAGCCAGGGCAGAATCTCGGAAAAGAGTGTCAGGTGCTGGGACGACACACTCCAGCTTGCACAAGAGTCCTGGGAACTCAAAGCCAGGTTCTCACACTTGCACAGCAAGAACTTGACCCACCAAGCTCCAAGCACACAACTCTTAAGTGACATTGATCATGTAATACTATGCCAAAAAGCACCCCAAGACTTCAACCCAGAGGTACTCGGGTGCTTCTGTAACACTGCACACCCAGAGGCGTGTCTCTGAAAGCTGAGATCGTTTTCTTTATTTGCGATCATCTTCTGATACTTTTCTTTCCCCCAGCTTGCAGAACGTTCCCTTGCAGCAGGCAATGAAGGCAAAGAGAAGGAACACCTTGAGGACGTGAGACAGTGGGGGGAGCCTAGCGGAATGGACTGGAAATCCCTTTAGCTGTGCTCAGCCTGTGTCTGGGACCCATGTGCTTTTAGTCAGCATTCATGGCCGCAGCCGCTCCCTCCCTCATCCAAATGGAATTTTAATCTTTGTTTAATCACCGTTTAGTGTGTCTGGCACCCTTTGAGGAGAGGAGAGAGCGGGGAAACAAAGCCAACTCCAATCTGCTGGCGAAGAAAGATTGGTCAGAGCACACGCTCCAATCCCGAGACTGCAGACTTGGCAGGGCCTGTCAGCAAGGGTGCTTGGGTGCTTGAACCTCTGGCCCAGAAGAAAAGGGAAAGGGTTGTGGGCTTCAGCCCCAACTCGGGTTGTATTAGGGGACAGTCTTTGCTGCAGATGTTAGGGTGATTCTCTAGACTCTCAAGAGGAGCTGGAGTGATTTTGCTTCAGGATCACATGCACTCTTTGATGCCAAACATGAAGTAATTGTTCTAATATCCTTCATTTGTCACACACACACACACACACACACACACACACACACACACACAGTGGACCACACAGAACTTACTTAGCCAAATGAATAAAATTGTTTTATATAAAGTGTGGCGGTGTGATGAGAACAGCTCCCATAGGCTCACAGGTTTGAATGCTTGGTCGCCACTTAGTGAAACTGTCTTGGAGGTGTGGACTGGTGTAGCGTTGTTGGAGGGGGTGTCTCACTGGTGGTGGGCTTTGAAGTTTCAAAACTACATGCCAGGCCCAGGGTCTCTCTGCCTACTGCCTGCAGATCAGGATGTAAAGCTCTCAGCTAATGCTCCATTGCCATGTCTGTCTGTCTGTCTGTCTGCTGCCATGATGACCATGGGCTCACCTTCTGAAACTGCAAGCAAGTTCCCAACTAAATGTTTACTTTTACAAGAGTCACCTTGGTCATGGTGTCTCTTCACAGCAATAGAAGGGAATCTGGATGGTCGCAGATTGAAATTCTCCATGAACTTTAAGGCCAAACACTGAGCAATTTTCATTCATCCATGTAACAAGGGATTACTGAAGGCCTAATGCGAATCCTTGTGGATCTGCCATGATACCAGGAAACTGTAGCACCTACATCTTACCCCTCTGCTGTCCCAGCTCCAAAGAGACCTACTCTTTCCTGCTTCATTTCTTCTTCTGTCCAACCAGAAGTCCCGCCTACTTGCCCAGTGATTGGCTCCTTTATTCATTAGGGGACTGGTTCACAAGAACAGCAACAGGCCCATCCACAGCAGAGGTCAAGGGTCCCAGACCCGACAGACAAAAAGAAGAATGAATCAAGAACCATCTCTCTTTGCTTCTTTTCTGTGGACCCAATGTGACAATGTCTCACTCTCAGCTCCTGCTGTCACTCTTGACATGAAGGTATAAAACCTTCTTAAACCAGTAACTAATATAAACCCTTCCTGGGGCTGGAGAGATGGCTTAGTGGCTGAGAGCATTGCCTGCCCTTCAAAAGGACTTGGGTTTTATTGCCAGAACCTACACAGTAGCTTACAAGCATCTGCAACTGTAGTTCCAGGGGATCTGATGCTCTCTTCTGGTTGCCACAGGCTCTAGGGAAGTACAGGGTACACTGACTACATGCAGACAACAAACCATCTTCCTGTCGTAAGTTGCTTTTGATGATGCTGTCATAGCAATGAGAAAAGTAGTTAATACATACAGTTAAATAAGGCAGTCCACGGGTTCAATAAATAGGATAAGAAAAGACACACATCACTTATAGTGTATTGCCTTAAAGGTGGTACAGATAAAATCTCTAGGTATTTAGAAGAGGTTCCCATCGGGATGACTGGGTAAGGATTCCTACAGAATCTTTGGAAGGGTTTGTGTGGAAGAATGGGGAAGGGCTTGCTTGGGAGCAATGGGGGGAGGGGGCTCCAGCTGGAGGGGATGTATGAACCAGGGATGTATGAACCAGGGATGTATGAACCAACAAATGGAGACTAGAAGTGAGAGACAAGGGCAAAGGCCTGACCTGGCAGGAATAAATAAGGTTCAGAGGGTAGACATGAGGCACACAGGAGGAGGAAGTCTGGACCAGTGCTGCTTGGCAGGTGGGAGCCACAGGTCTCTCTGAGTGAGAAATGAGCCAGAGCAGAGCTCAGGAATAAATACTGAAGCCAACATGCTTTTGATCAACGACCATGGCTGCGCCTCCTCTTCCTCCTCCCCCTCTTCTTCCTCCTCCTCGATAAGTGGGAATGGAGTCCACTTCATTTCCCTCTAGAGGAAATGTCTCCTCTTCAAAACTGAGGACTACTCTTATTTTAGTCCCCACAAATAAGGCCCAAGTGAGGTTGACTATGTCAGCCTCGACCTGACCTGATGTTTTGAGAAAATGTACACAGGGAGAATTTGTTTGTTTGTTTGTTTTTAACTTTAACCAGAACCAAATGGTATGAGAATACACCTGAACCTAACCGTACCATGCCCTGGAGAGTCTCAGAATCGAGTACCAGGTGGGAACTGAGAAGCCATCTTGGGCAAGCTGCCCCAGCGCTGCAGAGTAACCTCAGGGTTCCTCTGGACACTCATCTAAGGACTGCCTGTCTCCCCAAACGGTGAACCCCAGAAAAGCAGGTCTCATTGTCACTGACTACTGAATGGACAGATGTGCCTCCACTTCCCCCCCCCCCCCCGGGATGGAAGGAAGGTCACACAGGGATTAGACAGGCCTAGCACAGTCACAAGGACATAATACCATAAAAGGTTTAACTTTATCCTCTGATCAAATGGTTTCAGGTCAGTTTAATTGGGCTGCAAAATTCTAAAGAGAGAGAGAGAGAGGGCTCGCTTGACCCTAGTCAGTGTCCTGACTGTATTCCTATCCCTGAGGCTGGTGGCAGAGGGTCTGCCTGTCTTCTCTGTGGGGCTGCTTTCATTTTCCTGGAAGTAGCAGACATTGTAGCTCACAAGCACATACACCCACAGACATCCAGTCACACGCCCTCCAGGCTTTTCAGTGAGAGAAAAACTCTTATCTTGTTTGATTTCTTCTGATCTGGTCTTAACTGAGATGGGCATCTTCTATTGAGAAGCCTTTGTTGAGGTGGCAGGGAGCCTGAAGGGGACCTAGAAGACCCGGCTCTGTCATTCCTTCTGTCTACAGATAGGGTCCCGTGTCTGTCTAAGTCTCTACGATTTGGCCCGAGCATTCATTAGTAGAAAAATGATCAAACTGAAAAATGATGAGGCGGCACCGACAGAAAGGTGCCCAGAACTAGTGAGTTTAAAACATCATGGGAGACGGGGATGATGTGAAAAAGTCAATTTAATTTCTAGTTACTAGCAATGACACATTGGGACCTGAACTATCATCTACAACAGTGCCCCAACATATCAAACACTTACGGGACAAACTGGATCTAATAGCCAAGACACACAATGACAACTACAAGTGGGTGCCCCCGGGGAGGGAGAGTGATAGGACCCAGGTGGCACCAATATCTGGAAAGACTTGATGACCAGATGTCAATTCTCCCAGAGGTGGGAGGTGCAGGCAGGAGGATCATGGGATTCACGGCCGCCTAGGATGCATAGTGAGACCCCCACCTAAACAAACAAGAAGATGACGGTCCTTAAAGGACTTCTCTACAGACACAATGCAATCCTGGAAGACACGTGAAGGACTCGTGTAGATAGACAGACAACGACACACACACACAGACAGGGCAAAGCTGAAGGATACTATACACTTTTCAAGGTTTGGTCCATGGCTACAGTGAAGAGGAGAATGCAGTCCTTGAGTGAGGACAGACAAATGACTAATGAGGTCATGTACAGAACAACATATTAACTACACCCCCTCCACCGGGGCGCACGCATACATCCATGTACATATGCACACATACATGCTCCATCATACAAGTACACATATGTATATACTCACACACATGCATGTGCATACAAACTTACTGAACAAATTCTGAGCAATATGGACAATGCCTGGGGAATCACACTTTAGCCTCCACACATATGTATACCCCCTGCCTTACCTACACACAACCACATATGCGTGCACACGTTAAGTAAAGGCTGTTTGAAGTCCCAGAGAAAGTTGCCTAACTTTGTTTATTTAATACAGCATTTCAAAATTTTGTCTGAATAGAAGTCTCCTCTCTCCCACTCACCCCAGCCTCCGAGAAGCGATTAACGTAGCCAGGGAGGAAACTTGGGGGACCTCATTTTTCTGCTAATAATTACAGGGTTCGTGAGAAAGAACACAGCCTGGCTCCTCCCCACACGGCTTGCAACTGGGTTTTTGATTCTGCTTTGTTTCTTCAAAGCATTTCGATGCTGAGCGTGGTGGCATGTGTCTGTAATCCTAGGGAGGATGGTGAGTGTGGGGCCAGCCAGGGCTCGACATGGAGACTTTATCTTAGAAAAGGAAAACACAACAAAAACCACTGCCAAGGCAAAGTTTGTAGACACGAAACAGCTGCACTCAATCTCAGTAACTTGGCGTGGGGGGGGGGGATGAAGTTTACGGTAACAACTTAAGAAGCACCCATATCCACCTCTTTAGCCACTCATAGATCCAACCACTGATCCATCTTCAATCCATTGATCCATCTATATTTTCAGCTACCTCCCGCTCCCATGTCTTCCCTACCATGGACCACCCTCTTAAACTGAGAGCCCCAAATCAAACCTCCCTTAAGCTGCTGTATATATCATGCATCTTGTCGCAGCAATGGAACAGACAACTGTCCTAGGCCAGCAGCCAGCCAGCTAATGCCCAAAGAGATGCAAGATCCCCGGTGGGAGGAGCAGGGCTTCCGGCTGTATGTGGACGACCGCAGATGCACACGGGAGCCCAAGACTGGAGAAGCTACCCACTGGCCTGTGGACCTGTGAGCAAGCTTTAGTGGCTGCGTGAAATCCCTGCACACGGGGATTAGTTTATAACAAAGCTCACAGTCTCTGGGAGCGGAGGGCAATAAAATGATCTAGGAGGTTCATATCCATTTGTCCCTTGCATGTTGAGGTGTCAAAACCAAAGTAGTCGAGCCTTGGACTCCCGACTCTTTCTCTCCCTAAGACAGTGTTTCTCTATGTAACAGCCTTGGCTGTCCTGGAACTCACTCTGAAGACCAGGCTGGCCTCAAACTCAGATATCCCCCTGCCTCAATTTATTTCTTGAATACCCAAATTATGTCTTACTTGCCTAGCCTGTTTAGAGCTTGTGCCCTCCATGAAGCTTCCTTCTGTGCAGCTGCATTTAAAAACAGACTTCATTGGGCCATGAATGCTCTATTCTTCTCTCTTTGGCAGTTAGGGCACAGTCTTTAAGTTATGGCTGTTTGCATATATGTTGTTCCCTCCCACTGGACACTACACAGTATTTTCAAACTGTCTGTGAAGAAGAGTGATTTTTGTTTGAGTTTCCGAGTCATTGAGAACCGAAACCAAAGTCCTAAGAGTGAGCAAGCATCTTTTACAATCCTGGCCTCTAAGCACGGATGGGTCCTGTGTACATGTGTGCATGCCAACACACACACACACACACACACACACACACACACACACACACACGGCTTCTCTCCTGTGCTTGCAGTGCTGAGTTCCAGGGCAAAAGGGAACAAATCACAGCCAAAGTCGCATAATCCCACACAAATCCCTGAGTGCTTCCTCATTCTGGCTGGGTAAGAGGAAGTCAGGGGGATTTGGAGTGGGGATCAATTAGCCATGGAGCTGTGGCCTCTGAAGATCAAGGAGACCATGTACAGATGGCCCAAGGAGCAGAAAACAGTCCCATCAGCTAGCCTGTAATGAAGCAGAGACTTCAATCCTACACCCACAAGGCTCAATTCTGCCACCAACTTGAAATAGTCGGGGTCAGACCCTTACTTCAGTTCTTTCTTGGCCCCGTGTGGTCAGAGCTCCTGTTAGACTTCCTGGCACTAAAGAGCCCCGGCTGGTTGACACCTTGATTTTGATCTTGTGAGAAAACCCAGCCAAAGCCCACTCAGAGGCAAGACACATAAAGAGTCGCCAGCTTTCACATGTGTAATGACTTGTTACACGGCAACAGAAAACAACTATACCTCTTAACGACATTTCGGTTTCTGCTCTATTCTTCCAACCTGGCTGCTAACAAAACCTTTCACCTTATGTTTTTCTTCTAGAACCTTCTACAAGCCCACCAAGAGATGGGCTCTTGGCTCCTTCCTTTTAAACATGAGCAGATCCTGTCACTGTCCCAGCCGAGAGGGCTTCATGGGGCAGATCAGATGCCTTAGCGGTGTATCTGGTGTGTGCCAGGTGCCCGTGGAGGCTAGAAGGGATTGGAATTAGAGTTACAGACTGTTCCCAGTCATGACGTGGGAGCCGGGAATCACACCCAGGTCCTCTGGAAGAGCAGCCAGTGCTCTTAGCCGCTGACCCACCCCTCCAGCTCCAAGCCACAAAGTTTTAGAGCAAATCGTTGAGTACCAGCACTAACAGGAGCAAGTGCGTGGCCCACACCATGTGAAGCTCAACACACTATCCTGATCCACATCTGTTGAACAGCACCCTACCGCCCGTGTACACGGCCTCACGACAGCATCAGAAGGTTCCTCCTCAGTCCCTGTTTCTGTCTCATGAGCTGGAGGTGTCTGAAAAATCACCCTTTGGGAAGCATTGCTGAAACACCTCTGGGCCACACCCGTCCTTCTTACTTGGCTCTGTGTGGTCAGAGTTCCTGTTAGAGTTCCTGGATAAAAGAGGGCCCTGGCGAACATTTACAAAGTGTACAAACTGCCCAGAGACCCACGAGAGCTGGGGCTGGAAGCTCACTTTATGGACGGTCAGGCACACGCCCCACGAGGTGGAAAGGCACGTTCAGGGCCAGTCTCTGTACTTAACTTCTTTTTATCTTTTGTATCAGTTTCCTTACTGTTGCTGTGATAAAATGCCCACCCAAAAACAGCTTAAGGGAGGCAGGGCCTGTTTCGGCTCTCAGTTCCTGAGGCTGGGAAGGCAGACTGGCAAGAGCAGGAGGCTGGGGGGCTCATACTGTATCTCAGGAATCGGCAGGAAGTGGCCTGAAGACACGTGGGCTAAAACGCCTGCGCCCGGTGGCGCATTTCCCCCAGCGAGCCTCTATCTCCAACCTTCCCAATCCGCACCACCAGCTGCAGACCGAAGTGTGCAGATACAGGAGCCCGCGAGGGACATTTCACCTTTAAACTGAGCCATGGCAGGAGTAAGCTCAGGGCTAGGATGAGGACACAAACTTCTAGAACGTCTCTGAGTGGAGGGGAGGCTGGCCGAGTTTAAGAGAGGGCACGAGTCTGGATGTCTGTGCGGGGCACCTGCCACCCAGTTCCAGCCGGTAGACACCAGGAGAAGACCAACAATCTGGAAATCTCAGATGTCTGGAGGAGCCAACACGTCTGTGGGTAGATTCTGTCCAGCAATCCAATGAGCAATTCTTGAGCCGAGAGAACACCTCTCATGTACACAGACGGAATGAAATCCTGGGAGGCGGCAATTCTACTAAGAGTATACCAAGGAAGGCGTGGCAAGGATGGCTGTCGGAGCCCCCAAACATCTGAAGATGGTGATGAAGACACCGGTAACAAAAACGACCAGTGCTATTTACTAAACATCATGAATACAGCCCTGCTCAATGGTCCTAGGAAATGGGGGTGGGGAGGCTAAGTTTCCTCTTTCACAGACTCCGTGCATTTCGCTGGGATCATGGTGTGCACAGGCCGTGGAGTCTGTGACCACAGGCACACTGTGACAAAACGTGAAGGGATTTCCCTACTGCTCCTCCCCACGTCACAGTCCTGGGAGGATCCTGCCTATCGACGCTTCTGCCTGGGATGGCTGTTAAGGCGTCTTAGTATTTCTCTATGATTGATTTAATGACTTAATTAATTGTGCATCTCCACCCATGCAAGGGTGTGCTGTGTGGGCATGTACGCACGCACGCACATGCCCTGCTCACGTGTGTATCTGTTACAGTGAGCTAGTGCGCTTGTGGAGGTCGGAGGACGGTTTATGGGGCTTGGTTCTGTCTGTCCGCCAGGTGTGGGGGTGAGGCCTGCAGGCGTGGTGGCACGAGCCTTTCCTGGCCGAGTCCTTTCGCCAGCACCTTCTCTACCGCTCTGTATTTGCTAACCTTTCCTACTGATGTGCCCAACACTCGAACAAGAAACAACTCAAGGGCGTCGGGATTGGCTCTGGCTCTCAGCGTGAGGGCGCGGTCCATGTGGCTTGAGGCTGTGGAGGGGGGAGTGGGAGTAAGATTTTGAGTGGGTGGGTAAGGGGTGGGTGGGATGCGGAAGAGAGGTTGGGATTGGAAGTGGTGCCGGAATATAAACTCCCTAGCACAATGCTTCTTCCAACTAGGCTCCCACCTCCCAACGGCTTCACCATCACCCACGGCAGCATGCCCTGACCGGGGAGAGCGATGCTCAAACACACGAGATGGCTAGGGGCATTTTAGACACAAACCGCAGCATCAGCACACAAGTCCAAGAGAAGCAACCCAAAAGTGACCTGTTTCCCCACATTCCAAGATTCTAGGTGACACTCGGCTGGTGCCTACTACCAATTCCTGCAAGGGCGGGAAGTCTGTGGCTACTGGGGGGGGGGGTAGCTGGAGAGGGCAGGCTGCAGCCAGTCCTCAGGGCTAGAGCACGGCAGCCTCCATAATGAGTGCAGGGCAGGCGCTGAGAGGCAAGTGGGCCTGAAAGAAACAGCTGCTACCCATTGTGCTTCTTTCTAGCTGTGCCATAGATGTGTGGGGATGCTGAGGGCAGGAGGAGGGGGCGGGGCGCGCCAGCCTGAGGGGCTTCCTCTCTCTTACACATTAATTAGGCTTTCCTGTAAGATTATGCAGAAAGTGTTTTGCTGATTTAAAAAGAAAGCTCGAAAACCAATGGTCTGATCCAAACCCTTCATTGCATTTTTTTTTTGAAAGCCAAACCCTGTAATTCGATTTGCAATTACAGAAATAATAGAGAAAATGTGAAAGAGTCAAGCAAGAAAGAGTCAAAAAGCGCACAGTAGAAAATAAGGCTCTCCATTCCTAAGCCCCGGTCTCGTGCCCTAGAAATGACCCTCGTCTTGTGGATGCTTCCAGAATCGGTAGTGAGGAAACAGACCCAGAGCATGGCTCCAGAGAGCACTAAGCCAGGCCCCGTGTCTTCCCACTGGACTTTTATGTTCCTGTTCTTTCTTTCTCCCTTTCTGAAGTCACCGTTGTTTCCACAAATCACCATTACCCCCAAGCCGTCAGCTACAGCATCACAGCCCCCCACTAGCACAGCCCTAGCAACAATGTTTCCTGTCAGCCCCACTCATGGAACCCTATGAGACCCTGTTTCATGGCGGGGAAGTGACTAGAATTAGGTTCTCCACACTCTCAGCATCAGCACTGGCCCAGGTCAGGCCCAAAGCGAGACTCCGTAAAACTCACAGCAGTCTCAACCAAAAGAGTGGCTTGAGGCAACACCCTGCTAGGGTGACATCTTTGTACTCTTGACCTTGGAGGGTGGCTTCCTGCAGCCTGGTTGCTTCTCTCTGCAGCGCATAATCGTAGGTCTCTGGTCTGACCCCCCACCCAGGCCCCCTGTGCCTCAATTGTTTCCCTTGGTCTCCCCACACCCTGCCCCTTTCTGCTGCCTCAAATTCAGATGAGGGGGGGGGTAGCTTTCTCCCCAACCAGAGCGAGCATTCGTTAGGCTCTCTATGCAGCAGGATCTGGGGGGGGGGGATGGGAGGTGGGTGAGAGTACAGGGGATTGGGGGGGCAAGCCTATGGACGGAACTGCTGTCCTGTTACCCTCCCTGCTTCACAGAGGAGGAGAAGGGATTGGAAGGGATGTGGGAGAGGAACATAGACCCTGCTAACCCAAGGCTTAGGGGAATTTGCTCACAGTCCTCCCTCCAGCAGGTGCTTCTGACTCCACAGCCGCTGTATCCTATCTGCCTCTTACACCGACACACTGCGGTTCCAAAAGAGATGGCTCTGAACAACCAACCCCGGGAGACTCCTACCGATGTCCCCCTCCGTCATCCGATAGCCCAGCAAGCTCCTTCCCGAGGCTTTGGATGTAGACTGAGCTCCAAACAGGGCCAAAGATTTGCACTTTTGTCTCCAGTGGTGTTCAAGCCACTGCCAATTATGTCCTGTTTAGTGTAATTAATCAGACTGGTGTGATCCCTCACGGGCGGTGGCACACCCAGCCCTTGATCTCCTGGCACAAGTGAGGATGTCGGGAGCTACCTGACTAGTGTATGTATGTGTGTGTGTGTGTGTGTGTGTGTGTGTCACACACACACACACACACACACACACATACACATAAATGCATTGGTATAAAGGTTTCAATGCTGCAAGGAACCTGGCACAGGAAGACACACACTGGACAGGGTCACACGGCACTGGGAGGTGGGCCATGCCCAAGGGGATGGGCAACCTTTTTTCTAGAAAACAATCACAAGAGATCTCCACTGGCAGCTCAGAAGGCAGAAGCATGCTGCCGGTCAGAGCTCGATTAAAGGCTGGATTCTTTGGTCCATTCAAGAGTGGGGCCTGGAGAAAGCGCTGTCTGTCATGCAGAGGGCTCCACTTCTTCCCATTTTCCACACTCGTTAATAACACCAGGAGGAGTTAGGAGTGAGTGAGTGAGCACTCTTCACTACGAAGAGGGCTCCCCGCCCTGTCCCCGCTCCTCTCTTTTTCATGTGTGTATGTATATTCTATGTATGTGTCCGTGCTCAAGTGTGAGTGTGGGGGAGGGGGGTGCCGAGGTCAATGTCCGGCATCTTCCTCAATTGCTCTCACCTGATGCTTTGAGGCAGGGTTTGTTTTTCAGTCAGGGAAGTCCTTAATGTGGTTAGTCTAGTCTCCCTGGCCGGCTTCTTCCAGGGATTCCCGTCCCAGCCTTAGAATTATAGATAGGACTGTAATTACATTCCAAGCCCCAGGATTGCACATGCCTACCTGGCCTTTACAGCAACTTGGGCCCTCTTGCTTTTGTGCGAGTGCTTTAAAGACTAGGCTTTCTACCAGGTTCTGCAGAGGGCTCCTTTGCTAAGTGACACTCTGGTGGCTGAAGTCCCCATTTAACCGAGGTTCTGGTCTCTAAGGCTCTCCTCGTCTGGGGTGCCTTTTGGTTTCCTGAGGGGATCCCAGGTGACCAGATATGTGTAGGCACTGAGCCATACTTCTGAAATGCATTATCACTCAAAAGATGAATACTGTATTGATAGGCTAACTTCCGTTTCCTTGCCAGAAAACAACTACTCGCAGAATGACGGGCAGGCAGGACCACACACCTGGACTTGGAAAACTTAAGTGGAAGAGTTAGCTGACGCCCAAGAGATTCAGCCAAGCTGCTGTTTCTTCAGCTATGTTCCTCATCCTTTCGATGGTGACCATTACAAGTGAGCCACTTGCACTGGTGACAGCAGGTTGATTCCAAGTCACCTGGTCAGGTACTATGACATAGCACTTTGAATCCAGGCCTCACCTGAAGCTCAGAGTGGCTTGGAGCCTGCTGGATGGTCAAGGAAGAACAGGAGTATGCACCTAGTAGAGATGTGTGCTGGGGGCTGGGGAGATGGCTCAGCGGGTAAGAGCACTGACTGCTCTTCCAGAGATCCTGAGTTCAATTTCCAGCAACCACATGGGGGCTCACAACCATCTGTAATGGGATCTGATGCCCTCTTCTGGTGTGTCTAAAGAAAGGGACAGTGTACTCACATCATTGAGAGAGAGAGAGATAAACAGACAGATAGACAGACAGACACGCTGGAAAACCAAGTCCTATTGTGGCACTTGTGTAGCATGATGCTGAACTTAGCTAAGTCAACCCCTGGCTCTCCAGCCACCCAGCTAGAGAGCGCTGGTGTGAACATGGGACACAGACTACACATTTCTAGCTTTGTGACCCCTCATAGGGAACAGAGTAGGAGGCAGAACCAGAAGGGTGGAAGATGGAAACAGATAGCAGCAGGGTTTTGGGAAACTCCAGTTGTGAGCAGGGAGGCAACACGGATTCATCATGTGGAGTCACACAGGAATGAAAACCGGATGCCTACAAGGCCACCTGACTTTGAGGTTGCCTGGCCTTCACTATCCCAGGCTGACGGGGAGGCTCAGGAGCTCAGTTGGGTCAGGTGACCCGGGCAGAGCCTGGACTTCTCTCTCCAGTCAAATGTTTTCCTGTCAGACAAAGTTCACCCCCAGCTCCTGGCTTCTGACTCGGAGCCCAGTTCCTTCTGCCCTCCCTGTAACCAGCCCTCAAGTGCCTGCTGAGTGACACCCAATCTCTCTGAGGCTGATATCCGAATGCTGAGATCACGCTGGGCCAGTATCTGATCACAGCCAGAGGCCTGACAGCAGCTGTGATTAGTTCCATGGGCCTGCCCAGTCTGAGTCCCTGCTGGGCCCTGCTCTAGCCCCAACGATCAGGTTCTTCTCTTCTGAAGCCAAGATGCTTTCAGCTCCTCTCTGACAATTTGTGGAGGAGGAAACACAGTTCAACAGACCAAGCAGTGCCAGTGTAGTGTGTGTGTGTGTGTGTGTGTGTGTGTGTGTGTATTTATGGGCACCATGTAAGTGCAATGCCTGAGGAGGCCAGGAGAGGGCATCAGATCCCCCTAGATACTGGATCTGATGTTGCAGAACAGGAGTTACGGGCAGCTGAAAGCTACCCAACATGGGTGCTGGGAACCAAACTCACGTCCCCTGGAAATGTAGCAAGCGTTCTTAATTGCTGAGCCATCTCTCCAGCTCTATTACCTAGGCTTTTAAAATGGCACATTTATAAAGATCCAGTAAGAGAAAAATACTGGGACATACAAACATTCCCAGAACAGAACAACAGAACTAGCATTTACTGAACTTAATAATTTTAAAAGCTCCTTTAAAATCCTTCAGTGGCTTCCTATTGCTCTTAAAATGAAGTCAAATGCTTTACCAGGCTTAGGAAGTTCTGGAGGGCCTGGCCTCTGCCCACATCCCTTTGGATCACACAGCTCTAGGGACTTTCTCATGTCCCTCAACTATACCTTTCTCTCTCTTACCGGGAGGCCTCTGTACAAGTCATTTCCTCGGCCTCAGATCCCTATCACACCTGTGCCTGTTCCAGGTCCACCCTGCATCTTAGATGTCAGTTCCCCAGGGAAATCCTCCCTATCTTCTCAGTCTTAGCTGCTCCCGGCACAGCCTGACCCTGCTCTCCCCACAGCCCGCTACATTAGAGAGTGGGCTTGCTTGGTATGATTGTGTAAGGAATATGTAAGGGATCACACACCTCAGACGGGCAGGGGCAGCATCTGCTTTGGTTCACAATAACACCCAACGGACCACACCTGGCAACATGCCAGGAGTGTGCAGTGCCCGAAAAATGCCAGCTCAATGAACTGGATGGATGAATGGGTGCTTCATACACTGTTCCCTGGAATACCTTCTCATCATACCAGCCCATTTTACACTCAAAACCGCCCCGAGGGGAGGAGAAAAGTATCGCAAAGTTCACAGACCACAGCTAGTACATTTTATCAGTGACCCTGGGTTGGGGGCACTTGCCTAACCCCAGCCCTGGGGAGGCAGAGGCAGGATAATCTCTATGAGGTCAAGGTCAGTCTGCTCTATGATAATCTCTATGAGGTCAAGGTCAGTCTGCTCCGCAGCAAATTCCAGGCCAGTCAGTTTTGAAACCATGTCTCAAAAACAAGACAAACAAATAGTCTAAAATAATTTGTTCAATGCTACAGACATAGTACGGATTGAACCCAGGTCTGCATGACTCCAGGCTTCCAATTCTTTTAAATTTTTTTGTTTATAGGGCTGGAGAGATGGCTCAGCAGTTAAGAGCCCTGGCTGTTCTTCTAGAGGTCCTGAGTTCAATTCCCAGGAACCACATGGTATCTCACAATTTATAATGGGATGCCCTCTGATGTCCTCTTCTGGCATGCCGGCATACATGCAGACAGAGCACTCATATACATAAAATACACATAAATACATATACATAAAATACATATACATAAAATACATACATATATACATACATACATATATGCATACACTTAAAATTTGTTCTAAAATTACATTTACTCTGTGTGTGTGTGTGTGTGTGTGTGTGTGTGCACACGCGCGCACACACATACATGTACACCATGGTTCCCAGTCTGAACCATCTTACAATTCCCAACTCTTTACTTGGCAAAACTTGATCCTCAGCCCAGCAGAGGTCAACTCTAACATCTACTTGTTCTCCTTGCTTCAGCATACAGACTTAACAGGAGTGTGGCCTTTGAGGAGAGTCTTTCCTCCTCACGCCTGGATCTGTGTCTCAGGAGTGGACATCCCAGTCTCTTTACAACGTTTTCTACATGATTTTCAAGAACTCCTTGCCTCCTTGCCTTTCCTCTCCCTTCTTGGGGGCTCTTGAGGCTGAGGCTGGAGAGCACCCTGAAAGTCACACGAGAAAGAGGAAGTAGAAATCTCTGCTTTCTTTGGAGACTCGGTTGTGTCATGGTGCTGTTTTTCTGAGAGCTGTCTTGTGAGAGGCTGTTTTGCTGAGGCAGACACGGGAGAGGACGCCTGATGTTTGGAAAGAGTATAAGCGGAACCCCAGAGACAGTGAACGATGCTCTTGCATTGGTTTGCCTTGCAACCTTCATTTGTTGTGGCTTTGTAGAGAGAAATGTGCCAGAAGAACTCGTAGTATTCCAGCTGCTTCTTGCTGCTTCCAGACTCGCGCCCATTTGGTGGGGGCCTCGTGGTTTCTTCTGGATCAAGCCGCTGCTACGGTTTCCTGTTTGGTGTTTGCCGATTGGCCTGGACTGCTGCTATCCTGACAGTGAAGATTGGAACTGCCCCCAAAGAACTACTTCTAAACAGGCCGACACCCCCTTGTCCCATTATCCATCTTTCTCCCCTACCTTTCTTTAGTCAGTGGGCTAGAAGGGAGGTGGAAGTATTTAAGAACCCTTATTAAAGTATGCTTTGAAAAATCTAAGCGTACAGAAAGAAATCTGAGGAGATCCAACAGAGAGAGGTCAGAGCTTATCTGTTGTATCACCACCTAACATGACCAACAGGAACCCAACCCAGGAATGGGGAGGTGGTTCAGTAGCTATGAATGCTTGCTGCTCTTCCAGAGGACCCAGTTTCAGTTCCCAGGGAACGTGACTCACAGCTGTCTGTACCTCTAGCTCAAGGGGCTCAGACACAGACACACTTTTAAAAAAAAGGATTTATTTTATTTATGAGTACACTGTAGCTGTCTTCAAACACACCAGAAGGGGGCATCAGATCCCATTGCAGACGGTTGTGAGCCACCATGTGTTTGCTGGGAATTGAATTCGGGACCTCTGAAAGAGCAGTCAGTGCTCTTAACCAGTGAGCCATCTCTCCAGCCCTAGACACATTTTAAAAAAAATAAAATCGTAATGCTGGGCGTGGTGGCGCATGCCTGTAATCCCAGCACTTGGGGAGGCAGAGGCAGGCGGATTTCTGAGTTCGAGGCCAGCCTGGTCTACAGAGTGAGTTCCAGAACAGCCAGGACTACACAGAAAAACCCTGTCTTGAAAAAACAAAAACAAAACAAAACAACAACAACAAAAACAAACAAAAAAAAAACAAAAACAAACAAAAAACTTAAAAAAAACAAAAAAACAGCCCCAACTCTGAAATTATATACCACCATGCTTCTCTGAATAGATTTTTATTTATAGAATTTAACATCCTCTTACTAGCTTTAGGAACCTAAAGAAATCCTAAACTGCAACTGAAATGTACAACTGTTGATCAACCTGTGCTACTGTCTCCCCTCAAATGACGTCCGTCATCTGTGGCTCCTTATTTGACAGTGATTCCAGGAAAGGAGAGGTCAAGTGCTTAGACACTGTGTGCTGAGCCTCTGGAGCCCAAACTTCAGAAGCCCAGAGTTTGTGTGTGGCTCGGGGCTTTGATGACAGAGTCTGCTACCTTCACTGCATGAAACACTGACCTTGCTAAGAACCACGGAAGCTACAAACCTGACGCCCATGTCACCGTGTTATCAGGAATTCCTTGACTCCGTGAAAAAATGTTAATTTCATGCTTTGTAAACACATCTCTTGTAAAAGAACAGCCTACCTTTAAAAATTGCTTTTGACATCCCCGAGATAATCTTCAGGGGAAAGAAGCAGAAGTCGCCCGCCTGTCCATTTCTGAAGCCAGGTAACTCTTGAGCACATTTCTTTCAGAGGAACAAATCCAGTCCCTAAAGATTCAAAGCTTCAAAGGACGCTCCACTTCTTGAGGTGCAGTGTGCACCTTCAACAAGGTGCAAGGAGCCCGGGGAAGCTGGCCACGCGCCACGCTCCAGGCTGACGGACTAACCTGCAGCGTCTCAGGGAGGGAGGATTCCGAGAGATGAGCTGCCCAGATGCCTTAGTCTGCTACCAAGGGAAGCCGGACCGAGACACAAGACAACCTGCCAGGTTCATGCAGAAACCAACGCCGGGGCCCAGAACCCAATCTGTCGGCTTGATTTCCCGATGAGGGCGGAGGTAATTCTCTGTAAGCCACGAGTCCCAAGACACACAGAGAATCTAAGATTCTGAGAAAAGTAGAGATGCTAGGCTAGCTTGGCAGGTGGAGGCCTGAGGGTCAGGAGTTCAAGTTCACCCCCTGCTACCTAGCGAGTTCAGGACCATCCGGGGCCACAACAGACTCTCCCCTGGGCCAAGTAAAACAAACACACCAAATAAACAAAATAAGAATAGAAGAGACTCCAGCTGCCCCATGTCATATGGTGCTGTGTGTTCTGACTTCCATCACACCGGGAGAGGGTAAGAGAGCAAACGAGACGTCTACCTGAATTCCTTAAGTACTCCACGGCCGTGTGCTTGTACAGCCCGCGGCCGCCCTCCGTCCTGCTGCTGTCCCCAGAGGAGACAGCCCAGAGCAGGGACACGTTCCAAGTGTTTGAAAGAAGGAGGCCAGGACGGCTGCGCGAGGGAGCACTTAGGCATATGTGTTTACAATGATAGCCCTCAGTTTTATTTTCCTCAGCTGTCAATTATGTGGCAAGGAAGAAGCACAAAGGGAAAAATAAAAATTCCCTTCAGGAAACAGAGGGGAAGGCACAGAGGACTTCCCTGTAATTCCTACTCCCTATAATTGCCATGTGGCATTTACAATTAACTCAAAGTAACAAGACGATGTAATTAAGGCGCGTTCCCAGAACGCCACTGTCTAGTGTCACCACTGCGAATGGCTTCAAGTTCTTCTGCACGATCTTGCCTCCGTGCGTGTGTCTGAAACCTGAAGACCTTACGTGGAGGTCCAGAGGCATCTCTCTTCACCTATCGGTTGCCAAGAGATCTTATTAAATATACTTTGGAAGTCTTGTCAGAGTGTGTTGTACCCTAACACATGGATGTATCTTGTCTGCTTGTGCTGGGAATTTAATTTGCTTTCTGTTTTCCACTGTTAATTTTTTTTTTTTTTTTTTTTTTGTGAGGGGCAGGGGGATGGCTCTGTGGATATAGTTCTTGCTGCACAAGTGTAAGGAGCAGAATCCAGTTCTCCGGCGTGCACATAGAAAGCCCAGTGAGTGTGTATGGCAGCCCTGCTGTAATTCCAGGACTGGGGGAGCAGAGACAGGATTCCCACCCAGGCAGGCCGGCTAGCCAGGCTGGCCAAATCAGGGAGCTCCGGGAGTGAAGAGGGCCAGCGAGATGGCCCAGCGGGCTAAGGTGTTTGCTGCCAAACCCGACGAACTGAGCTTTATCTCTGGGTCCTACCCAGTGCAAGGACAGAACCAGCTCCCACAAACTGCCCTATGTCCTCCACATGGACTCCTGGCTACACTGCCCAGGTGGCCGTGGAGTGTAGAAAGAGTGGGCTTCTCCTGCGGCAGGCCCCGTCAGTGCCCAGGGAACAAGAAGCCCCGAGGATCCCTCTAACTCTGTTTTTGTTTTGTTTTAGCCAGTGTCTAATATATCTCAGGCACCCTCAGATTCATTATGTTGCCAAGTATATCCCTGAATTTCTCATCTTCTTGTTGGCATCTCATGAGTGACAAGATTATAGGCAGGAAGCACCATGCCTGGCTTTATATGGGGCTAAGGGACTGAGCCCAGGGCCTTGTGCTTGCTGGGTAAATGCCCTACTAATCTAGCCACACCCCTAGCCCCCATGTCCGACAACATTCAGGTGATTAATTCTTCCATTCGTTCTAGCCAGATTCTTTATGAATGTCTGCTTGGCAACTTGTGGATTTTTCTTTTTTTCCTACTTAGGGCACAAGGGCTCAAAGCTAGAGACCAATTCCACAAGGTTCTACATACCCTCAAGCACAAACATAGCAAGGAGAAGAGAAACACACATAAAGGTCAGAAACTGAGAACCCTTCCTCCCCAGAAACCGCACCTGCTGATTGCGCTGGGTTTTGCTGGAGCAGGAAAGTCTCCTGGTCTTTGTCTAGGATGAGGTCAGAGAAGGGGCTGTGACTGGGGCTGGGGGTGCCACCAGCTGCCCACTGGAGGTCAGACAAAAATTCCCCTCTGATGGTTGGCAAAGGGGCCCAATAGACTGGGCTGTGAGTTTCAGACTTTCCCTAGGAACAGCTGTGTGGAGGGGTGGGGGAGGTCTGCCCCGCTCTGAGACAGAATTCACTGCTCTGGGGAAGGCAGGAACAAGGGTCCATTTATCCTTGTCTTAGACAGAGACTAAAGATGGGTGGCAGCCAAGAGCCCTCTGACTTTTTTCTGTCCCTTGGCATCCTAAAAATTCCAACTCAGTGCCTTGTGAAAATAGAATGTGTTAGCCTATCATTTCCAATAATGTCAACAGAAAGGCATCGTCCCCAAGTACTGGTGTCCCACCGCGACCACTCTTTGCCTATTTAGACCGTTTCTGCTGACTCAAGAGACGATGTCAAGACATCTGGCCAACGGGGTGCTTTGACGCATTCCTCCCCAGCCAAAGATCGTTTCCTTCCACGGCCACGCTCCCCCCCCCCGCCCCCCGCCATGCCACGTAACTAGCGTCCTACGTATGTGTGCTGCATCGAAACACTTCCCTGCTGGTCCCCAAATTACTCTATATTTTATTTCCTTTGCATTTTCACGTATATGTGTGTGATGTGTCCGTGTGCATGTGTGGGTGAGCATGCAGGTGTGTGGCACACGGAGGTTGACTTCTGGAATTATCCTGGATCCCTCTTCCACACCGCTCCTTGAGGCCCAGTCCCTTAACAAGCCGGAGTTCGCCGACATGGCGAGTCCCATCCCTGCCTTTAGAGCCCGGCACTGCAGGCAGACTGACTCGCCCACCTTTTACGTCCCCGAGTTCTGGGGATCCACGTTCCCATCGTCACACTTTAAGACGGACCCGTCTCCCCAGCCCCTATTTTCTTAATAAGCATCTAACTCACAGGAAACAAGACAAGCCCTCTGTGCGAGCAGAATCTGACGGCTCTTGCTCTGACGCGGCCGTACGCATGCTGCCACTATCTACGCTGTAAGTCAAGATCGTAGTCATCTTCCACTAAGGAGATTCTGCAGCATTATGGCCGAACATCCGAGAGTTCGAGGGACGGCACAGCCCTAAGGTGATGCGAACTGAGAAGTGACTCGAGTCTTGGGAGCCTGGATTAGCATTCTCATAAGAGACCCCCTACACCTTCCCCAAGACTGGAAATACTAAAACCATCCCCAGGGGTGGCAGTTCTTCAGTAGAGCTGCCTACAAGCTGTGCATAGCGCTCGGTGGGCTATCATGAGGCATCATCCATGCCGGGGTGGGCTTTTCAGTGATGCAACCACCTTTAAGTCATTTGTGTTCCTATAAGTAACTAAGACTGGGCGCGTGCGCGCGCGCGCACAGACACACCACACGCGCTTGAGATAGGTCACTCCTCTTCTTTTGTCTGTAGTCAGTCAGTACCTTCTGTGGGGTGAACAGACTTGTCGAAATCTGTCCTACCTCATTTTCTATTGCTGGGATAAACACTGTGATCAAAACAACCCCGAGAGGAAAGGGTTTATTTCATCTTTCTGCTTTTAGTCCATCATGATGGGAAGTCAGGATAGGAACTCAAGGCAGGAACCTGGAGGCAGGAACTAAAGCAGAGGCCATAGAGGAATGCCACTTACTGACTTGCTTACCCCTCATGGCTTCCTCAGCCTGCTTTCTAATACCGCTCAGGACCACATATCTTCCCAGGGATGGCACCACCCCATCTATCATCAATCAAGAAAATTCCCCACAGACATGCCCAAGGCCAATATGATGGAGAGAATTGCTCAACTGATCTTTCTTCTTCCCAGATTATGTCTATAAGTTTGTGTCAAGGTGACAAAACCAACCAGCACAACGTCTCCCCAGAAGGGTCAATCCTGCATCCTTTCACAGCTGGACAATAGTCTACACCATGGACACACTGTCCTGTACATCCACTCACTATGGTGACACATGCTGTGCTGAGGACTGGTGTGGATCTAGATCTCTGATTCTCTTGGATCAATTCCTAGGAGTAGAAATTCTGGGTCACATGACAACTCTACGATGAACCTTTTCAAAGAGCTGCGAATGTCTCCGGGGCCCAGCTTCTCCACTTCCTCGCCAACACTTGTCATCATCTGTCTCTACCCTACGTCGATAGCCATTTCCCCTCAGAGCAGGATCCACTGTGGGATTCTACAAAGTGCTCCACTTTGGTGTCTGTAACTAGCTCGAACACCATCTGACTGTCATGGAAGGAAGAGGGGCGGGGCCTAGTGCGCAGGATGGGGGAGGGGTTCACTCCGGTTCTGACTGGACCCACAGAATACCTTTCTCTAGCCTATTATGCCAACAATATGGAAGTTCTGGGGGTGCAACCTACAGGGATTGGTGCTGAGAGAATGATCCTGTAGGTTCTTGACCACTGGGAAAACCACCTGAAGCCTTATTTTAGGAGGAAGCCAAGGGACAAACGGCAGGCCAGACGAGGAAACAGGAAGCTGAAGGGATACGAGAATCAGAGTTTGGCCTCTGAGCGGCTCTTGGTGATGTCTGCTTGCCTCAGATGCCTTAAGTGTTGGTTAGGGTTAACTGGAGTCAGGGAGTATCATGGAGAACTGAAATCTCCACTCCCAGCATGGTAAGGAGCGTGCACATACACCTCTCCCGCAGGAGTTAATAGAATACACTACACCTTCTGCAGCAGCAAGAACTCATGTACTTAAGCCAAAGGACAGAACTGGTTAGCAGGGACCTAGTCCCGGATTGGCCAGGCTCCTGGCATCACCCAAAAGGAGATGCAGTCTGCGTAGGATACCTTCACTCATGCTGCTGCTGAGACCTCAGGTATCCTTGTCCAAGGAGACAGGGCAAGAAGGCAGAGCTGCGGATACCACCAGCAACACAGCCAGTAGCTTTTTTAACGTGGGGAGTACTGCTGATCTGCCTCCGCTGCCTCCCTTGTCCCCAAGGGGTGATCTATCACCACTTAATGGATGAAGGCTTCTGAGCTTGGTTAATGAATTAATTCCTGAACATAATTACAGTGTATCCAGAGTCAATGCCAGATAACTGCAAGACCAGGGGCTCTAGACCACAGGCTCCAGAATGGGCTCTAGACCAGGGGGGGCTCCACAGAGGGCTGGGTGAGTAGGGATTCCTTCGACATGTTCAGCTAGACTAGAAACTTGACAGAGCCTACACACAAGGATGCGGCAGAAGGGAAGGAGTCCCGGCGGGGCCCCTACCCTGGGCTAGTTCTTTGTCTTGGTGGGGAAGGTTACTCACAGAGGGTGTGGCTCTGAGGCCTCCAGCTCTCTAGCAAGAGAGAGAGAGAAGACACAGGCCTAGGGAAGCAGGAATGAGACTCTCTAGAGGGGAAGGGCAGGGAGCATGGCCTCCTTCCCAGAGTCACCCATCCCATGCATGCACCCAGTTCCCAGAAGACTTTCATTCTGAGAAAGGTTCCAAGGCAAAAGGGCCGCTGGGTCAGCCCCTTCCTCCTTCACAGGATCCTGATTCTCCATCTATGACTTGGGCTGCTCCTCAGTACAAGCGCCCTTGTCTCTCTTCCTTTTCCTAGAAGACAACAAGGTGGGCATGGGAGAGTTTCCATGGTATTCACTAAGATTGCAGAAACAACATCAGGAACTTTCCCTTGCTAGCTGGACACAGCTAATTAATAATCACCCACCCCCGCTCTCAATCCCCCAAACCTCACACTCCCATGTAGTTAACTGGATCACCCATAACCCATTCCAACAGGAGGCGCACGCCTGGTCTGCGCTCTCTGCGGAGGCTGATTCACAAAGCTACACTCCTTCTCTTTCGCCTGACAGTGCCTACGATCTATTACCAATTAATTAAACTGTAACTGTTTTACACAGTGACTCTTGGTTGTGACCAGCATGGAAATTTAACAGACCTTCGGAGGTCACACTGAGTCTCATGAAGGAACTAAAGAGAATTCACTTCAAACAGCATTAAACCGTGCAGCACCTGAGCACGCAGCCGGCAGAGGCTCCGTGGCGAAGAGACGTGGAAGAGATCCCTCTTGCCACTTTACTCCCCTGAGAGACAGATGCTTTTCAAAGTTATTTCCCGAGACTAGAGTGGTTTTGACAATTTTCTGATTTGCTTGAAATGGGCGATGACGAAATGTCTTTAGGAGTGTCTGCAGTCATTAAGGGGGTGCGTCCTGGTCCTGCCACTGTGCCGAAGGAGGAAGAGAGGAGAGACTAATTAAATGAAGCCGGCTCTGGCGGGAGCCTGGCTTCCAGAGGCGCAATCTCCCTTGCCAGGCTCAGGGCGGCTGCATGGCTGCCCTAGCTTCAGCCCGCCCGGCCTAATCCTCCTTCCTCTGTGACAAGCATTCCGCCGGTGTCTGGAATAATAATGTAATTACAGAGAGAAAACACCTCAGCCATGAAGGGCAAGGATTTGGAGCTGTTCAAACATAGGAACCGGAATCAAAGTCAGAGGAGTGCGATTTCGGGGAGAAGGCGGTTAGAACTCTATTACCACCCCACCCCCACTGTCTCTGCTGAAATGAATGTAGTCCCCTCACCCTCAGGGAACATGTTCTGAGACACACACGCCCACCCCGTGAACATCCAAAATGGCGGATGATGCTAGCCCTTTCTATAAGTGCTTACTTAGTCTATGCATACGAACCTGCGGTGAAATTTAATTTAGGAACTGAGCAGTGTAAAGATTAATAAGAGCACTGAATTATAAAACGATACAATTATCTATAATAAAGTTAGGTAAAAACAAAACAAAACAATGAATTGTTGATTTCTGGAACTTTCCACTTGGTATCTCAGAAAGGGAGACTTCAGGGGGAACTCAGAGGGGAAAAAACCCTCAAATATATTGCCCCCAAAGGGCACATTTTCTGTTTGTTTGCTGTCTCTACAGTTGTGCCTTCGGTCTTGACAGAAAACCCTCTCTGTGGTAAAATGGAAAGACGCAGGATGGATGGGCAGCAGTTGTACCATATGAACTTTATGTCCCATAGACAACACAGGGACTGTGAACAGAAAGAGCTAAATAAATGCTTGCCGAGGGTTAAGAAGTGTACTCTATGTGTTTACATTAAGTCTAACTTGACCCATTTCAGTCTGAAAGGACGCCATCCTGCAGGATATTTTGAGTGCACGAGGCTTCATAACTTGTGTAAAAATCATAACCATCAGAAACCAAAGCCACAAACCAGAGCTATGGTCTGCAATCAGCATTCCAGAGCACAGAGTTCATTCCTGGCTTTTTTTTTTTCCTTTGGGAGGGGTATAAATCTATAATTATAGGCTAAAAAGTTTCCATAAGACAGTAACGTCTAATGAGTCAGTATTTTTTGAGAAAGACAACCGTACTTTTTCTAGGGTTGACTCCATTTCGGGATCAGAGCAAGTTCTGAACGGCCATGAACAGCTGACCCAAATTCCTGCTTCTGCTCAGAGATGCCCAAGAGCAAGAGACGGACTCTTGACAGTAAGGGGCAGGGAGAGCACTGCTTCAGTGCCAAGAAGACACAGGGTACCCACTTCCGCTTAAGTGACAAGGGCCATGGGTTGGAAGGGTGGGCCGTTGGGTTGGCATCCCATTTATCTGCTGGTCAAACCAGCAGACTAGTAGACTAACGCCCCACGGCGAGTCTACACTGGACAAGTCAAAGGAAAGCTGACTGATTCACGTGGCAGAATCGAAGCGGATTCATTTTGAAGACCTGGTCTCTGGCTTCTTCTGGCAAAGTCCAAGTGTTCCCTGGCATGAAGGCTTAGCTCGTGGTTAGCTAGGCATGGAGGATCATGCCTGTAATCCCACTACTGGGGGGACTGGGGCAGATGGATTGACAGAAGTTTGAGAGGCCAGCCTGGGCTACAGAGTGAGTTCTGGGCCAGCCTGTGCTATAGTGTGGAGCTCTGTCTCTTTCAGGTTTCATCTATAAAACTCCCCTAG
Organism: Apodemus agrarius; assembly: GCA_964023405.1. Taxonomy (NCBI): domain Eukaryota; kingdom Metazoa; phylum Chordata; class Mammalia; order Rodentia; family Muridae; genus Apodemus; species Apodemus agrarius. Next base: position 41,753,523 of record OZ030015.1, on the reverse strand, counting down.
AGTCTTACACACCACACACACACACACACACACACACACACACACACACACGTTTCCTTCATGTGAAAAGCCTGGTTCCCCCCACGCACCCCAACCCCCAGCTCAGGAGGTCTGGGGAAGAAGTCTGATATTTCATTCACAGACTTTCACACCTGCTGGCACTCAGCCTGGCTTCCAGAAGTCAGATGCAAGTGCAGTGGGGAAAACCTGCTTGTGTTCACCGGATCAGCATTTCGTTAGTGCGGAGAAGGGTTTTAAGGAAGAAGAAAAAAAAAAAAAAAAGACTCAAACCTGGGAAGCGCAAACAAGGCGATAAAGCCCGCTCGAGCAAAGCCCTGGCTCCCTAAGGAGGGCAGGTGAGAACTGCTGGCCTCGCCTCGGCTGCAGGGCGAGCTCCCCCAGGAGGCTGATGTGCACACCCGCTCGTCGCACGTGGGTAGTAAAGCTGCCCTTCCCCTCTCCATCACAAAAAGGGTGAGCTTGCCAAACTTCCAAATGGCCTTTCATCTTGAGAGACCACCTTCGGCCGTTTACAGAAGAGAACCTGCTGTTTCCTTACATTTTGAATGTTTTTTTTTTTTTCCGTTTTGCTTTGTTTGTTTTGCTTTTTATTCTAGGCTGGCCTCAGAACTCTATGCAGGGCGATCTTGGACGTCAGATCCTTCTGCCTCTACCTCCCCGAGTCCCGTGGCCGCTTGCACAGTGCTGGGGGTCAAACTCAGGACTTAGAGCACGCTGGACAAGTGCTCTACCAACTGAGCTGCGTGGGCAGTCCTTGGCGTGGCAGCCCTGTCTATTTCCGCAGCAACAACCTGGGATCCTCGAATTTCTAGAATCCCAGGTGCTCACTGACTATTAAGGTGTCTGATGCCTTAAATACAGAAGCAGGTGACTGTGTACCCAGCCTTCACCTGCTCCTTTTCCAGGGCTTATAACCTGATTTTGGAGAATGAGCACCGTCTCTAGCTGTCCGCTCCTGAGTTTCCTCACTCCATTCTAGAGGAAGCCCCCACCGCCACCACAGAGGAGGTATGTAAGTAAAATGCAGGACAGGAAGAAGGTGCCAAGGTAGCCTGTGCTAGCCTGTGATTTGGCCACATGCAGCAGGGCGGTAGCTCTTTGTGCTGGGAAAGCCGAGCTGGAGAGAGCAAGTCCAGAGCTGTTGGAAGCTTCCTGCTACCTTGAAGGATTAGAAGGGCCTTCCTAAACCAGGCGGTGGTGGCGCACGCCTGTAATCCCAGAACTCTGGGAGGCAGAGGCAGGGGGATTTCTGAGTTGGAGGCCAGCCCGGTTCTCAGAGTGAGTTCCAGGACAGCCAGGACTACACAGAGAAACCCTGTTTGGAAAAAAAACAAATACAACAACAACAACAACCACCAAAAAAAAAAAAAAAAAAAAAAAAAAAAGCCTTCCTAGAAGAAGCAAATGACACCCAGTAGAGGTCACAGACGCCTTGGGATCCTTGAACATCAAGGCATCGCTGCCCCAGTCTTTTCCACAGTGGCTTCAGCAGCCAAGAGTTCTACATTTGCAAGTGATAACAGCATCTTTCAAGCAAGAAACACCAGGAAGACAGCCGAGGTCACGGGGCCCACATATTGCTCAATGCTTGAAAATCCACAAAGTTCTCTGAAGACCCAAATGCCCACTTTCCCTGACCAGACAGCACAGATGGCAAGGGCCAGCAATGGGTACCTGGAGCAGCGTGTGACAGGTGTGCCTCAGTGCTGGAGGCTGTCTGCCCCCCCTCCCCCACAGCCCAGCCGGCCCTTCTCCCTCACAGGCGGCAGCCTCACTGGACCGCCTGCCGGAAGTGGGTCTATAAGGGAGGCAGAGGTGGGCAGGCTGGGCAGCCATTGCTAGGTCCTTCCTGCCACCCTCCCTGCTGCAGAAGCAAAGCCATTGGATTATGGAGACACTTGGCTTCCTCGGTGACACTTGGCTTCCTCGGTGACAGCCTGGGAATTGTGGATTCGGAGCCACTGAGATGTGCAGTGATAACAGTGTGTGAATCAAACCTGAACAAAGCCAGGAGGGAGGAAGGGAGGGGGCAGGAGAGGCGGGGACGGAGGGGGAAGAAGAAGGGCGTGCAAGAATACCAGCGTGTCTAAAATGTATGCAAGGCGCACTGGCAGGGCGGCCAGACTTCACACTGGGGCACAGTGTAGTTGCCGTCTCCAAAGTTCATACTGGAAAACCTCCCAGTGGAATTAAAAAACAAACAAACAAAAAACAACAACAACAACAAAAAAAAAACAAAACAAAAACACCTAAGTTCTCAGTTTTCACTCTGTTATGTTGGGGGCATATTCATATCATCGAGTGCGGCATGGATCAGACAGGAAAGGGAGCGACAAAGCGTGGACTTTTCAGTTTGTCTGGATCTCAGGAAGACACGCAAGGCGACCGACCACACAGCACAGCACTGGAACAGTGTACACAGCAGGACGAGCCCCCAAGGCTCCCCATAAGCCCAAACACTATCAGAAAGCGTGGGGGAGGGGGGTCATAGGAAGAAACAGGAAGTGACGGGGACAGGGATGGTGGCTCTGTCCTGAAGACAGAGTCCCAGCACAGACAACAGAAGCGGGCAGGGAGAGTGCCACCGGCCAAGGTGAGGACGACAGCCTGGGTGACCTCCAGCCTCAGCCCCTGACACAGGCGTTACTCCAGAAGTAAAGTGGGCTCGCACGATCAATACAATATGTTCAGGGAAAAGAAAATGAGAGGCTGGAAGTTTATGTCCAGCAGCACTGGCATTCGAGGTCAAAGGACACAAGTGCTATCAACGGTGAAGAATGGAAGGCATGCTCCTCCCAGGAGCCCGTCCGAGAATCTACCAGAAAGAGCCTTAGCAAGCTGAGTCAACTGCAGAGATGTCGCGGGCGCACAGATGGCAGAAACATAGCACAAATACCCCGGGACTAAGCAAATGAGCACTTAGAGGCACAGTGAGAAGCTGCAGGCGCCTATAAACACCTGAAGGGGAACCGCAGGTGCCAAGCCCTTCCAGCAGTTTCCAGCCTGCCGGGGGAACGCTGATGCTGCCACTCTGACACTGTCAGAACTGGTGTCTAGGGGAACTAGGATTCGCCATGTGCTGAAAAGATGCACAGGACACAAAGGGAAAAAAGGAAGGAAGGAAGGAAGGAAAAAAGGAAGGAAGGAAGGAAGGAAAAAAGGAAGGAAGGAAGGAAGGAAGGAAGGAAAGAAGGAAGGAAGGAAGGAAGGAAAAAAGGAAGGAAGGAAGGAAGGAGGAGGGAGGAGAGAAAGAGAGAGGGAAGAAAGAAAAGAAAATACAGTCTTTGGTTTCAATTAAACACATATATCAGGACTCCTGAGACAGTATATCTTCACACGTGAATACAAGTGTATTTATAATCCTCCCCTCTCAAGAGGTTCCCCCCAAAAGTCAAGAGCATACACAGGGGCAAAAAGCATCCCTGGAACCCAGCCTATGGCCCCATATTCCACTGAAAGAAGCCAAGCAGCTAGCTTCTCAGGGAAATGACTGATGCCCAGCCTGAGGCAGGAAAAGCACTGGCCGAACACAGGTATCATGACATGGCAGAGGCCAACGACACTGTCAAAGATTCCAGATAGTGTCCCCGAGACCGGAGAGCCCCACAGATGGCCCGAGAAGACACAGGAGACATGGTAGGCCTTGTGAGGAAGAACCTGGGGTTCTTGGCACCAGGACTACTTGGCGGTTTGGCAAGGCCTTTGCACCAGCTACTGCTTGTGCAGAAAATGGGGGAAAGTCGGGAACACTGGAACCTGAGCCGTAAGCAAGCATGCAGCAAGGCAGGGCCAGCACAGTATGCTTGTCGGGCCAGACCACGAGACACGGAGATCGTGGAGGTCAGGGCGCGAGGACCTCCGAGGGAGAAAGGTAGGAGGCACGCTTAAAAGCATGCGTCTCCAAACTGCCACCGGGGTGTGTATCTGAGGAGTGAACCCGTTTTCTAAGTGAAAAGAAGTGACTGGCAAGAACGGAAATTTGTTCTCGTAGGACGGAGGAAGCTGATGTCACAGGGCTTGGGCACTGGGAAGCTGCCAGGGCCTTGTCTTCTCTGCGAGGAGGGTGGTACCTTATTCAACACCTCTAGAACACCTTATCTCCTCCCATGGTTTTCTGTTTTCCTGCTCTTTTCTTTTTTCTTTTCTTTCTTCCTTTCCTTCTTTCAGATTTATTTATTTTATATATGAGTACGCTGTCGCTGTCTTCAGACACACCAGAAGAGGGCGTCAGATCCCATTACTGACAGTTGGGAGCCACCATGTGGTTGCTGGGATTTGAACTCAGGCGCTCTGGAAGAGCAGACGGTGCTCTTAACCACTGAGCCGTCTCCCCAGCCCCTTCCTGCTCTTTCCTTCTCAGTAAAAAGTCTTGTTTTAAAACAGACAGGAAAGCAAGGGAGAAGAGAAAAGGCTGTTTTATTCCGTGTGGTTTGGGACGTCTTAGGCTGAGAACGCCGTGACATGGGGCTATTCCAGACACAGGTCACAGTTCAGGCAAGGCAAGGAGGTAGAGACACTGAGGACAGTGGTCTGACACCCAGGGGTCACATGCAGAGACTAGAAGGAAATAAATCTAGGAAGTGCTGGTTGAGGGTCCTCTGTGTAAGCCTCATCCTGTCAGGACAAAATGTCTGTTCTTAGGCCGAAGGAAAAAGGTCAATGTGTCTGAACATGGACTGGCGCTGGGCTCCTCACCCCAGGGGTCCCGCCTCACTGCAGTGCCTTCCTCCTCCTTAACAGAACTCTGATTTGGTGCAAGTATCCATCATCCTGCAGGGCTCTGTGTATACACGAGTCCTGACACTGCCACCCTCATCTTGGCACAATGAAGAAATGTTCCCAGTGGGGAACAGGCCCAGCATGGTAGATAGAGCCAAGGAGGATAGGAACATGACTGTCAATGACTGTCGGGTGATCCTGGCTGAGCTGTTGAATTAATTCATTCCACAGTCACCCTTCAGTCGGGTTCTTATGCGAAGTAATAAATCTCCTTATCGTTTGAATGAGCTGTGCCTCCCATTAATTACAGCTACAAGCGGCCAAAACGATGCATGGGGTTTCTAGGGGAGATGATCTAGAGGTCCACCAGGCACTTAGAAGTGATACTCCAGGAAATAAACCTACATCTATCTAAACAGTCCCTACACCCACAAGTCCAGAAGAGACATGGCTCTAGGTTGTCCCCAACAGTGTCCTGGTTCTACAGATGAACTTGGGGGTTCCCACGGCTTCCTTAACTTCAATGCTTAATCACACAAATCTAGCTGATGTCGAGCTCTAAGGGGAGCTGGTCCCAGGGAAGGGAGAGAAAAATGGAAAGAAAATGCAATTTAACAGTAGCCTGCAGAGAGACCACCAGGTGAGTGAGATTCATTCCACAGAATCTCCATTTGTCTGCCTGGCTTCTCTTCAGGGAATCCTATGCTTGAGGTCCCAGAAAAGTATTGCTACGTGTGTGTGTGTGTGTGTGTGTGTGTGTGTGTGTGTGTGTGTGTAATCAAGAGAGACACTGCTCCTGGAGGCCCCTCCTGACTTGCAGGGGAGCAAGAGGTTTCTGTGGCCTCTGCAAGCAAGGAGGAAAGGTGCTTGGCCTAACCTCCTTGGGGATTCTGACTCTCAATAGCAGGAGTACCACATTATTAGGGATGTGTGTGTGTGTGTGTGTGTGTGTGTGTGTGTGTGTGGTGTGCGCACGCGCGCCATGGGTGTCTGCAGTCCATCCAATGCTTGAGACAGGCTCCTTGGCCTGACTGTAGCTGGAAGGTCAGACCTTCACTGACATACATCCTGAGGACCACACAGGGACAGAGCTGTTAGTGGGATCAGGAAATGGGGCTGGGATTGAGGGGCAGGCTGGAGTCTACTCTCCTGGCTGTTCAAAATGCAGCTTCCGTTGCGTGCTTGCAGCTTTGAAGCCTCTGGAATCAGGACTGGTGATGCACCCTGCCCACTAGCCTAGAGCCTATGTACTCCAGGGGGGAGTCAGAACAGGACACAGTACCGGCACCAGAAACTAGGTTAGAAATGCAAGTTCCGCCGGGCGGTGGCGGCGCACGCCTTTCATTCCAGCACTTGGGAGGCAGAGGCAGGTGGATTTCTGAGTTCAAGGCCAGCCTGGTGTACAGAGTGAGTTCCAGGATAGCCAGGGCTACACAGAGAAACCCTGCCTCGAATAAACCAGAAGAGGAAGAGGAAGAGGAAGAGGAGGAAGAAGAGGAAGAGAAGGAAGAAGAGGAAGAGGAGGAAAAAGAAGGAGGAGGAGGAGGAAGAGGAGGAGGAGGAGGAGGAGGAGGAGGAGGAAGAAGAAGAAGAAGAAGAAGAAGAAGAAGAAGAAGAAGAAGAAGAAGAAGAAGAAGAAGAAGAAGAAGAAATGCAAGTTCCAGATTGTGCCCCCAGTCGGCTAGCGCTCAAGAAGAAGAAGAAGAAGAAGAAGAAGAAGAAGAAGAAGAAGAAGAAGAAGAAGAAGAAGAAGAAGAAGAAGAAGAAGAAGAAGAAGAAGAGGAGGAAGAAGAAGAGGAAGAAGAAGAAGAAGAAGAAGAAGAAGAAGAAGAAGAAGAAGAAGAAGAAGAAATGCAAGTTCCAGATTGTGCCCCCAGTCGGCTGGCGCTGAAGAAGAGGAAGAGGAAGAGGAAGAGGAAGAGGAAGAGGAAGAGGAAGAAGACGAAGAAGAGGAGGAAGAGGAGGAAGAGGAGGAAGAGGAAGAGGAAGAGGAAGAGGAAGAGGAAGAAGAAGAAGAAGAAGAAGAAGAAGAAGAAGAAGAAGAAGAAGAAGAAGAAGAAGAAAAAGAAGAAGAAATGCAAGTTCCAGATTGTGCCACCAGTCGGCTGGCGCTCACCCTGGGGTAGGGGCAGGAACCAGGTAACAAGCCCACAGGACGGTGGGACAAACAGAAAGGAGTGGGTGTAGGAACTGAGGGACAGACCTAACCACAGAGACTGATGAGCCCACTGGGCAGATGAGCGCCTTTCCCCAGGGCCCTGGGAGTGGAAAGAGCAGGATCTTCCTTTGCTCTATAATAAGCTTGCGTTTCTTGCGTTATAAAATGCATGCCCAAGAGCCCGAGGGCTTCACCCTCTCGGCCTCCTTATCTGCTGGCTGAGGGGAGACGGAAAAGGCTGTGGTTGTCTGCCGACCGTCACAGTCACTGAGTTTGCTCTGGTGTCTAGGATCACTAGCTCTCTGTCAACTTCCTACAGTGAAATTTTATGTTATTGGGAAAACAAAACAAGAAACTCTAACCTCATGTCCTCTGATGTCCCCCCCCCCCCGGTCTTCAAACAGTCTCAGCACATTTCATCAGGCCACGCCCCCTAGGAACCGTTGAACCTCAAAGATATATGTTTCAGAACCAGATAGGGTGAGGCGTCCCAGAGAAGCCACACTGACCTGTCCAGAGCATGTCCTCTCCCCTGTGGCCCAAAGCTGGGCAGGTGGGCAGGGCCGATCTGAGCATCGCCTCCCATGTTGGGTGAGCACTCCGGCATTACGCATCCTGAGCGCTGCCTTACTCTATATCCGCAGCCCTGCCAGATGGGTATATACCTCAGGTTACAGATGGGGACATGGGAGGCTGCTCTGTCATCTCCTGCCTGGGTCTTGTAACCAGGAAGTGGCCAAGAGGGCCTCAGTCCTAGGTCCCCCTGCGGAGTTGCAGGAGGCCAGGAGCACCCTGGCACTGGTCTGGCACTGGACATACCTGTCCCTGAGTTGCCTTCCTTATCCAAGAAATGGACCCATGCCTGTCCCATCCCCGCTCACAGGACAGAATGGCTGTTTTCAGCCAACATGTTATCCCTTAAGACGAGTACGCAGCTTTTGGGTACCAGAGAGGTTCTTACTTTTCCCACTCGTGTCCTGGAACCAACCGAAAGGACCCACATCCTTAACACCTCCTCACTGTCTATCACACAAGAGGGACAGAAGCCCGCGGCACTGTCGGGCTGGCCTTTCTGAGATACGCATCTGTGATTAGACTGTCGCTCACCCGTCTTTGTACCACTCGCTTACTGGATCCACCATCCACCGTGCACTTCCCCTCTTCGGGTCCTTATGTAGACCCGGGGAGAGTCTAGATAAGGCCATTTTTATAATGTACTTTGTAGGTGGGGACTTGGGGCTGCGAGAAAAGACTTGTGTAAGGCCGCCTGGGCCTAGGGATGGTCCTGGTACTGTCTGTTAGCCATGTCTGAGGGTTATCTTGTATCTGTCAGTTTGCCAGACTGCATACCCATGAGGGAAAGGCATGCATCCCTCACTGGCTTCACACTGCACCTGCTCGACTGTAAGTAGAGGTTTCTCTCTCTCTTTCTCTCTTTCTCTCTCTCTCTCTCTCTCTCTCTCTCTCTCTCTCTCACACACACACACACACACACACACACACACACACACACACACGTACGGGAGCACAAGGGAATGGCATGGGAGCTTCTGGATTCAGACAGACTCTCCATGTCCAGCCCTCTGTGAACCTCAGGTTTTTCTCAGCTGGCCTACAGGCTCACCAACAATCTTAGCAGCTAAGAACAAGAGTCATGGATGTCGCCCTCTGAGCGCAAAGCTTGGCTTTTAGAAGCTGCCTCCTAAAACACAGATAAGGCTAGAGACAGAAGCTGCCAACCCACAGGCTGCCCAGAACTCAGGCTTTCTTCCCTAGGGGAATGTGAGCTGCCCAAGGTCTGGACCCAGGGCGCTCAGGCCTATACCCTCAGCAAGGCCCCCAGGCAGGGGACGCAGGAGCTTCCTGCCCAGAGCAGGCAGGGCGACTCCTCTCAATTACAGTATTCAGCATCTAAGGTGTCTCCCAGAAAGACGAGGAAATGGTGGTGTCACCCTGCAGGGGGACATTGCAGGGGACTTTTGCCTACCTGAAGCCAGCAGAGGAGGACCTTGGGAGGACAGAGACTCACAGCAGCCAGGCTGGCAAGGCTCTGAAGGGTCAACTAAAAAAAAGCACAGACTGGAGGGTTTGAGTTCACATCCCAGCAGGCCGTGGTAAGTGCGAGCCTGTAATTCCAGCACAGGGGTGGGTTGGGGAGGGGGGTGAGCTGAGGCAGGAGGATCATGTTGAGTTCTGGGCTAGCCTGGTCTACACAGTGAAAAGACCTTCCTGAAAAACACCAAACAAACAAACAAACAAACAAACAAACCAAACAACAAAGTGTTCACACACTAGCTCTGCTCTTTGTCAGCCCCCAGCCTTCCCTCCGTTTGCACCAGGAAGAAGTAATAGCTCTCCTTTGGAAGTGTGTGTGCACATCACACCCACAGCTCACTGAGTGCCTGGGGCACACACAGTAAGAGAGCAATCGGTAGTAAAAACCTCCTCAGACAGAGCCAAGGAGGAATTCAGATGAAATAAAAAAAAAAAAAAAAAAAAAAAAAAAGGGAACAGAAACCGCTTCCTGTAGATGAGTATTTATGAAGCCAATTTCAGCTCTAAAAGCTAATGATCCCCCACCCCGCCCAATGTCGTCCGCCCGTCCAGCAGAGTCCTTAGAGCGGGACATGTCCTCCCCCTGAGTGCCCGTGGGGCTGCACACACTCTCAAGCCCCAGCAGCCCTCCCTAATCAGCCATAATCCCGCTAATGATCAGGGAGAGGTGCGGGAGAAGGCAGGCGGGAGACGCGGGTGGAGGGATCTAACGCGCCAGCTACTTTGTTTCCTCCAGACAAACTTTTGCCGGAACCAGATTAATTCAAACTGCATATTAATAGGGATTATTAATTAATGCCTAAAAAATGCTTTCAAGGCTGAAAGTGTGATGGGAGGGTTTAAAAAAATAATAACATCCAGGAGTCTCTGGGTAAGAATGAGGAGGAGATAAACCAGCTTCTTTAATTTTCCCTCGTTTTTTATTTGTTTTGGTTTTTGTTTTGACAGGGTTTCTCTGTGCAGCCCTGGCTGTCCTGGAACTCACTCTGTAGACCAGGCTGGCCTCGAACTCAGAAATCCACCTGCCTCTGCCTCGCGATTAAAGGCGTGCGCCACCACCGCCCGGCTGTTACCCTCGTTTTTTTAACATTTATACTTTCATGGCTAAAGGAAACGGTGGGCATCAGGGGGATTCGTGTGAAGCACAGAGGGATAAAACTGATGGGAGGGGGGTTGTCATCTGTGCCCCAGGCGGCCATGGTGCGTAGTTCTAGGTCACCCCGGGGTTCAGGTCATATCCTGACATCTGGGGGGCAAAAGGTGGGAAACTCTGAAAGTCCTTGTTGGGGTAACAGGAAGTGGATACTAAGGGCCCAGGGCCAGCGGACGAGGCACCGGAAGGGCCGTTGGTCCCCTGCTTTCCGAGTCTAAAACCAGCCTCACAGGTGAGCATCAGAGAAACAGACACACAGCAGGCCTTGGTGACAGAGGGACTAGGAGGAGGTCAAGGACAGCCTGGGCTACAATGAGACTCAGAGGAGAAAGGAGAGGAGGGCAGGGCAGGGGACAGAAGGGGAGAGAAGAGGAGGGGAAGGGGGGGGGAAGGGAGAGGAAATCTATAGATGCCAATCTTTTGTTTGTTTTTTGTTTTTTGTTTTTTTCCAAGACAGGGTTTCTCTGTATAGCCCTGGCTGTTCTGGAACTCACTCTGTAGACCAGGCTGGCCTCGAACTCAGAAATCCGCCTGCTTCTGCCCCGCAAGTGCTGGGATTACAGGCGTGCGCCACCACCGCCCGGCTATAGATGCCGATCTTGGTCCCAGGCTCACAGAGATGGCAGGGGCAGGAACAGGAACTCCCATCTCCCTCAGACCTTTCACTGAAGACTCCACCCTAGCAGGCTGGGGCATCCGAGTGCTGAGGACAGCACCCCCTTCATACGTGCCGACGACCAATCCTAGCTTTTAATTTAACTAGTTAATGTATACCCTGCGTCTTCTCCTCCTTTGAAGGCCCTGACTGCTCTTGATCAACACTCCTGTATAATTTGGCTGCCAGACACCTGCTGGGAGTCTAGCGATTGAGCAGATGGGGGAGGCTCTCAGCTTGACAAGGGGAAACTGGAAAGCCCCTCACTGAGGCAGCAGTGGCGGTGGGTTGGGTTATCTGGTCTAGCCTGCACTCTGACTTTAGAGTTCTTTCTTTGTAATTTTATCTTATGTGCACGAGTGCTTTGATCGTATGTTTGTGTGTGGGCCACATGCCTAGCACCCTCGGGGATCAGAAGAGGGCATCAGAGGTCCTGGAGCTGGGGCTACAGAGGGTTGTGAGCCTCCTGGGAACTGAACCTGCGCTGAACCCTGTAAGAGTGACAAGTTTCTCTAGTCACAAAAGCTTTTCCGGTCAACCAGGGAGCCAGACAGAACCAGCTGAGGACTGAGGGGACATTGCCGCCAGTTCCCAGCGTCATCTCCAGTCTAATATTTAGTGATGTGTCTTTCTACCCTAGTCCACCCTGGCCACCGCCGAGCAGGCAGCGCAGACCTGGTAGGTGAGGCCTGAGGCACACAGCCCTCCTGCAGCTGGTGTGTGTGAAGACGGGCACAGTTGGCCTGGAGAGGCGCCACACTCTGCTTGCCTGGCCCCATCCATCAGCCTGGGGAGGAGACGGAGGAGGGGGTGTGTGTGTCTCATTTTCCAGCACAGCATTGGGGACATTTTCTAAATGTGACCCTGTTTCTGTTATGAGACTCAAAGTGCTCCAGCCGCAAGATCATAAATACTCGAAAGTGACTGCTAATGGCTGTGGCAGCGTGTGGAACGCCAAATGGCAGCGGGGAGTGGCGGGGTGGCGCCGTAAATCACACAGGGCCTCCCCCTCCCTCTCCAGCCCGCCGCGGTGTCCGGTGTGTTGACAGGCTTTCCGATGGGTTTCGAGGGGCTCCCTGTGAATCGGAGCTCAGAAAACAAACACTTCCAACGGATGCTAAGAATCAAACCCAAGGCCACTGGAATTTCCAGACTGAAAAGATGTACTAAAGGTTAAAGGTTAAAGGCTAAAGGAGCTGGGTGGAATGACGCTCTGGGTCAAGGGTCAGAGGCCAGCCTGGACCACACTGCAAGACCTTGTCTTAAATAAAAATCAAGGGGTCAGTGAGATACCTCAGCAGGTAAGATGCTTGTCACGTAGCTTTATGACCCGAGTCTGCTCTCCTAAATCCCGCCTATGAGTGCCGGTTTTAATTGTTAACTCCACAACATCCAGAAGGACTTGGGGAAGAGAAATGAGTCCATGAGGGGCTGTCGAGCTCAGGTTGGCCTGTGGGCGCGTCTGCAGGGGACTGTCTTGGTTGCCTTAGCTGACTAGGCAAGAGCCCATCTGAAAGTGGTGGCACCACCCCCTGGGGTTTGGGTCCTGGACTGTAAGGGAAGGGAAAGCCTACGGAGTGCTCGCTGTGCGCGCCTTCATGTCTCTCCGCTCGTGACCGTGGATGCGGTGGCAGCTGCCTGGAGCAGCAGCAGCTGGGACAGCCCCACAGCGAAGACTGTGAGCTGGAACTGTGAGCCAAAACCCGTCCCCCCCCCCCCCAGGATGCTTTTTCTCAGGATATGTTACTGAAGCAACAGAGAGGAGATTACCACCGAAAGGTGGAAAAGAACCAACTCCACAAAGTTGTCTTCTGGCCTCCATGAGGCCCCATGGCACGTGCATGCCAACACACAAGACACATGATAATGGAAAAGATTAAACAACCGCTAAAATTTTTTCAGTGTGTACCATATATATATGCACACACATAAACACACACACACACACACACACACACACACACATATACTAACGAAGATGAATATACTTAGTACATGAAAGCAATAATTTCAAGAACGTACATAGTGACAGCTAAGGTCAGGATTAGGGGCTGTAGCTGTAGTCAGGGTTAGAGCTCTTCCCTGGCTTGCAAAAGGCCTAAGAATCAATCCTCGGTACTGCCTATAAGTAAGTAAACCGATGCACTGTATCAGGCATGGGGCTGAGCCCTGCACGTGGATTAGCTGATGGAATTCCTGCAGTTACTCTATGCAACAGACACTACGATTATCCTTCTTTTTGTTTCTTTTCTTTTTTCTTTTTTTTTTTCCTTTTTTTTTTCTTTTTTTCTTTTCTGTGTAGCCCTGGCTGTCCTGGAACTCACTCTGTAGAACAGGCTGGCCTTGAACTCAGAAATCCCCCTGCCTCTGCCTCCCAAGTGCTGGGATTACAGGCGTGCGCCACTACTGCCCGGCCCGCTGCGATTATCCTTAGTTTATACCCGAGAGTGTTGATGGAGTCGCTTGTCCAGAGTCACACAGCTGGAGGGACAGGCTGGGGGTGTGCACGCAGCAGCGTGTGGGGTCTGGATAACCTTGCTGGTCTCTCCCAGTCAAAGCAGCAGACATACCAGAGAGAGAGAGAGAGAGAGAGAGAGAGAGAAAGAGAGAGAGAGAGAGAGAGAGAGAGAGAGAGAGAGAGAGAGAGAGAGAGCGAGCAGCGGGGGTCCTGTGGAGCTCAGCAGCAGCAGTCAGGGCAGTGGCCCACACGGCACAGTGGCCCACAGGGCACAGTGCCCTGCGCACTCAGGAGGTAGAAGCAGAAACATTATGAATGGCAGACCGTCCTGGACTACATAACAAGACGCTGTGCCGATGAGAGGTAGAGGTGTCACTGTGAACAGGAGAAGTCTAGGGACTGTATCACTGTCACATTAGAGGGCCTGTCATTAGCACAATAAGCAAACGACACGCCTGTAGACACCCATTACCAGACAGTGAACATCTGTGGTGCCCTGCTCCTCCTGGGCCTTTTAGACTCCGTCCCTTCTCTGGCAAAATGAAGGCAATACCAGCTTCCAGCTGTTAGGACAATTTGATGACATCTCGTACATGAAAAGTCCTTTGAAACCCTATAAAGTACTGCCCCAACTGAATTATTCATAAGAATTCATTGATGAAAAAAATCTAGGTCCAGCCCTGACGTTCATGTCACCTTTGTAGAGGAACTGAACAGCTTGTTCGTGATATTCAAAGCTAACGACTCAGCTATGACAGGATATCCAGAATCACCTCAGTTCCATCTCTGGTCTTCTAATGCATGTGCACGTGTGTGTACTCATACACAGACACCCCCCAGCACCCCACACACACTGAGGAATTAGAGTCAATTGGCCCCTAAGGCCCTTCCCTGGATCTGAAGCAGGGAATCTGGTGGCTGGATGACAGGACAGACTGGAAAACTGTAACCTTGCAGGAGAGGTAACAGGTCTCAGACTGAGTCCATTGATATTGAAGCACCTGGCTATGCTCCATGATCCAAGGGTCAAGCCGAAGCACACTAAAACACAGTCACAAGCGTCCCGAGTGCTTTCTGTGCAGTGGGACAGGAATCAAGTCTGCACTGAGCTCTGAGCACCCAGTCAACCATCAAAAGCAAGGTCTCCAAGTTCTCATGCTGTCCCCGTTTCCCACAAAGTTCTATTACAAGGCCACTTCCCTCCAGTGGTTTTTCCACTGCTTCCGGTGACAGTGTGAGAGGGCCGGTGACAAACCCTACAATCTCGGGGCTCAGAGGCCCTCACAGTTAAAGCTTGTCTCATACAACGTGTTCCATGTGGCACCGAGGCTCCCGCTCAGGATTCCTGCCCAGGAGTTGCCAGCCTCCCCTTGGCCTCCAGGAGTGTCACTTGTATCATGACATGTGGCGAGCTGAAGGGCACCAGCTCTAGCCAGGACTCCAGACGCACTTGGGGCCCGGTTTTAAAGTCCAGACCGAGAACGATGTTCCGTGGGTAAAACACTTGCCACACAAGCATGAGAGCCTGAGTTAGAATCTCTATAAATCATATGAACATGGGCCTGGCAACACGCGCCTGTCACGTCAGTGCTCTGTCGGTAGGGTGGTGGGTGGAATCCACAGAACCCCGTGGGTGGGCTAGCCTGGCACTGCTTTGGCAAAACAAGAAGCCCTGTGGCCAGCACACTGGAAGGTAAGGTCGTCTTCTGACTTGTAGCTATATATGCACATCCACACTCATATATCACACGTATACACACTCACAATCACATACACACACATTCTGACTTGTAGTTATATATGCACATCTACACGTAACACACACACACACACACACACACACACACACACACACGGGGGGGGGGTCGTTAAACAGGGAAAGTCCTGTGCCTCTATGCTAACCCCCTGCTGGACACAGACCTTCTGAATCTACCCGTGAGACAGTTCCAGCAAGTCCCCTGACCTCAGGCCTTCCCACTCCCTCCCATACAGAATGAACTAAGATTCACAAATTTCTCCTAAGGACCAAAAGCCTTGACCACACACACAGAACAATGCAGAGCAAACTCGGGGATGCTAAGAGTCACACTACATACCAAGAACTGAACAAACAGTCCTCTGGCTATCTGCACATGAACCCCCACAGCCTTGGGACTTTCTCCTGCCCTAGAGCTAGGGTCCTGGTCACTACCATAGCATCAGTCACTAGGGCTCTGAGGAGGAAAAACTGCAACAGCCACTGTGGCCTGATTCAGCTTTGTAGGACCCTTGGGGAGGTCCCTTAAGGAGAACGAGAGCCGGAGTGAGCTAAGTTGCTAGGGTGTTTTTCTAACAGGCATAAGGCCTTTGTTCTGGTCCGCAGTACCACACACACAGGAGTGGTGCTCCATGCTTATAATCCGAGCATGCAAGGGTAAGAGCAGGACTAGAAAAGGTCATCCTCAGCTACACAGCAAGATCAAGGCAAGCCTGGACTACATGAGGCCCCGTGTGAGGAGGGGCAGGGGGAGGAGGAAGAGGAAAGCCAAGCCTCACAACAGGCCTGAGGCAAGAAGATCATTAATTCAAGGCCAGCCTGAGTAACCAGCCTTAGGCAGAAGGCTTCCAGGATGGGTGGTTTCATGTCACCTTGACACAAGCTAGAATCATTGGAGAGGAAGGAGCCTCAACTGAGAACTGTGGCCATAAGATCAGACTGTAGGCAAGTCTGTAGGCCATTTTCTTAATTAGTGATTGACTGGGGGGGGGGCAGTGCAGCCCACTGAGGGTGGTGCCTCCATTGGCTGCTGGTGGTTCTGGGTTCTATAAGAAAGTGGACTGAGCAAGCCAGTAAGCCTCTGTGTCAGCGCCTGCCTCCAGGTTCCTGCCTGGTTTATGCTCCTGTCCTGGCTTCCTTCTGTGCTGTGGAGGCACAAGCATGGTGCTTCCTCACAGCAACGGAACGCCTAACCAGGACATCCGGTGTGGTTGGCGTGAGCCTTTGAGCCCCGCACTCAGGAGGCAGAAGCGAGTGGATCTCTTGAGCTCGACGCCGCCCTGATCATTGCAAGTTCCACAACAGGATAGTGAGACCCTGTCTCAAAAACAAAACTCATCATCAACAACAACAACAACAACAAAATGTGAAAGGGAGGGAGGGAGGGGAAAGTTAGGGTATGTCTCAGTTTACACCGCCAGCTTAACATGCACAGGGCCCTCCATCAAATCCCCTGCATGTGGGGGAGGGGGGAGGGAAACGGGGCACACACAGCTCTATGACTCAGAAGCTGAAAAAAAAAAAATGCCAGTGGCCCCGCCTCAGAGAAGGGATCGTATCAGTGTCAAGACCTGGGTGAGACAGACTACATTATCTCATTTCTGCAAAGAGCATGTGACCTTAGAACTTGCTGTCAGGGCCCCACCCATGGCGCAAGAGGAACTCTGCTTGTTGGTGGGCCAGATGCTGGCAGCCATGCCAGAAGAAGGCACCCTTCAAACGGGAAGATGGCTCTGTCCACAAAGCTGAAGAGTCTCTGAGTCTAACCTTGAGTCTCCCCAGCTGGGTTTCACCACAGCAACAGAAACCCTACCCAGGTCTTCCAGCATGGTGACACAAGCCTTTAACCTCAACGCTGAAGGAGGCAGAGGCAAATGGATCTCTTGAGTTTGAGACCGGCCCGATCTCCTCTTTCCCCTTGGGTATGTCCCCACCCAGCAACTACAGCCACCAACCCTGCAGAATACAGACTCTTCACCTCTAGCTTAGCACTCTGATTCCCAGAGACATTAGGAAAAAATCCAGACTTCTTTCCCTGGGCCACAAACTCCCCTTTCCAAGACCCTCTTACCGTCTCAGCTCCCGGTCCTAATGCTCAGTCCTCAAGACCAGGCCATGCCAGCCACGCCACCCCAGGAGCTTTGGCCTCATCCCAGGGTCTGCCCCCGGGGCTATCTTATCCTGCGGACATTTACCCCAGCAGCACTTCTCCCAAGCGGCTGTCCCTTGAGTCCCAGCACCCATTGTCCCGGCCAGCGTCTGCTGAGTACCACCATCTTCTCTTTATTCTTCAGGGCTTGTCTCCAGTCTACCTCAACTGTGGGGTTCTGTCTACCACACGCCCACCAGAAACAAGGATGACAGCTGATAGCCACACACTGCTGAAATGAACGACTGTTTTCCTGTGCTGAAGGCACAGGGCAGGGGCTCTAGGACCCCTGGGGAGACACTCTGAAGAACCACAGCCTTTATTTCTCTGATCCCGGGGCCTTGGTGCCACATACACATCTGGAGGCTGCAGCCCTCACTGGTGACAGTCTCTTGCAGAGAGAGCCAATACAAGACTGTCCACGTTGGCTGTTTCCTGTTCACAGAATCCTTCCAGAAGCAGCTTGACTTCGCAAACACTCATTCATTATTCATTTCCTTCCTCGGGATACTGTCTCTGCGGCACTGGAAGGATGCGCGTGGAATGGCTGGCCATCTGCAGAGCCACCTGATCCAAGCTGACCTCAGCGAGCCTTGCCAAGAGTCCCCAGGCACCGAAGCCCGATGAACCTGTGACGCGGAGAACCCACCCGTGGTCAGGTCTCTCCCCCTCCCCCCCCACAGCATCACTAAAGCCAAGCCAAGCCTGTTGATGCTTTAGCTGTAGCTTCATAACCACCCTCTGGGGGATGGAGCGGAGACGACGGTCCCTGTGGCAGAAGATCTGAGAGGACAAACCATCTGTCCAAGGTCAGAGCAGCAGGGCTGATGAGAGCCCAGGGGACTGACACGGTATTCTCCCTTCTCCCTTCGGACCATGTTTTCTTACATTTTAATCTATCTGGTGGATGTGTATGGGTGGGTGGCCATCAGAGAACCAGAAGCCAGAGAACAACTGTGGCGTCCGTTCTCTCTTTCCACCATACGGGTTCTGGGGAATCAAACTTAGGTTCTCCGGTTAGGTAATCAGCTGAGCCCTCTCGTCTCGCCCCCGAGAGGATGTTTTAAAGAATGCTTTGGGGATTCAGAACAAACCTCCACTGAATTAGTAACTCTGAGACTTAGAGAACAGGAAGGGACCCAAGAGATGAAGTGGAAAGTACTTAACTAGAACAAGCGGGACACTGCTCTGACGACGACGTGGAGGGGCTCCCGCCCTGCTGCCCCTCCCCAGCCCCTACCACGATCCTCCCCAATAGCCTCTAGTAAACCCACTCCCAGAAACCTAAGGAGTCTCCACCCTCCATAACCCTGCTTGCTGACACACTCTTCTGAGCTTCAGGTCACAGCCTGATTAAGCCATAGTGTTGGGGCTCAGGAAACACTCCTCCAAGGTCAGGGCTCGGGCAGTAAGTTGCTCTCAAGCCTCCCTGTCACCTTGGGATCCTCCCCTACCCTCTCTCAAGCCTTCTTTTCACAGAAGGCAGCTTTCAAAAGATCCTCCCTCAACCATTCCCAGCCATGTTGGTTTTTTGCCCTTCTGGAGCCGTCAAGGCCATGGTGCACCATGATTACTCTGCTCCCTATCTTCCCAGAACTGGAGACCTCTCCAGAGCCAGGGGGAACTGTTCCATACCTCGATATTGTTTGTTTGTGGTCTGGCCCACTCCAGGCTACCCCGCTAGATCACCCGTGCCCCGTGTCCCTCTCCCTTATGAAGAGTGGACCGTAAGCTTCCAATGTCACTGCATCCTGGGCTGTCTGTGTGCCTACGGTCCTTCCAGCAGTGAACACGACGAGCTCCCGGTGCTTCTAGAAGGCTGGAACTTTCAGAGGGAGACAGGAATGTCTCTTCAGTTTCTTCACAGACCTCCTGGTCCTCATGCATCAACACCACAAATACAGTCCCACCATTAGCTGGCTTATTTGCCGTCTAGATGGGTTGGGTCCCCCCCCCCCACCGCCCACTATAGTGGAAGCCTCCAGAAGGCTGGGTGTGGTTTTTGTCACTATACACAACTATTTCTAGCATATGGCCAGCATGAGCAGTAAGCGAGCTGAATAAACAAATCTTATTTGCACTGGATAAGTGTGCCTAACTAGAACCACTTTTATAGGAACCTAACAACGTATACTTGCCAGAAATCCTTTAATAACCTATTGAAAGAAGGGCAGCTGAGAGTTTTCTCTTGATGCTAAAGATGCAATAAAGATTAAGAGAGGCTCTTTGGCTTGCCTGGAGTCACCGAGCACTGGAGGGGTGGACTCTAGACACACACGCGCCGGTTTTCCAACTCGTTTTCTGTAAAACTCTGCTTGGAATGTTTTCTCTTTTAGTGTCGTCCCACTGCCTCGAAGATCCTCACAGCCGGCTCTCCCTCCCCAAAGAGCCGAGAGCCTGCCTACCCCCCATCTCCAAATGGACACTCGGCAGGGTCTGGGGGCCGATAACAGACTCTGAGATGAGACTCATTCATAAACAAAAAGGTGCTGAGGACTCGGTAGAGAAGCCACTGGGCACCAAAGCCTGGATCCTGAGCACGCTCACAAGCAGACAGTACACCAAGCGCTAGAAAGGAGCTGAGAGTGTGGGACACGACAGCTTGTGGCTCAGGCCGTGACCCAGGAGCAGTGCCCAGATGAGACAAAGGGTCACGGCACACTCCCCATAACTTCCTTCCCCTAGGCCTAGGACTGACAGGACACTCCTGACTGTCTCCTCTTCCCTCTTCTTTTCTTATCTATGGAGCATACCTGATGGCTCCTGCCCATACCTAGAAAGAAGTCTGGGTTTGCTTGGCTTTTGTTCTCTGCCATGGGCTTATTAGAGAGATCCTAACTAATGAGGGGGGAAAAAAGCCATGCAAAAGGCACACAGCTTTCACGATTCCCTCTACACAAAGGTCTTCACAGGCATGCCCAATCGCTTGACACTGCAATACATTGTTGCCCACAAGGTTCACGATACGACCTCACAATTAAGCTATCAGAAAAAAGAAAAAGAAAAAGAAAATCTGAGAAAAGAAGTGTTCTGAGTTTACAATCCTGTCCTCTGGCTTACAAACAAACAAACAAACACACACACACACACACACACACACACACACACACTGTGGAACACACACACACACACACACACACACACACACACTTACATATACAAATTACTAAGCTTAATTTAAAAGACTTTGTTTTTAAAGGAGACAATTTGGGGGAGTTGGCCGATGACACTGAAGTGTGCAGAGCCCCTGGAGGGCTCAAGGCTGCCACTGGAACCAGGAATGCAGGAACAGGCAGATGGGCAGACAGGGGCCTGGGGAGAGCCTGAGTGTGTGGTCTGATGTGATTAGTTCTGACAAGAGGGCCTTAGTGGAGGGTGGGGGGAGGGCTCACTTACTCAATGCTCCTGTCCCTGCCAGGCCCACAGAGCCCCACCAGGGTGCATTCCTGTGGCTTAGCTCTTTTCCTGCTTCCATCCTGAAGCAGCCTTAGGTACCCTGATGCTCTTAAGAAGTGGAATTGTGTGCCAGCCCCTGGCACGGAAACACCAGGCCCTCCCGTGCCCACCCCACCCCCATGTGGAGCCCTATCCTAAGAAAAGAGTTTGCTTTTAAAAGGCAGTGCTGGGTAAGGATGAAGCTGCCTGCACCTGATCCTTACAGGTTCTTCTCTGGAACCGCTTCGCTTCCAGTTGGGTCCCAGTGATTCCGCTCCCGCAGCCTCATGCATCGTGACAATAAGGTCCAAAGTGCCTACTCATCCGGCAGACACGGGGGCTGTGCTTGGACAGCATGTCCCTGTGACAAAACCCACAAGTGTTTGTTGTCTCGAAAACCCCAAAGAACCAGCATCCTAGGACCCACTGATCTTTTCCAACAGCTGGGGTGTGTCCTGTGCCATATGGTCAGTCAGAAGGTGCTGGGACCTAACCTAGCCCAGGCTGCCCCTTCCTCACCCAGAACTCTGCAATGGGCCTACCACATCCACGGTCCCAGCCGTGATCACACACCCCTTGCTTTGAGAACTTGACCTTTTAGAGGACACTCACTGGTAAGGCTTTATTTTCTGGTAAAATTCTTCATCTGTTCAAGTGGAACGTCTTTCCCAGAATCCTCCACGTTCGTGTCCAGGAGGCTTGCTGTAAGCGCTCCCTCCCACTGGCAGCACACAGGTATTTACCTCAGCTAAATTCTCCAGGAAATGTAACTGCTGGGTTCCTCGGCACCTCCCTTCACTTCCGAGTGTCCCACCTCCACCCCAGAGCTTTTCTGTGTGGAGGCGGGCTCTGCCCACTACCTGGGGGCAGGATGGAGGCTCTCCCTGCAGACATGCAGGAAGGCCAGGATGGAGGCTCTCCCCTGCAGACATGCCGAAAGGCCACGCGACCTGGCACCTCCACAAACCCTGGCTGTGCTCTGTCTACAGTGGGCTCTGCCTCCCAGACAGAGCTCACAACACCACTCGGGATCATTCTCCTCCCTACAGACAGTTTCTGAGACAGAAAAATAAACCATCTGGAATTTTTTGTATTTAAAAAAACCACCCAAGTCACAGAACCAAAGTCGTTCCTCAGAGTTTTAAAAATAAGTGGCGGTGTTCTGAAGCGAAGCTCTTTTTTACAGAGAGGAAGTTAACAACCTGCCAAGATTCCCTTGTTCGGAACTGAGGTTGAAAGGAGGAAAATTTTCTCTCCTGCACTTCCTGACACCCTCCCAAAGATCAATACTGCGCGAGTGTGGGAAGTATCAGGCCTTTATGTCATCTCGTGTGTGTGTGTGTGTGTGTGTGTGTGTGTGTGTTCATGTACAGAAGGGAGGGAGGGGGAGAATGAGGAATGAGGAATGGGAGGTGAAAGAGAGTAAGGACAGGAAGGGAGAGACGTATTAGAATCATACTGAAGTCACTGTCTCTCTGAGTCAAGTACCAGTTTTCTGAACACTGGATTAAGGCCAGATCACTGCAAGGTCTGTCACACTCAGGGAAATGACTGTCTAGCCATGTCCAGAATTCTGGCTCTGGGAAAGAGTGTTCAACACACACACACACACACACACACACACACACACAGTGGAGAATATTCTTTCTTTCTCTTTTTTCCTTTTATTTCTTTCTGAATTCAGTCTCTAGCAGGTAGGACATGGCGCAGGCCCAAAAGCTATGTGCGAGCCTGACAGGTGCCTGGTTCCTAGGTGTGGTAACGCTCCATCCTGTCTTCCGCGGCTTGGCTGGTGTGGTGCTGGGGGTGTGTGTGCAGCAGGAGGTGAAGCACGAGCGTACAGCCCTCAGGAGCACATGCACCCTTGGGCGGGGAGGGGATGCTGCCAAGGTCACCTCGGCTGTGCTGGGATGTGGGAGGAGAGGACACATCCACAAGCCCAGGACTCCGAGGCCACCCATGCAGTCTGAGTGGCCGTGGAGACACACTTGCTAAGAAAAGCGATGTCTCAGCAGGGATCTGAGTGTGTGGAGGGCCTGGGTGGGAGCTGTCCAAGATGGAAGCCATTCCCAGCTTGGGCAATAGGCCAAGGGAGCATGGGGCTGGGGCGGAAGAAAAAGCAGGAGAGGCTGGTGACAGTGGTAGAGGCTGGATTGTGCCAAGCCTGGGCAGCAAGAACTCTGGGTTCTTTCTATCCTAATGGCTAAGGGGGCTGGCAGGCAGTGGGTTCTGAGGTAGGAAGGGATGTGCACAGACTTGTGCTTGTGGAAAATGGCTGTGGTTGTCATGCAGAACCAAGAAAGCAACAGGAGAGGAAGAAGAAGGAAGGAGAGATTGAGGCTGTGGCTCAGTGGCAGATCGGGCTGGAGAGCCTGGGTCCAGTCTCCGGTAATGCTAAAAGATGCTGATGTACGAAGAGTGGACACTTCACAGAGATCGAATAGAACAAGAGGTGGTCATCAGCGTGAAGGGAAATCACAGGCTTAGGGCTTCTCCACACAGGTTGGCTACCTCTTCCTGGCTGGAGAAAGGCAGGGCTGAGAGAGGAGACACTTTTGGCCTACACCCCTCTCCCCTTCCTGGCCCCGCCCTCCTCTTGCCACCGCCATGGGCTGCCTCCTTTCCTTGGCCTCAGGAACCAAAGTGGACTCCGCCACCGTAAGCTGGTTTTCAAAGCAGCAAGTGGCAAAAGCAAGAAGGTTCCAGGAGGTTCCAGAAGTGACTCAGCCCCCATGCTTGCCACGAGGGAACGCAAGTTCCCTCTTACATGTTAATTACATCACAATTAGACCGTGCTCATGGGCAGCTCTCTAAAGTCCCCGCCACTTTGTCACCTTGCCTTGTAACCACATCGCCGTACTCCTGTAAAACTGGAGTCCCCGGTCTGTGGAGTCCCCAGTCTGCCAAGCTTTGTGTATCTGATCACAGACAGCTAGACCCGGGGGTGAGGGAGAAATTCTATGCTCCCGATCCCCAACTTCTACTGTAATTAATTAAAATGTCTCCACAGGACTAAGGCGAAGCTCTGGGGAGACTCTCCAAGGTTGGGAAGGCTTGGGAGGACTCTGGGATGACGGGGGACCCTAACAGCAGAGGGAGGCCTGCTGGCCAGCTGGGAAGTGTTGATCATGCCCACAAGACAGAGGAGGGGCCTGCTCTGCTCCTGAGAGTTAGGAACTGGATTAGACTGGAGAGTCAGGCCTGCGTCAGGAGAAAGCTGGCAGAGGCGGGCACAGGAGGCCAGGCCCCCTTCCTGCTACCTCTCTCAAAGTTTCGATTCACACCAAAGCAGGCCGGATAAACCGCATGCCTCGAAGAGAGAAGAATCTCAGCAGGACACTGGGTTCTGAGCTGCACAGCCCGCTGGACATGGGCCCCACCTATCCTCAAAAGTCTGTAAAGTTGGAAACTCTCGTCTCCGTTGCAGAGAGATACACGGAGGAGTTTAAAAAGCCTGGCCTAAGAGGCAGTCCCTTCCTTCACACGTTCCCGTTCACTGACAGTGACAGGGTCAAGATGGAGACCAGGCCCACGTAGCTGCTGAGCCCGCTTGGTCAAAGGTCAACATTTATCATCCTGTTTGTTCCCCCTTAGTGATGTCGCCTCATTCGGAGGCAAGGTGGGGGCAGGGAGGAGCCCTCTCCACCTTCTCCACCATCTTTCCTCCCTGAGAGAGGAGGGGACAGATACAGCAGGGGCTAGGGATGATGGCTGCTGAGAGGAGAGGCTAACAGACTTAGAAGACAACTCCCCGAGAAGGGACAGAGGCTCCCATCCCCCAGCCTCAGATTTCATCCCCACCCCAGCCTCAACATAAACACAGGGAGGCAACAGGGCTAGAGTGTCACCCCCACATCACGTTTGGGGGCCAGAGGTGACCAGGAGACAGGCTGTCCGGAGTCTCTCCAGCTGATGCCTGTGTGGGAGTGGGACAGACAGAAGAGGTTCGAGGGAGGGGGGCAGATTGAGAGAGGGGAGGAAGGAAGCAGGGGAGGAGGGGAGGAGGGGAGGAGGGGAGGAGGGGAGGAGGGGATGGAGACTGTGAGCGCTCCAGGAGGCTGAGGGCTAATCTATTCATCATCCTGGCCGTTCAATACTTGTTGGGGTGATATTTTATGGGCAAGCTTCCCACTAAGACTCTGAGCACACGGGGAAACAAATTGACCAGGAGGTAAAAGGTAATGTTCTTATAATTAAAGCATGGCCGCCCGGGGCGGGCGGAGGGTGCACCCTTCTCCAGAGGCCAGTGGAGGTTTTCTTTCATGGGTCGATACTATATAGAACAACGGAATCATCCGGTTCCGTTCACAAGTTAGAAACCAAGGGAGTTTCTTGCTTATGGGAAATCGGGGTGTCTTGTTGTCTAACCATCCCAAACCACCGGCGGTGGCGAGATTCAGGCTCTCTGAAAAAAACGGGTGCCTCTCCCACAGCCGAAGCCTTTGGTTATGGTAGGCGGAAAGGCTTCTAGATATTTATGGTTTACTGTGAAATTAACAAGAGAGGGTTTTGGGGGTGAGGTGGGGATTTTGCTGTTGCTTGAGGGTTTTGTGTATGTTTCAGTTTTTGATCCGGGATCTCAAATGGCCTTAACCTCATCCCCCTGCCTCCACCCCTCTAGCTGGGATTATAGGATTGGCACGGAGTACCTTTTCTCCCCGAGCCATCTCACAGACCCCAACACACTCAGTTCTAGGTAGTGGAGGGGATTGAAACCAAAGCTTCCTGAATGCTAGGCAGGCACTCTCCCCTGAGTTACAGCCTGGCCCAGCGGGGGTATCTGATGGATCCGTCTGCATGTTTTGTATACATGCCCTCTCAGAGTAATCTTCAATTAGACAGAAACCAAAAGCAGTAAGCCTACGACTTGCAACATGAAAATTATGAGCCCAGATGCATGGTTTTAAAATTATCCTTATTCCTTTAAAGAGTTAGGAGAAGGAGCCTTCAAAGGCCAGTACAGGGCACACATGTGAGTCTCTAGAGTTTGTAAAGTACTATCTGGGATGACCCCCACAGCCCCTAGCTCAGGTCTCTGCTGCCTCTCTCCCCATGACACCCCTAATAGGAAGTAACAAAAGCCCCAGTGGCAGAAACCAGGGATTAGGTGACAATGAAGGTGACAATACTGTCACAGACAATACTTAGTCATCTAGGTCCCTCACACTCAGAGCTTGAGCAGAGGAAGGCCCTCAGGTGTCCAGTGCAGGAAGACCCACCCTGACCTGGCTGAGAGCCAAAGCCAACACACCCTAAGAACCCAGGAGCTGCTGGGAATATAGGAGGAGGGCGGGGGGGGGGGGAGAGAGAGACAGAGAGAGAGAGAGAGACAGAGAGAGAGAGAGAGAGAGAGAGAGAGAGAGAGAGAGCCTCAAGAAACTGAGTTTGACCTGGAGGCCAGTTAACAGGTCTTCAATATATGCTACAGTGTGACTATCCATTCAATAACTAGTTATCTAATGAATTAACTAATTAATTAGTAGGAATGAGGCAGGGCTTAACTCTGTAGCTCAGGTTTGCCTAGGACTTGTCGTGATCCTCCTGCCTCAGAACCCAGAGTGCTGGAGTGACAGGCTCAAGCCACTGTCACCCAGCACAGCCTCTGCTTTCTCGGAGACAAGGGAGAGCCTAGCCATGTCCATATGCAGAAAGAAGGCGTAGCGATGACCGTGGAGTTCAGGGAAGGGAGGGAGAGCAGGTCACCGCCATGCTCTGGAGCCATTGAAGCTGAGACTAGGGGACACCCAGGAAGGCCACTGGCCGGCCTTTCTTCCCAGAGAGGGACGCCTGCTGCATGTCCCTGTGAGTACATAGTCATGCACTGGGAGGCCAGAGGTCAACACTGGGTGCCAATCCTCAATTGCACTCCATCTTTATTTTTTGAGACAGGGTCTCTCACTAAACCTGTGACTCTAACTAGTCTAGGTTGGCCGGCCAATGAGCGCCCGGGATCCATCTATCTCTGTCCTCTCCCTGTGGGGGTCCTACCTGGGGTCTACGACACCATAGCTATTTTCTTTTCCTTTTTGAAAATGCTGATGTAGGGGTCTGAACTTAGCTCCTCAGGCCTGTGCAGCAGACGCTTCGCCGGCTGAGCTATCCCCCAGCTCCATTAGGGGTTTCTGGAACAGCGTCTCCTGCGGTCCTGCGTGCCCTGCACCTCTCCATGTGGCTAAAGATGACTCTGACGCACATTTTTCTAACTTACACCAGGTATGTGCGTAGACACTGGAACGACAGGCACCGCGGTGGCGTAGTGGAAGCTACTGGTGGTTTTCTGCCGGTTTCCACTCAGGTGATCACGGCCTCAGGTTGGCCAGTGAGTTACTATTATCCTCATCTTGGTGGGACGGGTCTGTCGCTGAGCTAAGGGGGTGTCCTCCTCGTTCCCCCTTCCTTTTTTTTCTTTTGCTTATGGCCATCATATCTATATGGACGGAGCTGAGACACGGATTCAATACCTGCTGGAGTAGCTAGCCTGGACAAGCCTGTTTCCCCTTTATCTCTCATTTTTGTTTGTTTGTTTTTGTTTTTTCGAGACAGGGTTTCTCTGTGTAGTCCTGGCTATCCTGGATCTCACTCTGTAGACCAGGCTGGCCTTGAACTCAGAAATCCACCTGCCTCTGCCTCCCAAGTGCTGGGATTACAGGCATGTGCCACTACGCCCGGCTATCTCTCATTTTTATTATTTATTCATTTTTGGTTTTTGTGATGGTTTGTATATGATTGGTTCAGGGAGTGACCTATTAGGAGGTGTGGCCTTGTTGGAGTAGGTGTGTCACTGTGGGTGTGGCCTTAAGACCCTCACCCTAGTTGCCTGGGAGTCAGTCTTCCACTAGCAGCCTTCAGATGAAGGTGTAGAGCTCTCAGCTCCTCCTGCACCATGCCTGCCTGGATGCTGCCATGCCATCCTTGATGACAATGGACTGAACCTCTGAGCCTGTAAGCCAGCCCCAATGAAATGTTGTCTTTTATAAAAGTTGCATTGGTCATGGTGTCTGTTCACGGCAGTAAAACCCTAACTAAGACAGTTTTTGAGACAGGGTTTCTCTGTGTAGCCCTGGCTGTCCTGAAATTCACTCTGTAGACCAGGCTGGCCTCAAACTCAGAAATCTGCCTGCCTCTGCCTCCCAAGTGCTGGGATTAAAGGTTACTTTTTTAATTATGTAGGGGAGTGGGGGTGTGTGTTATCTGTGCATGTATCTGCAGGTATCTGCAGAGTCCAGAAGCGGGCACTGGACCCCCTGGAACTGGAGTTACAGGAGGTGATGAGACAACCAAAGCCAAGGATGCTGGGAGCTGAACTTGGGCCTTCGGCAAGGGCAGTCAGTCCCCGCTGTCAACTGCCTCGTTATCTCTCCAGTCCCCTCCCTTCATCCGAATCGCTACATATGAAGGTCGGAAGGCTGGACGTGGCGTTGGCTTCTCTCATCTCGGCCTCGGGGGCTAGTCTGACCCTTAACAGTGGCAGAGGTGCGTCCTCTGCCTCCCACATGCCGGGCACTGACGAGGGTGACACACAGCTGTTGTGTGTGTTATCCAGCTACACACTACAGATGCAGAAACCCAGAGACACAGGCGGAAGCACAAGGTTTGACATTTAGCTGGCTGTGGTGGCAAATGCTTAATCCCAGTGCTTGAGAGGCAAGCGGAGTTCGAGGCCAGCCTGTCTACATAGTGAGTTCCAGGACAGCCAGGGCCATATACCCTGCCTCAAACAAAACAAAACAAAACAAAACAAAACAAAACAAAACAAAACAAAACAAAACAAAACAAAAGAACAACAATAAGGCCCTAGATTAATTAACTAATTAATTAATTTCTGTCTGAAACAGACTCATGTAGTCCCTGGAACTTAAAATGTAACAGAGAATGACTTTAAACTTCTGATTCTTCTTTCTCTACCTAAATCACTGGTGAGCCTGAGCCACCACTGATGGTTTCATATAGTCCTGGGGACTCACGCGTGCTGGGCAAGAACTCGACCAACTGAGCTACATCATCGGAGGATCTATGGTTCCAGCTTGCCCCGCTGAGTCCCTTGGTCTAGGGAAAGCAGTGTAAGGTCATGGAAGCCTCTTCTGCGCAGGCCCATAGTTTGAGCAACTGAGGCTTCCTTCTACACCATGCCCTCATGGGAGCAGACTGCCCAATGCAAGAAAGACTCCAGAAGCCTGCAATAGAACCACCATTTTTAAAAAAAACTTACTTTTCATTTTGTGTGTTTCATTGTGTGTCTGTATGCTTTCCATGTGTTGGGGCACACACAAATGAGTGTGCATGTGTGTGTGTGTGTACCTGTGTATATGAAAGCTTAAGGTCTATGTCAGGAAACACGTCTGATCAGTCTTCTCCCTTAGTCATCGAGGCAGAGCTTCTCAATCAAACCCAGAGTTCATCAATATGGCTAGTCTCAGGAGCAGTTTGCTCTGGGATCCCCTGTCTCTGCCTTCAGAATCTGAAATAACAGGTGGGCTGCCATGCCCAGATGACATCTAGACAGACTCTGGGAATCCACACTTCGTACCTGCAGGTCAAGGGCTTTAATCACTAAGCCACTTCCCTGGACTCCTATTTATCCTCTTCCCTATCTTCCCCCTCCCCCTCCCTCTCCCCCTCCCCCTCCCAGAGAGAGACCAATCAGAGTACAACTTTTCGGGAGTTGGTTCTCCCTCTCGCCGGGCACCACCAGCCTTCATTTGTTTGTTTTCGCGGATTCTCCTGTAACCCATGCCAGTCCCAAGCTCAGCAGTCACCAGGAATGACTCTGAGCTTCTAATTCTTCTGCCTCCACCCTGCCAGTGCTGGGACTGCAGATGCCCACTACCACGCCCAGTTTACAGTAAGCACCCTGAGCCGGCCTCTCGACTGTAATTTCATTGGACCCAGAGCTAGACCCTTTCAGTAGAGCCGGAATCCTCAACCCGCCCAAACCCAGAGCAAATAAATAGTCATGGGTTAAGCGTCCATGTTTGAGAGTAATTTTTTTTTAGACAGCGATAAATAACTATGAAGGGAAATACAGTGTGTTCAAGAACACGTGGGCAACAGGAACATTGTGGGTTTTATTTATTTATTTTAACAGAGAAAGAGTAATCTACAAAACTGGAAATCAGACTGAAAATCTAAGACCACCTGGCTTCATACGACCAAAAATCACCACAAGAAAAAAAGAGGCAGATGATCCTGTGGCGGAGCCTGGCAGTAGAGCACGGCTCCTTCCCTGATCTAGAGATCCCTCCACAGGAAGCAGCAGCGCCATGCCCGCCCAGGGCCAGGGCCTGCTGGCAGGTTCCTGTCTCTGCCTCTGGCCTTCTGGCTTCTCTCCCTCCTCCCAGCTCCTCCTTCCTCCGCCACTCACTCACTTCTACTCACGGGATTTTATATTTTATTACTTTTTGTTGTGAGATGACCTTGAATTTTCGATCCTCCGGCCTCCACCTCCTGAGCTCCAGGCAGGATTGTACCACCACGGTCCATCTATGTGGTGTTTGGAGTGGAACCCAGGACTTCTTACAAGATAGGAAAACTCTCTAGCAACTATGTCCTTAGCTCCTCTGTGGTTTTCTGTTTTTTTTCTTGGGAGAAGGGAGGCACAGGGCCTCATGTAGTCCAGGCTGGCTCAAACTCACAGAGGCAGACCTGTCTGAGCCTTTGCGGGGCTGGGATTACTATGCGCATGCAGGGATTACTATGCGCATGCGCTGTTGTGCCCTGCTTGCACTCTGGAGTTACGCAATTCTCTAGTATACATTTTAAATTGGAAGAAAGACCCAGGCAGGGAAACAGCTCCCGCCACCTTCTCTGGCATCTGACCTCCACCCTCACGCCCATTTCTCCCCCTCCCCCGCCCTTTTCTCTGTCTCCATCTGCTTTTTCTGACCCATATGAAAATTGAAATAACTTTTATTTTTCACTCGTGTGTCTCCTAAGAATAAAGACATCAACACGATCACCATGCTACCACCGCCCACACCCAAAAGTTGCCAATTTCTCCCCTAACATTCTCTACACCTGTTATTTTTCCAGTCAAGGGTCTCATGTAGCCCAGGCTGGCCTTGAAATTGTTATGTAGCCAAGGATGACCTTGAGCTCCTGATCTTCCTGCTTCTCCCCCTTATGAGCCCACGATGCCGCCCCCTGACACTATAGCTAGCTACGCTTTTTTATTTATTTTTTTTTAAATTCTGGCCCAGGAGAGCATTCAAGTTTGTTCATTCTTCTTCTCACTCATAAGGCCTGACACGGGGCAGGCACTGTGTAAAACAGGAGGGATAAAACGGTGGGGAAGCAGACACGACTGCTGACCTTGTGGATTTATAGTTAACAGCAAGAGGGACTCAAACAACCTGACTTTAAGACTGTGTAAACTAAGACGTGGTGCTTTAAAGGGAAGAAGATCCGTCAGGGGGCTGCGGGCCAGGGAAGTCCCACCTCAGGAAGACGCTCGGGCTGAGACCTGAAAGGGACCATCAGCAAGGTGAGCTGGATGTGTGGGAGTGTGTCTGGTCCGTTTGTATGTATGTGTGCATGAACAGCACGTGTGTATACTTGTATATGTGTTGGTGTGTATTTGGTAGGTGTGTGCATCTCTGGTGCATGTGTGGGGGGGCTGTATTTGATGCATGTGTGTGCATATTTGGTATATGCATAGTATACTGGGTACATGCATGTTTTGGGCGTATGCCTGTGTGCATATGCGTGTCCAAGCACCGAGAAAGCACAGCCTGCTGTGAGAAGAGGAGGTTCTGCACTTGGGGAGGACGGAGCTGGGGAGGACAGCACAGGGAGGAGGGTCCTATTCTAGAGCAGGAAGCTGCCGAAGAACCCTCAGGAGAGCAGCGGCATAATTTACAAACCAGAAGCCAAGTAATGAAAATAAGACGGGTCAACCAGCCGTTAGCTTCAATTCCCAAATCCAAGATGCATTTTTAATAACTTCTTAAATTAACTTGTTTAGTGACAGAGTCTGACCTGAATAGACACGGCCTTATTCACAGTCTTTATTCCTCCCCCAGTGTGTCTGTACTTTTTGTCACAAGGAAAAATAAAAGCATTTGATCACAGGAGCCTCGGCAGGCCTGGCTAGACAGCCATGTAATACAATGCAAGCGTCCCACGGATGCCCCCAAACAGACGGCCCCTGTGCCAGGCTTACACACCGAACGCTTCTCCAGATCCATGTTCAAATCCTGGCTGCCCCTGTGATGGTGTCTGGAGATGGGGCTTTGGGAGGTAATCAGGACACAGGTTACAAGGGTGGGGCCCCCACGAATAAGACTAGTGCCATTTAAAGAACAGACGCCTCTTAAGCCACGGGACACAAGCACACAACCATCTGGAAACCGGGAAGAACTCTTACCAGGTAAAGACCCCACTGTCACCCTGAGCTCAGACTTCCGGTCTCCGTACCCCTGGGAAGTAGACATCTACCATTTAAATCGTTCACCTGAAGTATGTTATTACTATCAGGCCAAACCATGACGGTCACTTATAACTTTGTTACTTCCAGGTGCCAAAGACACTGTCACTGCCTGCCAGGCAAAAAAAACGTCTCTGTGCCTTTAAACCTGTTTCCCTTCACAGTAATGTGTGCTGTGGCCCCAAGAAGGGGTTGCCATATTGCCCGACGTGCTAGCTGGGCAGGCAGCAGGGTAGGTAGCGCCCCTGGCACCAGGCTCTTGCCATAGGCAGGTCTCCAGGTCCGGCTCTTACACTGCCCGCTTCTCCACCAGCATCTGCGGGCGGCGGCTTCCCGCTAACATGCCTGCTCTGAGATGGTTCCCCAGAGCTGCCTCCCCGAGCACCGTAGCGGGCAGAGCCCCAGCACACTCCAGGAGTGGGGCCAATGCAGGGACTCCTCTGCTCATTTAAAACCTATAACTGGCCGACCAGATGACTGTTCAGCAAGTCCAAACACTCGCACGACAGCAGGGGAAACCGACTCCACAGAACGCTCTTCCGATCCCCACACAAGCACGCAAACGCCAAACGACACGCACGTACAACAATCCCGACGAGAAGCCCAGGAAGCAGTTTCTGTGATCGTGGCTCCTTTACTTCACATTATTTTATTTATTGTATTTTTCCCCCCATGGTGCTGGGGATGGAACCCAGGACCTCAAGCACACGGGGCAGAGCAGCGCTCTCCCCCCCCATCCCCCCATCCCCCCCCACCCACCCCCATCCCCACCCCCCGCCAGCCTTTCACGCCAAGCTAAAAATGAGAAAATAAAGAGATTAAAGCGTGCAACCCAGCTCACACAGCTAGTATGGTGCCGAACTGGGGCTCAAACCCACTCCAACCTGTGGCCTTAAGCAAAGAGTTAGAGCAGGCAACAGTAATCCCAGCACTTAGGAGGCAGAAACAGGAGGATGAGGAGCTCCTTTGGGCTGGAGAGATAGCTCAGTGGTTAAGGCCACCTGTTACTCTTCTAATGGATCTAGGTTCAATCCCCCAGCATCCACGAGACATCTCACAACTGTCTGCAATTCCAGGTCCACGGCGTCTGACTCCCTCTTTTGGGTTCCAGACACACATATGAGCAAAACATCCATACGCTAAAATAAAGTGCGATAAAAGTCACTTAAAAACAAAAAACAAGGACATAAAGGCCTAGGGTTAAGGCAGTGTGGTGGTTGGTTTCAACTGTCGACACAGTCTAAAATTATCTAGGGAAAGAATTTCGAGGAAGAAAAACTGTGTGGATGGGGCTGGCCCGTGGGCATTTCTGTGTGGGGCTGCCTATATTATATTGATTGATGTGGGAAGACCCGGCCCAATCTGTGGCTTTGGGCCTTATGCTACATAAGAGTAAGGAAAGCGAGCCGAGCTCTGAGCATGTGTGCATCCATTCTCTCTGCTCTTGATTGGACATGCAATGGGGCGAGCTACTTCAAGCTCCTGCCACCTGACTTCTCCGCTACGAGGGACTGGGTCCTTTGGAAGAGCCAGTGCTCTTAACCGCTGAGCCATCTCTCCAGCCCGTTGTCAAAAGATTTTTATCACAGCAATGGACGTTGAGACTAACGTGGGGAGGGACACGGCAGAGGAGGAAGGAGCATCTGGGAAGGCAGTCTGGGGCTCCTGTGCATTCTTCACGCTGCCCTGGAATGACCTGTCCAGCACTGTAGCTGTCCTCAAGGACAGGGAAAGCCATCCTTGCCTCTTGGAATGTCAAATGCTTAGCAGAGCCAGCCTGGGGCACATCCAGTACTGAGTCAGAAGCTGATGAGTGACTGACATGCTGAATGAAGCAGAAGCCAGCTTGTACAGCAGCTCCACGACAGCGCCATCAGGTGCCGCGGCTTCTCTGCCTCACCTGGTCTCAATGTTGAGAGGTGGGGGGTGGGGGAGACAGGACCTCAACTCCTGAACTGCAGAATGTTGGAAAGCAATCTGGCCACATGATTTCCTGACAAGGCACTCTTCTCCAGGAACTAGAAGCTAGATCTTTCTAGATCATCAATCTAGCTCTGCCTACATGCCAGTGTCTCTCAGTCCCACACCTGCCTTTACTTCTCAAGTGCCGATGAATATCTTGAGTATTCCATACTGCACCCCAACGTCCCATCCCACAATGCTGACTATGTTGCTGCCCCCTCCCCCACTGTGGTGTTTTGAATATGCTTGGCCCAGGGAATGTCACTATTAGGTGTGGCCTTGTTGGAGGAAGTGCATCCCTGTGGGGATGGGCTCTGAGACCCTCCTCCTAGCTGCCTGGGAGACGACAGTCTTCTGTCTCCCTATATACAGATCAGGATGTAGAACTCTCAGCTCCTTCTGCACCATGTCTGCCTGGACACTGCCATGCTTCCCACCTTGATGATAATGGGCTGAACCTTTGAACCTGCAAGCTGGTTTCAGTTTCAGTTGGTCATGGTGTCTCTTCAGAGCAGAGGCCTGGCAAAGCAGCCACAGTCAGTGTCACCAACATCTGGAGCTCAGAGACTTCAAGCGACACGTGCTGTGGCTGTGGTGCTGTCATCTGGGCACAGCAGGATGAATGAAAGGATTAGCTGTCCCTCTACCTCAACGGCTGGTCTCTGCCTCAGTTTCTTATTCAGCTATGGCTCCTATCCAGTCATCTATTGCCTTAACTGTTCTATAGCTTCCCGGTTCCCCAGGCCTGCAGTCAGAGCCTAAGATCCAACCTCTCCAAACACATGCAGTTTCGGGTACTACTGCCTTCCCCACTGCTGCGGGGAGAAGGTCCCCCTTTTGGCCACCTGGGAGATGCAGTCCTTCTAGGCACACACTGCTATGGTCTTGGCTTATGTAAAAATCATCTCTTTACCGAAACTCTTTCCGATCTTGACCCCCAGGGTTGTCTCCCAGAACCCCACAGTGTGGTGCTGGTCTCCCAGGCAGCACCCAGAATCTGTCTGTGTTCTCCTTCTCTGAAGGAAGTGGTGGGGTGTGGGGTGGGGTGTGGCTTTTGTATCCAGCACACAGTAATCCTCCAGATCAATGTAGTGAGGACTCAGAATGAAATTTTGTTGTTGTTGTTGTTGTTGCAGTCAATGTAGAAACTTGGGACAAAACAAAACAGTACAGAGAGGAAGGAGGAGAGGAGGAGGAAGAAGAGAAGGAGGGATGGAGTTATTAATCCTAATCAAAGGCATGGTTTTAGTTAAGAACACATGTGTGCAGTATGACACATTACGGTCTCTCGGGAGAGAACCTTTCCCATAAACTAAAATGGCACAGAAGTTAACAGGAAGACTATCACCCATGGCTGTGGGCATGCCAGGTATTTCTGGTTCCTAGAGGTTCCCAGGGCTCTCTTTCCTCTGTGTCTCTTCACTTCTCCTAAAGAGCCCCATCAGTCATGGAGGATGAAGAACGTACCCACTCCAGCATGACCTCATCCAGGTACCACCCTCCCTCCATGTAGGGTCTTATTCTGAGGTACTGGGGCTTAGGAGTTTAGTGCATGACTTGGGAGATATGTTAACACTCCCCCCCACACACACACACACAAATCCATGTGTCGGTGAGCCTAGGAAAAGCCTGGCCCTGACCAGGAGCCCTTGTCCTCAGAGACCCACCACAGACCTACAGGATACTCAGCTCCACCTGCAGCAAACACCTCCTCTTGCCACCAAGAAGCAAGCAGGGGTGTGCATGCCAAAGAACCACAGGAAAAATCCAGCCCAGAGAAAGCATCTCAAATTGCCAAGAATGCCTGAAGGGAATGCATAAAAAAAAAAACAAAAAAACAAAAAAAACAAACAAACAAAAAAAAAACTCCTCAGGCAAGGGTACCACAAAGCAAGCCCTGTGGTTGAGGATGGAGACTACTTGAGGGAGAAATGGAGTCCCCGGATGGAGACTACTTGGAGGAGAGGTGGCGTCCCACCAGGGTTCCTCCAAGCCCTGACAACAATCCTTGGCTGCTACTCTAAGCTCACATTCTCAAAGCCCTCGCATCTCACCAGGGAAGAAGGAAGGCTGTCGTCTCTTCCCTCTTCTTTCCAGAGGAGAAACGTACAGCATCTCCCAGCACCAGGGTCCCAGAACGTCCACATGAGATGTGCGAGGAGAGAGTAGGAAGGAAGCTTCAGCAGTCATGGCCCTGTCTCTAGAGTGCTCGAGACAAGAGTATGCACCATCCAGTCACTCATTCAGCCAACAGTCTGAGCACCTACTATGTGCTATACATGTATGCAGCAGTAAATAAGACTGTGCAAGGTACCTACTCTCCCGGTGCTTGACAGAAACACGAACCAGGAAATGACAAGTGAGGCCATGCTAGTCAACTGAATTGTACTATGGTCAATTCAGTTGGAGACATCTGCAAGAGAGATGAGAGGGGAAGTGGTCTCTCTGAGGTGACACTGGGGCTGAGACATCGAAGATCATGACCCAGTCACATGCCAGTCTTTGGGGAAAAGCATCCTACGTCCAGAGTCATGGGGAAGACATGTCTGGTGTATTATGACGTCTGCTACGGCTAGAGTGTTGGGTCGGGGAAGATGAACTGAGCTGTATATATTGTGGATGCTGCCTTGGGAAGCTGATGGAGAGGTTTAGAGGAGGACCAGGCACCTCTGAGTTCTGTCTGTGACATTCTGA
This sequence comes from Apodemus agrarius, assembly GCA_964023405.1. Taxonomy (NCBI): domain Eukaryota; kingdom Metazoa; phylum Chordata; class Mammalia; order Rodentia; family Muridae; genus Apodemus; species Apodemus agrarius. The sequence continues at coordinate 41,716,886 of OZ030015.1, read as the reverse complement.
CTGTATGTACTGACTGAACTATGATCTCACAGGAGGGTGGGGCTATGGTCTCAGAAAGGCGAGGCAGGGCATCAGCGGGAGGGAGTGTTTGGTTTGTGCTACAGAACTCTGCTTAGCTACAATGGTATGCCAGACCCACTGGGGAGAACTTGGGGGTCTTACTGTGTGTCAAGAACTTGGCAGGACCCTCAAGACTCAACCTCTCAGCGTGCACAATTTACAAAAGAGGCACTGCCCAGTTGGGGGCTAGCCCAAGGCCATACAACTCCTGAAGGCTTCTGTCTGTCAACTGGGGGCTCCTCTATCAGGAAGTGACCAGAGCAGGAGTCAGCAAACCAGACCTTGCCCTCTCAGCATGCTGCCTGTTCCGCAAAGATACGTTCTACTGGAACACAGCATGTTCGCTCACGAGGTAGCCACGTTTATTCCACGATGGTATATCTGAGTAGCTGCAACAGAAAACAGACGTATCCACAAGCCCAGGGCAATCTCTTGACTGAAAAATTACCCCCAGACAACAATGGCCACGTTTGGGAGCAGAACTCCCAGGGAAGGAGTGTTGGGCTCATCTTCGACAGTCTGGGATCCCGTCCACTCCGCCCCCATCCCAACAGAGCTCCTGTTAGAACAGCTTGAGAACACGGCCTCCTGCTGAGCCTGACGGTGCATGGCGTTAGCACCAGGCAGTAGGTTCTGCACAGACTTCCAAGAGACGGATGAGCTCCTTGAAGGGTCAGGTAAGGCTTTCTAGGAAAGGAAAAAGCTTGAGAAGAAACAGAAGAGCTGTCACCCTGAGCCATGGTGGAGAACCGAGAAACTTGCTGAGGGCAGTGGGGGGAGCTCCCCATCGCTGGGAGTTTCGGGGTTTAATATGGCTGCCCAGTCAGGAACTGGTGGCACCAGCCCCAAGGAGGGGAGCCATACCTTTTCTGTGCCCTTTAACCGTTGCAGAGTAAGAGAACAGAGCCTGACAATTTGGGTTGAAACTAATCAAATGTCCCTTTATTACCGCTGGCTTGGCACCTGGCGGCCTTCTCAATGTCCCCCATTGTTCCCTGGCTCGGGCGCTGGCAGGAGCTGGCAGCTGTCTTTCTGGCTGCCAGGAGAGCTGGAGAACAGCAGGTTGGGGGGGGGCAGGAGGGACCAGGATCTGCACCTCAGAGGGCAGGAAACCACCCCACCCCCATCCCCTTACTAGAGTTGGACAACTGTGCAGAGGGGAGGCCCAGAAGAGCGGTGGGCAGGGAGCCGTCTCCTGTCTGCACACTGTCCCCATGCCAGAACACTCAGTTTCCATTTTACAGGCGGAGAGGTGAAATGACTCCCCTTGGGGGATCAATCAAAGTTGGCAGCTACGAACACAAATCTGGGAGCCAGGAGCGTAAGGAGGAGCAGCCATTGTGGCTTATTTCTGTGCACAGGCCTGGACGTTACTTAGGCGTCCTCCGCCTGCTGTCCAGTCTGTGTAGTGACAACAAGCAAAACACGCCCCCCCTCCCCCCGCCCCCACCGGGAGATGAGAAGGCAGAAGAATGGTCGTCACACTGGGTGTCATATGCAGACTACCTCAATAAGTGACCACCACTGTCCCTGCTAAGGAACCAGGGGGCAAAGACAGGGCAAGCTGTCGTTCCAAGACTGTGACCACCCCAAGCCAAGGCTCCCGCTGGGGCATCCTCCCTCCCCCACCCCCACCCTCTCCCGCACCCCTCCACCCCCCCAACCCCTCCCAACCCCCGTGGACCAGCTGCGGCAGAAGGCCCCCAGGGGAAGACGTCCCTGAACTGTGGTCACTACATCCAAGGGCCTTGGACCCTGACCTCATGGCTGCATACAACTGAACTGTCCCCTCCCCAGTACCTGCTGGGGACCCCCATCTGACTGAACACAGGCCCTTTACTCTCAGATGACTCAGGGACACTTGAGCGCCCCACCCCCACCCACCCCCCCACTGCTGAGGAAGCTGTCCTCACTTTCCTGGAAGATCCAGCCACTCCCCCAATATAGGAACGCAAAACTGGAGCAGGCTACCAAACCGCAGAGAAGAAAACAGGGCAGGCCATGTCCACCCAGCTGCGAACGAACGACTGCCTGCACCTAGCAAGGAGGGAGCTTCGCTAGACACACAGGGGTCGAGTTCAGAGACCGGGAGAGAAGGGGAAGAGAGCAGGAACCTTCTTAGAAGGTCCGTCTGACAACCACAGTCTCAAGAGTTACAGGCTCAGAGCCGGGCGTGGTGGCGCACGCCTGTAATCCCAGCACTTGGGAGGCAGAGGCAGGCGGATTTCTGAGTTCGAGGCCAGCCTGGTCTACAGAGTGAGTTCCAGGACAGCCAGGACTACACAGAGAAACCCTGTCTCAAAAAACAAAAAAAAAAAAACAAAAAAAAAAAAAAAAAAAAAAAAAAGAGTTACAGGCTCAGCCACAACTCACCCACTCAGCCTAGGATCCTGCTGCCAAGTTTTCAGGGGTCTCCCGTGAAACCCCCATAAACTAATAATTCGAAGGGTGAGGCTCCAGGTTTGGGGCCACAGAGCGTAGAAGGTTCCAGTAAGCTGGATGCAGCTTGTCTAGGAGGGGGCCCAGCACATTGGTTTTTCTTTTTATGATACTCACACCTGGGTCTAGTTGCTAGACTTTCAGATTTTTATCCCAAAAGACCAAAAAACAAGAAAATTTCCTAAAACGATGAATTAGTAAACAGCTTATTCTTTGGTTGTGTTATTTGTTCTGTGACAGTTCCATACATGTATACAATGTGATTTGGTCTCGTTCCCCTCCAGCGCCCACCCCTCACTCCCCTGGCCATCATATCCCCCCTCCCTCCCACCTCCACGCCTTCTTTTTTAATAACCCACTGAATCCAATTAGTGTTGCTTCACGGGGGTGTGTGCCCACTGGAGCATGGACAACTTACCAGTAGCCACACCCTCAAGGACAAATGACTCTCCCTCTTCCAGCAGCAAGTGGTTGTCAACAGCTCCTCAGCTAGGAGGCGGGGCCTCAAGAGACCCTCCTCATCCAGGCCAGAATGTTGACTGGCTTTATCAACTAGTGACATTTAAACACAACAACACCTAACCAAGTAAGGGCCAGTCCTGAACAAGCCACAACCTACTTACTGCTGGGCCACGTGTGGCCCACGAGCCATGGTTTAGAGGACACGCATCAGCTGGGGAGCTGGAACGGGAGTGGGGCTTAGTTTAGTCTATAACGTGCTTCCCATGTAAGCATGAAGACCAGAATGCAACGCCTAGAAGTCATGCAAAGGCGGGGGTGGGGGACGACGAGCAGGAGGAGAAGGAACAGGGAGGAGGAGGAACAGGGGGTGGAGGAGGAACAGGGGGAGGAGGAGGAACAGGGGGAGGAGGAGGAACAGGGGGAGGAGGAGGAACAGGGGGTGGAGGAGGAACAGGGGGAGGAAGAGGAGCAGGGGGAGGAGGAGGAACAGGGGGTGGAGGAGGAACAGGGGGGGAGGAGGAACAGGAGGAGAAACGGTAGGAAAAGAAAAATGAAAGCCAGAACCAGAGCAAGAGAGCAAGAGAAAAAGACAGACAGACAGACAGACAGACAGAGAAACAGATCAAAAGCAGCCAGCCTTGGTCACACAGTAATAACCCAACAATAGAATGAGAGAATGGGAGGGGGAGACAGGAGGAGTCATGAGGCTCACTTGGTTAGTCAGTCTAACCGGTGAGCCTCAGTCTCAGTGAGAGACCCTGTCTCAAGAAACAAGGCAGACAATACCCAAAGAATGACATCTGACCCCTGGCCCTCACATCCATGCGCCTATATGCACAAGGACACCCACCCGATCCCCACCCATGCCCCACTACCTCACAGACACAAATGAGAAAAAAAAAAAAAACCTTTTGAAGAAAACAGCTATTAAGACTTATTGTCAACAGAAAAACCAGGAATCCAAATTAGAGACCCCAGTGCACCAGAATCATTAACTTCTTGCTGAAGTTAGGCACCAAATTTAGAAACTAGTTATTTCTCCCTCTCCCTCTCCCTCTTTCTCTCCCTCTCCTCTCCTGTCAGCAGCTGACAACAATCAATACTCAGGAGGAAACAGGCAAGAAGAAACAGTTCTCACTTGAGAGCAGCGGGCCTGAGCAATGGGAAACCACCCCCACCAGTTGTTCCAACCCAGCCCGTCTGGGAAATGTAGTCCCTGTAAGTCCTGATCACCAACCCCACACCAGCACACAGCCGCAGGCCCAGGCTCTTTGGAGGCCAAATGACCGTGTCCAGCTGGGACCCTCATCCCGGCGCTGCTACTGGGCACTCGGTGCCTTCCAGAAAGCAACAGCTATTGGAACGAGCACCCGGTTTACAGCCTTCCATGGTGACCTCCAAATTGCTTTGTGTCTGTCCCCAAGGGAGGGGACAAACTGGACGCAACCAGTCACACAGGCAGTGGCTCTACTGCAGTGGACAGAAGCATACAAGCCCATTTCCCCCATGGCTTGCTTGTGTGGCCACAGATGCATTACTGCAACTTGCTGACCTCAGTCACCCCATCTTTAACTAACACCAGGGCGCTGTGACACAGTGTAACATGTTCATTTGGGGAGAAGGAGTTTGATGCTTCAAAGGTCGGTCATGGGACCAAAGTCAGGAACAGCCAGGCAGCTCCACACGGTCCCTTGTGCCGGTCGTCCCTACAGGGAGAGGCTGTTGAGTTCTACATGAAGCCACCCTTCCCCTGGGGTTCCTGGTTCAGGCACCCTGCCCTGATCCCACAGGTACAACCCTGCCCTGGAAGGCAGCAGGAAGGCAGCAGGTGGCAGGCGCCCAGCCCACAGTAGAGCATGCGAAAGGTCACCACGCAGACCGGATCTAGGCCAGGACATGGGCTCAGAGCCTGACCTGCTGGCATCTGGCAGAGAGCTGTTCCTCATTGCCCAACAGGAAAACTTCAGAGAAGAGGCCTGCAGGGGCATTCTCGGGGCAGTGGAGTAGGCCCAAGGAGCGGTCGGTCACCCGGATGTGTGTGGGAAGCTCCAGGGATGAAACCGAGCCCTGTCCCTTGAGGTCTCCATCCTTCCAAGGATTGGGGGGGGGGCGGGGTCTCAGCACCCTGAAGCTCACAGAAAGCCATTCCTGAAGCTAAGCCTCGAGCCCTGGCCAGTGGCTACTGAGAGCCAACCCTACGGGTCATTCTGCAATGTGGGAACGAACAGGAGGCGCACCTCCCTGACAGATCAGCACAGACGTCTCGCCAACGAGCGTGGGCACCCAGGAAGGCTCCCCACCCGAGCAGGCAGTTGAGGGAAGGGGGAGGCTCAGGAGAACTCCTGGGGCTAGAGAGGCCAAACACACTTCCTGGAGGTGACTGCTGAGGAGATGATTCTAGAAAGATGCTCGGGTTCCCTCCCAGGTAGGAAGTGAGAGAGAACCACCACCCAGTGGCTGCTCCGGAATCCAAACAGTCCTAGAGCTGCGTGCAAAGAGAAGTGTTGGCACACGTGACATCATTCCTACCTCACTACCAACCAGTGAGCTATGGTGTAGCTCAGACGCTGGGCCGCCTCTGTGGGGGCCAGACCTTCCTCCCGGAGCCCTAGCCTTCCAGTGACAGCATAAGCCTCCCAGCCTCTCAGCCGCAGAGAAGCTAAGAAACCAGTTCCAACCCAAAGCCAGGTCAAGCTGAGGTACCGCCATTTTGACTGCTACCAGGGGCTCCAACTTTGAGCTAAGCACTGAGCCCAGGGCTTTGCACTCAGTGGCCCGTGACGAGTTCATCCTCAAAAAAGTTCCAAGGTAATTAGTGTCACTCTTGTGACACGGACCAGGGATTTCAGGGTACAGATGTCAGGTGGCCCACCTGGGCCTGGGGGGGGTTCGAATCAGACTTTGGTGTGACAAAAGCTGGAAACTTGCACACTGCCCGGCCACAGTCTCAGTAGGAGGGCAAGGAGGTCACATCACAGCACCACCCAGGGGCCTTCTGGAAAGGTTTCGTCCCAAGGCAATGGTCTCTCCCCTCTGCTCGGACTGGAGGAAGCGGAGGGATGAGCTGAGAGACTGGTCCCTTTTCCTGATCAGATACGGAGAAAGAGAGTAACGAAGGTTTAAACGTGACCCACTGCATGAGAGAGTAACGAAGGTTTAAACGTGACCCACTGCATGAGCTCGCACACGTGCGCAAGCGTGTGTGGTATGTATGGCTATGCATGTGAACGTCCAGGTGTGTGCACCCATGCCCATCCATGTGGAAGCTAGAAAAGGCCGTGTAATGTCTTCCCTCTACCACCAAACACCTAATCGCCCAGAGACGGGGTCACTCACAAGTCAGAGGGCTGCTTTGGCTAGCCTGGCTGTCCAGCAGGCTCTCAAAATCCAACTATGTGGGTGCGGGAGATTCAAACCCAAGTCCTCGAGCTTGCTGAGCGGCGACCTTACCTGCTGAGCTATCCCCTGAGCCCGCAACATTGCAATCACTCTTACGAATGTTGCTTTAGGTGGGTGGCTTCTCTCCTAGGAAGATGGGAGAAAAATCCAGCATTGGAAGCTCGGCTTTCTCTCAAGAGCAGAGAAGAAACCGGGGGCTTGCTTTCTTCCTTTCCATCTCCTATCAACACTCAGCAGAGGGCAGCAGACGGGAACCATGGGAAAGATAAGAGAGAAGAGGGTGCCACATGGAGAGAAAGCTACACACGCATAAACACACACCCACCCGCCGCAGCAAGCGGAATTGTTTAGCTTCCTCTAGCTTCCAAAGTATGAACACTCCGCCTCCTCCAGTGAGCAGGGCCAGGCAGGAAAAAAGTCAAAGCTGGAGAGACAGAAGTTCTTTTCTCAGCTCGAGAGAAAATGTGCAGTGGACTGGCTGGCGGTGTGTGGAGGGGAAGGGCTGCACTCCGGACGTGGGTGAGGGGAGAGGAAGGGGCTGCAGGACTGGTGGGATGAAACAGGAAGACAGCTCCCCCCCAACCCCACCCCATCCCCCGGTGTTGGCAAAAACCTGGGCCCAAGCCTCCGCAGCTGCGAACAAGGCCACACTCCGAATCTCAGTCCAAGATGGGCAGGGCTAATGGGAACACAGACTTACAGCCACAGATTGTGCATATGAGGGTAAGTTCAGGGTGTCTAAGAGGTGGCGTCCTGGTGATGCCTGAGCCCAGTGCCTGGGGAAATGCACCAGAGCTCTGTGTAGACATGGTGGCTTCTATCTGGGGCATCTCTTTCTTTAGGACTGTTCAGATTATTCTGTGGGGAGCTATTCTTTCTCCCATCTAGGGGCCAATCCATCCCCATCTTCAGCATGGGTGGAGTCCTCCCAGCGGATGTGTGGTTGTGACAGGTCCTAAGCAGGGCAGCCCCAAAGTGGGACAAGGAAGATAAGGCTCGGGCTGGAGAGATGGCTCAGCGTTTAAGAGCACTGACTGCTCTTCCAAAGGTCCTGAGTTCAAATCCCAGCAACCACATGGTGGCTCACAACCATCTGTAATGAGAGCTGATGCCCTCTTCTGGAGTGTCTGAAGACAGCGACAGTGTACTCACATATAATAATAAATAAATCTTAAAAAAGAAAAAGAAAAAAAAGACAGGGCTCATAAGACTGTTTCTTCCCTCTTCTACACAGGCAGCCAGAGACAGACTCTCTTCCAGGATCATGCTCTGCTACCATAGGGACTCAGTCTAGGTCAGAAGTAACAGAGAAAAAGCCAGAAGCAAGAGAACCCAGATCACCCGATGCTTAGAAGCAGACGGTCCCAGAGGAGCCTCTGAGCTTCCGTATCACTTCAGGCCGAATCCACTGTTATTCGAAACTGATACCGGAGAGAACGGAAGGGGGCTCTGAGGACCAGTTAGTTCGTCTGCTCTGGACAGCAGCACTGCCACGGACCGCATACCTTTGAATCTCTCTACCCAACGCCAAGGTCCCCTCACAGCCCTAACGTTTAATCCATTTTATTTGCTGGCCTCGAGGACTCCGAGAGATCCTCTTGGCTCTCGGGGGAAATAATGGCAGGGAAGGCACAAATATTAAGTCTGTGGAGGAAAAGCCTCTGCTGGGAAAGGGAGCGGGAACCTCAGAGCACCGCGTTCTGGTCTGCATTCCTCCGGTGAGGACCTGTTTTAAAGGATCGCCCCCTCTGGGGCCTCAGTTTCCATCAGATGAAAGTGAAGAGGGCTGCACTGGAGGTCCTCTGAAGCCCCCTGCCCGCTCTGATATGCCTTCCCAGTCTCTGGACATCTGCAGGCAGGAAGGCCACTGTGGAAGCCAGGGGAACTCACACGTGAAGGATCTGCTTCCAGTCTCCACTCCACGAACCCATGGGAACAGCGATTCTCTGGAGAAGCAGGATTCTTACACAAACCCTCTGCTTCCATAGAAGATGTCTAGGACCAGGGAGATTTGCAAAGCACAGATGCCACTGTAAGGAGCGCCGAGCTACAACAAGGCCTCCTTCACCCCCAGGTGCCTTTCATACAGCAACAAAAGACATCCTGGGTGCCTTTTTCTGAATAAGAGCTGGCTGTAGACAAGGTACAATTAGCAAGCTAGATGGTTATCTTTTAAATAGGCCTTTGCTTTCCCATCCCTGGTCCCATTATCGGTTATCTGTCACCGGAGCAGACACACACAGAGCCGCCTGAGAGAAGGAGCCGAAACAGGAACAGATTCCTAAGTTGGGGGCTTCAGCTGGACTCTAGACCTTTCTGAAATGTACTTACAAACTCACAGCATCCTGGGATGTCAGAATTGGAAAAGCCACAACAAAACATCTATTTTACACATCAGAGAGAGAGAGAGAGAGAGAGAGAGAGAGAGAGGAGGAGGAGGAGGAGGAGGAGGAGGAGGAGGAGGAGGAGGAGGAGGAGGAGGAAAGGAAGGAAGGAAGGAAGGAAGGAAGGAAGGAAGGAAGGAAGGAAGGAAGGAAGGAAGGAAGAAATGCCAGCAACCCCGCTTGTGAGAAGCCTTGTTGAATGACAGACTGAGGCTGAGGCCCAGTCTGGGACTGGTGGCAAAGCGTGATTCGTATTGGCTGCCCTGGCCACCGGGCGGGAGGGCACCACAGTGGTACACATTTGCCTCCCTCCGAAGCTACACGTATTTCACAAGTGAGGAATGCAAGGCCCAGAGAGGTTAAACCACTTCCCCGAGGTTACAATGGGCTCAGGGCAAGAGAGAACTAGTCAGACCTCTCTCCCAGGCGTCTCTGTGTTCATCCTTGGCAGACAGCAGGCCCAGGAGGAGGAGGAGGCAGAAGCAGATTTGCTCTACTAAGTCAAGAACCCTTCCCCGGAGGCATCAGATTTCATCTGGCCAAGCTGACAGAGTAAGGATTAGCAGTCTAAAGGACACCAACTCCACCTTGGAAAAGTAAAGGAACCGCTCCAGACCACATTTCCATGGTACTTAACTTGCTGACGGGGTAAGGTTCTACTACCAGGAGGACTGAAACAGGGGGATGGGGGTTAAGGGGGTATTATCGATTTCCAGATGTTCTAAGAATTAAGTTCAGCTCTGACCCAACGAGAAAAAGACCAGATACTTCAAAAATCATAGAAATTGGTATTCCATGATCCCACCATTCTCTACCAAACAGATGCCACTACCCAGAGAAGCCATTTCTCATCATAGTCCCTTGGTGGAGAAGGTGGGAGGAGCCGCACTTGGGATTCCTACTGTGGGATGTTAAAAACCAGCTAGCTCCCAAGCTCTCTCTGCAAGATGGAAACCGATCCCAGAATTAACCCAAGATGTCAGGCCGTGCAGGGAGTGGGAAAGAGAAGGAAGCCCAAGTTAAACCACAGATGGCCTCGAGGCCGGCTTCCTTACTCAATCTTGCACCTTTCAGATTTGTGACCAGCAAGAGTCTGAGCACATGATGTGTGCACTTTATGAACCAAACGTCCCGCCTGGTGGCTCCAGCGGGACCAGGATGAGGCACCACAGGGCGAGGCATCAGAGGACTGCTCAAACCCCAGGTGTGTAATCACACGGAAAAGCCACTAGAACGTCTCACGGTTACAAAGTCCCAACAGGTGTTGCTCTAGAGCAAGGTCTCACTGGCTGGCCTCGAACCCCAGTTCTCCTGCCACCTCCCGAGTCCTGGAATCACCGGCGTGCACCACAGGCTGGTTTATGCGGCTCTGAGGAATGGCCACAGGCAAGCAGCTCCACTACCTTCCAGACTGGCACTTATTTCTACCAGAAAGATCCCGGACGTGCTTGGAGATGACTCGGCCGGTGCCGGAGCGCTGACTGGGTTCATCAGCATCCCAGCAGCTCTGGGCGCTGAAGACTGTCTCCCGGCTAGCCGCCTGATAGAGAGGGGTGGGAGAAGCCGCCTTCTTTCCTGGAGGCCAGCTGACATTCAGGAGAGGGACTGGGGGGCCCTGCATCTGCAGGGGAGTGGAGCACAAAGGCGCTGTGTGGGAGTTTGGCAGACTGTTCCAGACAGACAGCCCATGAATGCTGAACCCCGCTGCACCTACCAGGGGCCAGCCTTGGGAAACAGTTCCCTTCTATGACGCCCCCCCAAGAAGACCTCCATACCCCTCACTATTTCTTCCTCCTCTCTATGCCATTCCAGAGAGGCAGACAAAACAACAACAACAACAACAACAACAACAACAACAACAAAACTGGATCTCAAGTGAGATCCAGGTAGCGCTTCCAAGAGGTACTCAGTAACTGCTTCTCTCTCTCTCTCTCTCTCTCTCTCTCTCTCTCTCTCTCTCTCTCGCTCTCTACTCAAAAGGTGGCCTTACTGCATCAATACCCTTTTGTACAGTTAGTAATTCACCATGAAAGCTAAGGCTTAAACTGACAGTTAACCTTGACCTTCTTTTTACACATCTGGGTCTATAGAAAATGAAAATTAGGATGTCTCTGGCCTTCACAGCAGAACTCTCTCCACATAAAGGCAGAATGTCAAGGGCTATTTTAGAACTGCTCACAGCTATTCCACGGGAGAGTCTGACCTGGCTGGACACACACACACACACACACACACACCCCTCAGCCAGGGCTGTGTTCAGCAGAACATCCCAAGATAAGAATGTTCTAAGGGACCCCAGGAAAGGAAAAAGAGGTGGCCCTGCCCCGCTCCCCGCTGACATACTGACAGCGTCACAGAATGTTGGCATCAAATCATAACACACAGAGCAAGCAAGGCTCAGCAGAGTGGGAGACCAGACTCATCGACGCACAGCAAGTCAACAGTTGAGCTAAGAACACCAGTCTGGCCTGCTGACACTGATACCACATGGGGCTGTAACAGAGGAAAGAGATTTCCCCACAGGAAAACCCCACTCAGACGAAGAGTTTCAGGGAGAGAGCTCTAAGCCGCCTTTCAGAATTCGAAGCAGGGATTTAGAAATGGAGTTTCCTAACTTCCCAAACAGTAAGATCTACTAGGTAGATAGCTAGCTAGATCACCCGGACCTTGAGGATGATTTACAAATTACCAGAGTGACAAGCCAAGTTTAAATTGATCAGCTCTGCAGCCAGGAGTCTTCCGTGCCCCAGAAGCCAGAATGCCCAGATGGCAGCCCCAGCACTGGAAGGGAAAGAGGGGGGAGGGGATAAAGCATCAATCTCACGAAGTCAGCCTCTTCCCTCAAGGCCAGCCAGCAGTCAGTCAAGGCTGACCCTGGCGCGCATCTGCCCACTTCCCTCGGGACCAAGAAAATTCCGTAAGCAACTCTGAAATGTCCCACTGGAGGAATAATTCAGGAATGCCCACACTTGTCAGGAGTTGGGGTAGAGAGAGGCTGGATGGCTGGAGGAACATGACAGAGCTTATCTATTCCAGGAGGCTGTGAGTCCACGTGTACGTATGGCCTTGTGGACACACACACACACACACACACACACACAACTTTAAAGAGACAGGCCATCTCAATTTTGTCTACAAGAAACATATCTCATTAGTACAAAGAAGGAAGGCTGGAGGCGTTCTGTCCTGGGGGCACTTGACACCTGTGGCTCTGGGATCCTTGGAGAGACCGCTACCAGAGCTTCTAGACTCGCCAAAGGCAACAAGTGCGGTGACAGGCACTCAGTGATTACTTGACCTCCTCTGGGGCCGGGGCTCAGTATGCTCAGGAGAAGCACAGAATCTGACTAGGATAAAGACTGAGTGATGTGGGCGGTGGGGAGGGGGAGGGACCAGCACTGGCTGGTCTTCCAGGTTAGATTCCCAGCGACCACACAGTGATTCAGAGCCATTTGTAATGCCAGTTTGGGGGTGGGGGGGTGGATCCTATGCCCTCTTCTGACCTCAGTGAGCACCGGGCACCTGTGTGTGGTACAGATATACATGTAGGTAAGGCACACATACACAGGAAGAGAGGGAGGGAGGAGAAGAGAAGAGAAGAGAAGAGAAGAGAAGAGAAGAGAAGAGAAGAGAAGAAGAGAAAAGAGAAAGCAAGCTCGCTCCATATGGGAGACTTAGAGGGGACCCATCTGCCTGTGTAGATGGCAAACCGGGAAGGATCTGGTCTGACTTGAAACACTAGAATCAGCAGGCGAGGGTGGGGGCTAGGAGCAAAAACTATCTGAAGAACACTGACAAGAATCTCCACTCCTATCTCACAATGAACAATCTTGGGTGGCACGGAGACGCAGGTAGGATCCTCCGAAAATGAGAGAGCTGAAGAGGCCAGGAATAACAGACGGACGGCGATAAGAGGAGTGGGCTAAACTAGGGGAAGGGCCTAGGGCTAAACACTGTTTTAGGCTGGAGCAAGAGCCTGGATAAGTCTTTGACCTTCCCCAAGCCTCGATGTTGCCATCCCCAAAATGGGATGCCTAAGAGCAGACACGAAGGATAGGTAGAACAAGGAACAGCAGGGTGGGGAGCAAAGTGCGGGAAATAGTGCTCCCAACCTTCGGCCGCCGACCACTCACCTGTACCGCCGCGGGGGCCACCGCCGCTCCCGATCCCCCAGGGCTGCCGTCGGGCTGCCGCTCGCGGTACAGAGCCCAGAGCCCCACGTTGGGCAGCAGGACGAGGGCCGTCAGAGCCAGAGCCACCGCCTGCAAGAGCCGCTTCTCTTTGCGCCTCATCGGGGCCGGTCCGCCCCGCCGCGCCCCGCCGCGCCCGCCCCCGGCTTTGCGCGTCCGCCCGTCCGCCCGGCGGCGGCAGCAGCAGTTCGGCCAGCAGAAGCGGCCGCGGCGCCGGCCCCGCTCCAACTCCGCGGCACTTCCGCTGCTCGCCGGCGGGGGAGCCGGGCGCCTCCACCGTGTCACCGCCGTGGGGGTGCGCTCCAACCCCATCATCCCCTGACATCTCATTCCACGTCCCGCACCTCGCTTTTCGCCAAGAGATGCACGGTTGAGTCCAATGCACCTCCATCCTCCAATTTTCCATCTACTCATAGAGCATCTCTGTCCTCCAGGATGCAAGAGGACCCCGACTCCTGACTGCTACCCCCCCGCGGGCTTCAATGGTGCGTCCTGCCTCTCCGCCGCTCCCCGCCCGCCGCAGCTTTGCCAAAGTCCCGGAGTTAGGGAGTTGGGCGCTCGCAGGCGCCGCGGGGCACGCGATCGGAGACGCCCCGGGGAACTCGCCCGCTCTTTGCCAGCTCTCAGCCAGTGAAAGCCCCGGGACTGGGCGGACACGCTACAACCTACTGCGCTGGGATACGGCAGTCCACTCTTTTCCCGGTTCTGCCCCGGGGCGTGCCAATCAGACCTGCCTTTGACCTGGGGACTCCGCACAACCTGTATGCAGAGGACACCTTGCCCAGCTCTCAGTGGGCGGTCTGGTTTCCTTCCTCCTTTCAAAGCTGTGGAGTGTTGGATGCTCCATCACTAGTCTGGGTTCTTTGCAAAACCATCGAGGAGGTGACCGGAGCCTACTTTCGAGAGCTAATCTCATGCACATCCAAGCCAGTGGACTTGGACTGCCTTCCAATCCCAAGTGTGCTTCTGGACACAGTGCCCAGAGCAAGTTCCCGAAACCTCGAAACCTCGTGTCTTTTGCTCTCTCGAATTCAAACCACCAGGGAGCGCCCACGGTGCCCCCCCCCCCATACTGGGCCAGGAGTGAGGAGCAAGGAAAAGCAGAACTCGCACTGTGCGGGAGGTGGGGGCGGGGGGGGTGTGTGTGAGGCCCAGAACTGAAAACTCCGACTGTGCATAGCAGAACCCGGGGGACTTGTCTGAGCTGCTGACCTAGGCTCACATGAAGCCTGTGGGATTCTCCTCCGCTGCGTGCCCGTCTTTTACCAGCTTGCTCCCGGATGCCCAAGAGCAGCCCCTTCCTCTCTTGCTTTCCTGCAGGCACACGCATTGGCTCTATCCTCTGCCTCTCCAGGGAAGCCACTGAGCCCTGTGGCTACCTCTATCATGGGGCTAGTGTCCTAAAGCCTAGCCTTGCAGGTCCAACTCCAGGCTGAGCAGTGATTTTTTTTTTTTTTTTTCTGATATCACAGCTTGGATCACTCACCTCACTGCAGTTATAGTCACCGTCCCCGGGGTTATATTTCCCTAAGGTCAAATATTTCTCCCTCTGCCTGGCCTTTCTTTGGTTCTGCTGCTAGCTTTGTATTCAGCCCTCCCCCCCCCCCCCAGTGCTATTGACAATACAAATCCTTGCACCTAAAAGAACAAACAGACAAAATCCCAAAACCTCTTCGTCTATGTCAGGGGACTTCGCTATGTCTAGGGAAATCACCGCCTCTTCCTCCAAGTCTCCCGTGCTGTTCATTAGAACATGGCGGGCCCGCCTACCTCAGGACCTTTGTCTTATCACCTAGATGTGCCTCTGACCATTCTTCTGTTTATAACTCCAACCCTTACATCCTTTAAAAAAATAATTTTATAGGGTCTGAGAGATGGTTAAAAGCACCTGCTGCTCTTCCGGAGGACATGGGTTTCATTCCCCAGACCCATATTTGGCTCCTGGCACCCACATGAGACAGCTCACAACTGCCTGTGATTTAGCTCTAGGGCATCTGATATTCTCTTCTGGCCTGTGTGGGCACTTGCACACTTATGGTGCACAGGCATACATTGAAGTACATACACATACTCATAGATAATAAATGTCTTTAAGAATAATTTATAGTGTGCTGCAATACACATAACAAGTTTTGCCATTTTTAACCATTAAAAATACTTTTATTACTCTCTGTGTGTGTGTGTGTGTGTGTGTGTGTGTGTTTCCCCTGGAAGGATGAGGGATGCTTCTAAGACTCAGGAAGTAATTAGTCTCACAAGACTCAGGAAATTTAAAAAGTTAAAAATGTCAAGTTTCCTCCCCAAAGTTACATAAGCTGAAATAGTCCTGGGGAGAAAGGCTCCTCAGGATCAACCATGCTGTCTTCGAGGTGTACAGGGAGCTCCGGGGTGCATGAGCTATCAATCTTATTGGTATGGGCTTTTCAAAGATGCCCTTGAAAACAGCCCAAATAGCCAGACAGCTGGCTCCCTAAACTAGACTTAGGCGAAATCATTTCTTTGATATGTTGTCAGTGTCCTCTCTATGACAGACATCTCCCCAGGAGAAGTCACACATGCATACCCTATGTTTCTTTATCCACTTAGCTGGTGATGGACATTTGGGCTATGTCCACCATCTCCCCATTATGAGGAACGCTGTCTGCGTCTGGTGCTGTCACGAGTATGCAGTGTTGGTGTAGTTAGACAGCACTGCTTCCCCGCCCTTGAGCATGGCTAGGAATCTGCATCTGTCATGACCCTGTTGTAAGCACTGTGGCCTCCCTTCCCTTAGAATAACTCATGAGAGGACTGAGGGGCTGGCTCAGTCAACAAAGCACTCGCCTCACACACCTGAGGACCAAGCCACAGAGCCCGATTAAAAAGCTAGGATTACAGAAGTGCATGCCTGTAATCCCAGAGAAGGAGAGAGGTGGAGCCCTAGAAACTCCCTGATCAGCTAAAGCAAAGAAAGAGGGGGGAAGGCGTCTGTGCAATGACATCAAATTTATGCCCTATGCCCGGACCTCCACATGCATGTGTGTGCACGCACCAATAACCCAAGAGACTCCTTAGCTCAAAGCCTAGGTTTATGCCGTTTCTCATCCTCTCCCAGGTACCCTGGCTTTTGATGCCTTACACACACACACACACACACACACACACACACACACCTGACAGCCTCACCCCAGGTCCTATCCACATCAGCTTTGTCAACTTGACACAGCCTCCAGCCATCTGACAAGGGACCCTCAACGGAAGAAGTGCTTAAATCAGGTTAGTGGGTAGGCACTACTGCAGGGGATTGTCTTGGTTATTAAATGATGTAGGGAGGCTTAGCCTCGAGTGGGAGGTCATGGGTCATGGGCTGCAGAAGAAAGCTAGAGGAGCATGGGGCTAAGAGTGAGCTAGAGCGTGAATGAGCAGCCCTCTTCCCGGGTTCCTGGCCCTAGCCCCTACATTGACCTTCTGCAATGACAGACTTTGACCTGGATGTAAAAGCCAAACAAAGCCCCTCCTCCCCCAAGTTGCTTTTGGTCAGTGTCTTATCACAGAACCAGCAGGGAAACTGGGCAACTTCTAGAACTCTTTTCCTCTGAACCTTTGCAGGGTTCTCTTCATTTTTCTCAGGTCCCAGCTCTTGTGATGGCTTTCCCAGCCTCCATCTCGGAAATCTCATCTCTGTTTGCATGGCTTTCTTGAGAGCAGGCCTGAAGCTGGTCCTCCCTGTGAAGAACACAAGTCCTAAGCATTTGGAAAAGCAGGGTTTCCTTGTCTCCTAGAAACACATGCATCTCAGCCAACACATGCCCTGCCTTCACTGCTAACCAGGAAACCAGAGCGTCTTCCTGCAAGAGGACTTTGTGACCAGTACCCAAGGACCTTAGTTCACTGTCCCCCTACATCTTGTGAAGCCCAGGACCCAACCGGATGTCCTGCTCAGTAGCTCCTGACTGGGAGAAGCATGCAGTTGAAGCCACCAGGGAAGGAATGCACTCCGCATTGCTCTCTTCCCCCTCTTCTTCCAGCTCCCTAGAGCACCCCACAGGAAATTGAATTTGAGCTTTCTCTCACGACTTAGCAGTCACTTGTTGATCAAAGCTCAATCTGCCCCCAGTGGGGACTCGAGTCTGAGAAGCCAGCTTTAATCTGAAGTCTCTTTGATCACTTTCTACCAAGTGGGATGCCCCCCCCCCAGGAGAAGGGGCTCTCTGGACTTTATCCTATTCACGGGGGAAAAAAACGCCACTCTACCCCCCCCCCCCCGGAAAACTGAGCTAGCCATGAACTGAAATCCACAGGATCTCTTACCTTCAGACCAAGTCTCTGGTTAGCCTGGAGTGGTCGTTAAATGAGATAGTGCACTCAAAGACTAACGACAGACCCTGTCCACCGTGAGCACAGTAACCGTGGGTGGAAAGAACGCTCAACACCAACAGGAGCGCAGAAGCAAAGTGTCAGCTGCAGAGCAGGCCACACTCTGGCTCGCACTTTGCTCTCCTCCTTGCCTGAAACCATCTACAGATACCTTCTTCCTGCAACTCCGTTTCTGGCCCCGAGACCCTGCATTTGCTCTCGATTCTGCCAGCTGCTTGTCAGATCTCCACCTGGACAGCTGGTGCTCACCCTCCGGGTCCCTGTGAGAACATGACCTCTTCACATCCATCCTTGTGAAAATTCTCTCTTCCGTAGTAACCCTGCAGTTTCATCACAGCACACAGCCTCCTTGGCCTCAGGCTTATCTCCTCCTTCATCGTTGGAGGCTCTCTACAGAGTATCCTCCTAGAGCCATCTTACCTCCTCACATCCTGCCACATCCTGGAGCCCAAGGAGAAACACAGATCCGGACACTTCAGAAAGGATTACACTCTGTGGCCTCCCAGGCTCTCTCCTCCTCCTCCTTCCCAGTCTCACTTCTCTTTGCAGGTCTTTAAGGAGCTGTTTGTTTCACGGCTGGCTGGCTCCTCAGTGTTCTGTCCTGTCACCAGTAACAGACTGAGCCACTCAAAGGAGAGGGTGACAGGTGTGAGCCTGCAGCCTGCAGCTCCAGCTGGGTGTCCCCCCCCCCAACACACACACACCTTACCTTCAGAAGCCCTGTTGCAGAGGCAGGCTTGGTGAGGCCGAGCTCTGAGTAGAGGGACATGAAGTCCTTCAGGTAGAGGCGAGGTCAGTCTGTTTCAAACACTCTTTAATCTTGTCAAGGCCTCGAGCACATTCAAGTTCCTGTTCCTTCCTCAGCTGGGCTTGGTGTATATCTGTAACCTCAGCACTTGGGAGTGGGAGGTAGGACAATTAGAAGTCCAAGGCCAGGCCGGACGGTGGTGGCGCACGCCTGTAATCCCAGCACTTGGGAGGCAGAGGCAGGCGGATTTCTGAGTTCGAGGCCAGCCTGGTCTAGTGAGTTCCAGGACAGAGAAACCCTGTCTCGAAAAACAAACAAACAAACAAACAAACAAACAAACAACAAAAAAAAAAAAAACAGAAGAAGTCCAAGGCCAGCCTGGACTACACATGGAGGGCAGGTGGGACTACATGAAATTCTCTCTCTCTCTCTCTCTCTCTCTCTCTCTCTCTCTCTCTCTCTATCACACACACACACACACACACACACACACACACACACAAACACATACCGAAAAACAACCAAGTCGGGGCCGGAGAGACAACCCAGCAGTCCAGGGCATTGCTACTCTTTCAGAGGCTTCAGTTCCCAGAACCCACATAGTGATTCCCAGCACTCCCAACCATCAGTAACTCCAGTTCCACGGGATCTGACTCCCTCTTCTGGGGGGGGGGGGCGCCAGATACACACACAGTGTACATACAAGCAAGCAAGCAAGCGAGAAACACTCTGCCCTTGTTTGCATCTCTGTGGCTGTGGTGAGACGCTGACCAAAAGCAACTTGCAAAGGAAAGGGTTGCAAGTTACAGCCCCTCCCATCAAGGGAAGCCGAGTCGGGAACCAGGAGGCAGGAACTGAAGCAGGGATCAGGAAGGAACGGGGCTCACGGCCTGGCTTTCCAGTCTGCTCGGCCTGCTTCCTTACATTACCCAAGACCAGCAGCCCAGGGAATTAGAGTTACAACCAAATGCGAGCCACCATGTCCGGAACCCAGGGTCCTCTGCAAGAACAGCCAGTGCTCTCGATGGCTGAGCCATCACCTCTCCAGCCCCTAGTGATTTTCCTCTTTTGTACAAAGAAAGTGAAAGTTGAAGATGGGTGGTGGGGTGTGTGTGTGTGGGATCTCTCTAGGTGTGTGAGTCTCTCTGGAGAGTAGATTTGTTCTGCACGCACCTCTGTAGTATGAGGAGCTTGGAGGCCCTGAAGCTCTTGGCTGGGTGCGGAGGGCCCCCATGCTCAGACCTGCACGCCAGCTCAGTAAGTCAGGCTCTCTGGAGCTCTGATTCAGCGACTCTCAGGCTGCGACCTTCTTTCTGTAGCAAGTTAGAGCCTAGGCTGCTGCTATTGTTTACCCAGTAGATCATCTGTCATTCTATTGGGGTGGCGGCTGCCAGCAAACTCCAGGGAGTCCAGAGAGGTCAGCTTGGGTTTAAGTGCCCAAGAATGAGCCCTCCTGGCGGGCTTAGTGAGGATCAGAAGTTCAAGGTCATTCTTGGCTACTTAGCAAGTTCCAGTCCAGCCTGAGCTACAAGACTCCGAGTCTCCAAACAAAAACAAAGCAACAACAACAACACCAACAAAAACAAAAACAAAACAAAACAAAGAATCTGAATGGCTAGCGAGAGCCACTGAAAGTTAAGATCTGAGCCTGGAAACTGAGGCTCACAGAGAAGGCAGCGCCACTCCTTGCTACTATTGTAGTAGTCTGGTTTCTTCCTCCGCAGTCCCATTAACCAGGAAGTTCCCAGGGCACCTCGGCACTGCAGTCCGGTATACGTGTCCTTCTGATCCGCCCCGTTTCCACTGAGATCCGCAAGTCCACTCTCAGCTCAGAGACTGGATCAGAAGTGATCCCCACCCCCCAACTGCTGTATTAGTCAATCAGAACATTCTCTCTTCTTCGGTTCCAGGACTGGGTGCCAGAGCTTCCGGAAGTTTCATCTGAGTGGTGAGGCTCAGATCTGTGCAGGGACAAGCTAGCCCCTGAGCTAGCCTGGCTGCTTAGAGTGTCGGTTAGGAGCCCGCTGTGGGGGGTGGACGGGACTGGATCCACTTTAGCTCTCAAGAAGCCTCTCAGTGCTTTAGGGAGGAGTGGAGGAGCTACATCTATAGAAGCCATGGTGGTGGCTCACACCAGTAATCCCAGGGTTTGTGAGGCAGAGGAGGGGGATTGCTTTGAATTCGAGCCCAGCCCCTTCTATTGGTCAGCCAGAACTTGAGGGTGGGGGGAAGTCATATATTGGTTTGTTCTGAATAGACTGGACCCTAGGGTAGCCAGGGAGGGGACACAGAGGGAGTCAGGATGGTTCCAGAATATCTCTTGTTTTCCCCTTCAAGTGGCCACAGCTCTAGTCACCCTGCCTTTTACCCACAAGCCTTCCCCTCCAGGCTCTGGGCCCAGCCCCTCCTCTCCCATGCAGGCACACTGATGGATAACTCACATTTCCAGCCCTGGGGTACAATGCTTCCCTTGTGGTCACCTACCCGCCTGTCCTGTTGTTCTGTAAAAATCTTCTCTAACTTATTGGCTTGACTTAACAAGGCCCACAGTCGACGTGAGCCTCCTAAGGACATAGGAAACAGGAATGGAACCCACAGTGAAAACCCTCACTGTCACCCGGGCCTCCACTCTAGCAGACATCTCACATGGGACCTAATAATGCTGACTTTATTGCCTAGTAAAATGTACATGTATCCCTAGCCTTCTGGGCCTGCTCTGTAGGACAGATTTCAGATGCTTGCAAGAGCCTATGATTAGATCCCAGCTGCATCCGGTGGCTTCAGGGACACCCCTTCCTCTGTGGACTGGGCTGGCCCAGATGGGAAGGTTGAGTCTGAGGTGCTTGGACTTTCTTAGAAATCAGAGTTCAGAGCTGGAGTAGCCAATGTCTGACACTCACACATGTCTCGTGTGTATCTGAACTGATCCTTCCCTGGTTGGCTCTAATAGACTAGTTGCTGGTGATACTGAAGAGGAAACTACGTTTTCTTGTTTTGTCTTGTGCAAGATGCCACAGATTGGAGCACATGACCCATAGGTTGAGAAGTGGTGCCCTATATCCTGACTTCCACCCTCATAAGATTAAGATGTTCTGCCGAATAATTTTGAAATGTTCGGTCAAGTTCTTATGTGAGTGAAACAAAGAAATAAAAAGAAAAGGACATGACTGTTGTGGTGGCTTGAATAGGTATGCCCTCCCCAAAACCCCGTAGACTGATATGTTTGAATATGCTTGGCCCATAGGG
This sequence comes from Apodemus agrarius, assembly GCA_964023405.1. Taxonomy (NCBI): domain Eukaryota; kingdom Metazoa; phylum Chordata; class Mammalia; order Rodentia; family Muridae; genus Apodemus; species Apodemus agrarius. The sequence continues at coordinate 41,695,602 of OZ030015.1, read as the reverse complement.
AGATCCATTATTAGAAAATGTGGCCTTGTTGGAGTGGGTGTGTTCTTGTTGGAGGAAGTGTGTCGCTGTAGGGGAGGGCTTTGAGGTCTCCTATGCTCAAGGGTAGACAGTCTCCTCCAGCACCTCCTTCAAGATGTAGCCCTCTCAGCTCCTCCAGCACCATGTCTGCCTGCACGCTGCCATACTAAACCTCTGGAACTGCAAGCCAGCCTCAGGTAAATGGTTTCCCTTTTAAGAGTTGCTGTGGTCATGATGTCCCTTCACAGCAATGACACCCTAACTATCGTCAACTAATTCTGGGTACGATGGAAGAAAGCTTTTCAGGCCCAAGCCACCTCAAAACCACATTTCCTAATCAGTGTGTACAGGTGCGTGTCTGCACATGTGAGAGGGACTGACTGTGTAGCCCAGGTCAGCCTAGAATTCAAAATCCTCCTGTCTCAGCATCCTGGATGCTAGGATTACATGTATCACCACACCAAGCTGCATGTTTCGTTTGGTCTCATGAAGCCTAAGCATGCCTTGAACTCCTGGAGATGATGACCATGATGTAAGTATGTGTGTGTCTGCATGCATGTGCACACGAGGGGGGGCGTTTATAGTATAATGACTCATGCGTGTGTGTGTGTGTGTGTGTGTGTGTGTGTGTGTGTAGGGGAGCAAGCAGGAACAAAAGGCAGTAAGTGTCCTGCTTTATCAGTCTCTACCTTGTTCCTTCGAGACAAAGTCTCTCCCTGACCTTAGAGCTAGGCTGGTAGCTGGCAAACTCCAGCAATCCTCCTGTCTCCCGTAACCAGCCTTTTACAGGGGCAGTGGGGATTTGAACTCAGGTCTTCATTCTTGCAAAACAAGTGTTTACCCACGGAGTCACAACCCCCCTCCACCCCCTATCCCTGACTTTAACCTTCTGACCTCCCTGTTTCTATGCCCTAGATATACTGCTGAGGTTTGACTCTAGGATTTAGTACACACTGGGAAATCGCTCTATACCAACGGAGCCGTGTCCCTAGCCCCTGCATGTCTATTTAACATTCTTATTTCAGTAATCTGACATGTGCATATGTTATAAAATTAAGTCACTTGGCTATAACAAAAGGCACTCCTCCATACAGCCTGGTCCTTGGAAGCCAATCCCTTTTTAACTGTTTTAACTGTGGCTGACACTTGCTGAATATATTTATCGCAGACCAAGCCCTTGCTGTACACTGCCTCCCTGAGGACTCGCAGAACTATGTGAGATGAGTACCATCACTTTGTTTCCTTCACAGATGGGAACTAAGACAGGGAGTAGTCAAATGACAGGTCAAAGGACACACGGCTCGTGAGCGACAGGAGTATGACTTGAGCACTGGCGCTCTTGCCTCCAGACCCTCTCCCTCCCGTGCCTGTAATCATGCAACTCCGGTGGTTTCTGTGGATGATTTATTAGTTCTGCTTCTTGATTTACCACTGCAGACAGTAGCTATTGACATAGCCGTATGATTGATGGAGCTTTCTCTCACCGAATCCCCATCTTCTGCCCACAGCTTTAGATGGTTACCAGCAATGCTGAACCAGCAATGGGGGACCCCCGGAGCTATCAGCAGTGCACGCAAACCTCCGTTCCTTGTTCCAAGTCTACAAGCAACTGTCATGTGCTTATGTGAGATCACCTGTGAGTCGAATGACGGACAGGCTGTCTCTGAATTTCTAGTTATCCATCCCCACTGCCATAGTGCCCACTTCTGGGCCAGACATGTGCCTGGTGCTTGAGAAATTCTCTCTGTGCTAGGACTAACACAGAGAAAAGCTTAGGCCAGAGGCACGGCAAATTCAGTCTATAATATCAGAGGTACTAACCTAACCCTTTGAGGAGGGAAAGGTACTAAGAAATGGAGACTCAGCTGTCAGGAAGTGGTTCACCTTGGAGCTAAACAACTGTGTGCCTGGAACACTTTGGGTGTTCGGTTCCCTGACCTCCAGCACCTGGCCTGGTCCAACTCCCCATTCTCCTGCAAGGACCTCACAGTATACAGGCTCTGACTAGCAGTGTATCCCCAGGAGGCACTGGGATTGCTCAGCTGGTTGCAATAGGCTGGAAAACCTCACACATTCCTGGGAAGGGCCCAGGATTTAGGAGCTCTGTATATACCGCTTCTGTATATACTGCCTCCGTATATACTGCCTCTGTATATACCGCCTCTGTATATACTGCCTCCGTATATACTGCCTCTGTATATACTGCCTCTGTATATACTGCCTCCATATATACTGCCTCTGTATATACCACCTCTGTATATTCTGCCTCCGTATATACTGCCTCTGTATATACTGCCTCTGTATATACCACCTCTCTGCCTGTCAGCCTCCAGCATCTCTGGCTTAGCTTCCACCCCTCTGAGTATTTTTCATTAATATTTAAAATAAATTCTCTCTCTCTCTCTCTCTCTCTCTCTCTCTCTCTCTCTCTCTGTGTGTGTGTGTGTGTGTGTGTGTGTGTGTGTGTTGGTAGCGTGCATTATGAAGGTGAGGCAAGTGTGTGCACACACGTGGAGACCCAAGCTCTGTATGTGTTGTTCCTCTGGACATCAGCTTCATGTTTGAAATAAAGTCTCTCCCTGGGAACTGGGGCCGGGCTTTCTCCACCTCCCCAGTACTGGGATTATAAGCATGTGCCATGAGATCCCACTTTAAAAAATACAAACGGGCTGGAGAGATAGCTCAGTTGTTAAGCGCATTGGCAGCTGTTGCAGAGGCCCTGGGTTCAATTCCCAGTACGCACAAGGCAGCTTACAACTGTCTGTAATTCCGGCTCCCAAGAATCTGGCACCCTCTCACAGGCATACATGCAAGCAAAACATCAATGTGCATAAAGATAAATAAACCTTCAAACGAGCAAGCAGAGCAGGGTTCTGCAGATCAAACTCAAGCCCTCGTGTTTATGCATTGGCCACTTCACCAGCTGAGCCAGCTCCCCAGACCCCCTCTAGGTAATTTCGTATTCATCCTTTGCACTTCGGGTCACGTGACATAGGGCAGACACCACCAACCCCCCACCCCCACCCCCCACCCCCCCGCAAGGCAGATGATATCCCCTTATATACTAACCGTCCGTCCCTTTATTATACTGGGCACAGTAGTAATAATGCATCTGCTAACGTAATTGCTTGTGTAATGTGGGTGGGCCTGACTTTTTAGACTGGAACTCCCATGGGGTGGAAACCATCTCTGAGTTTCCCAATTACACCCTCCCCCACAGCCAGCACAGCATCCAACAAAATGAATGAAGGAGAGGGTGAACCCATTAGTGAACTGGCCCAGCCTCTACACACTCCAGAACCTTCTCACGTCTAGAAAAGGGGTGGTGAAGCTGTCCATCCCCAGACTCCCTGGTCCGGTCTCACAGCTGAGCTCATCTTCTGAGTGTGTAGTACTGGTATCTCCAGTGATTCGTGGAGACTTCTGGGGTGCTCTGCTCTTATCTCTCGACCCAGTCTCCCCCTACCCTCAGCCTTCAGTGCTACCACACCCTGCTTTTTCTTGTAGATTCTGGGGACCAAACTTCTAGGGACCTGCTCAGGCCCTGCAGGTCTTCATGCTTGAATAGCAAGCACTCTACCTCTCCAGTCCACAACATAATTGTAAGAATCCAAAGATAAAGGGTTAGGGAAAGCAAATGTGACTTAATATCCACCCCCCCACACACACTCTCTCTCTCTCTCAAATACACACACCCTTGTTTGCAGGCTAGGCAACAGTCCAGAACCTCATTTCCTCTGCTTCACTGGCTGTGAGAGGTGATGCTTCTCACCTCACTAGACCCTGATGGCCTCCCTTCGAGCTGACGACACAGGTGACCAGGGGATCTGCAGCATCCTGACCCTCTCCCACCTTGGCCCCCAGGTGTAGCTGCTGGTGTAGACGGGTGAAGGGGAGCAGGATAGTTAGACAGGGTCAAAGCTAGAGCAGGCAGGCCAAGAAGGATTCGTTATGTGACTCTGTTCTTCCTGCAGGGAGCACAGTGTGGCTGTCCGCAGGGACGTGAACGGGGCTGCCAAGTGTGTGATCCGAAAGCCGTGCTGGTGCGCCAGGGATCTTCAAGGTGTGGGACAGGGTGGAGGTTGAAAGAGAAGATGGAGCAGGAGCTGCTGGCACACGCCTTTGGTCCCAGCACTCAGAAGGCAGAAAGGTCGCTGTAAGTTCAAGGACAACCTGGTCTACAGAGTGAGTTCCAGGACAGCCAAGGCTACACAGAGACGTTGTTTTGAAACAAACAAACAAACAAACAAACAAACAAACAAACAAACAAAGAAGATGGGCAAGCTAGGAGCCAGGGTTAGTAGTACACACCCACCACCCTGTCAGATTTCATGGAGAAGATCCTGCTAACAGTGAATTTCAACTTGACCCTTGCAGATCATAACGAAGGCATGTTTGTGCTCAAGGTGTGACCCGGATTTATCTTGTGATCGTTCAAAGGCTGATGTGTGAGCCTTACTTTCCACGGGTGCTCAGGCCCTGCAGAGTTTTGGGGGAACCTCACTACTAGAGTGAGCTAGATAGCAAGACCCCTGTGAGAAAGGATTGTCTTGGCTGTTCTTCACGGAGAGAACACTGTCTTTAAAGGCGGTAGGCGGCACAGCAGGGTGGTTGTCCTCAGGAGCAACCCCAGTGAGGGGCTTTTCTCCTTCCAGAAGGAGATAACTGATTTCTGTCAAAGGACAGCAACTTGCTTGGACTCATTTAACCTAAGAGGTCTAGACCTTGTGAGGCTAAGGTCTGGGGTTCCCAGCGGGTTATCCAACAGTGGTGGGAAGGAGAGCCAATGCCCCGCCCCATAGCATCTCCGGGCAGGTCACATCAGCTCTCTGAGCCCTAGTTTCCTTATTGAGTAGAGGTGAGTGTAATGTGTACACAAGAAAGCATTCGCCAGAGACGTCATTATTTACTTGTTTTACAGTTTAATTTTTATTACTGTGGGTACGGTGGGTGTGGGAGCACGCATGCCACAGAGTTGACGTCAGAGGGTAATTTGGTGAAGTTGCTTCTCACCTTCCACCTTACGTGGGTTCCTGGGGTGGAACTTAGGTTGTCGGACTCGGACAGCAAGCACCTTTACTGGCTGAGCCATATTACTGGCCCACGTCTGAGTCTTTATAGCTGTGACAGCAAGGGTGGGTATTGGAAAAGTGACAGCTTCCACCCCCGCAGCCGTATGCTTGGCTTGGATTTTGACCCGTGGGGGCAGTTTTTCCTCTGGGTCTCTGGTCTTCCCTTTGGATATTCCTGCCCCATAAATCTCCTGCCTTTGGGCATTCTTCTACTGGACTGTGTGCAGCTCTGGTCTAACAGCTAAGGCAGCCTGAGTTTGTGAACATCTTTCCAGGACCCTGACTCTGATTCTGAATCACTGGGTTAGCAATGGGCCCAGGAATTCTGCATTTATATTCCGTTTTAATTTACTTTTTGAGTAGGTGTATGTCATGGCATGCATATGGAGACCACGGGACAACTTACAGAAGTCAGTGTCTCCTACCATGTAGGTCCCAAGGAGTAACCTCAGCTCATACGCCTCGGTGGCAAGTGCCTTCATCCACTGGGCCACCTTGCTGGCCTCTGAATCTGCAATTTCATGATCTCCTCAGTTGATAGGCACATAAGAGATGAGTCTTGGGGCAAACCCTGCAGCTGAGAACTCAGGCTGGGAAGGACAGCCAAGGCTGGCCGCTGGGAACTGTATGTTTAGTCAATCTGAAGTGTTTTCCTAGAAACCAGAGTTGACTTAGAATATAAGGAGCCATCTGGGTATAGCTATAACCTAGAGACTCAGAAATCTGAGACAGAAAGGATGGGAAGACTGGGCCAGCTTGGACTATGTAGCCAGACCCAAAAGGAGAAGGAAGAGGAGGAGGAGGAGGAGGAGGAGGAGGAGGAGGAGGAGGAGGAAGAGGAGGAGGAGGAGGAGAAGGAGGAAGAGAAGGAGAAAGAGAAGGAGGAGGAGGAGGAAGAGGAGGAGGAGGAAGAGGAGGAGGAGGAGGAAGAAGAGAAGGAGAAAGAGAAGGAGGAGGAAGAGGAAGAGGAGGAGGAGGAGGAAGAGGAGGAGGAAGAGGAGGAGGAGGGAGACAGCTGAAGGGAAGGCGCAGTGGGTAGAGTACTCGCTGAGCAAGCATGAAGACCTGAGTGTGAATCTCCAGAACCCACATAAAAGCCAGAAGGGGAGCTTCTGTTTGTAACCCCCATGATTCCGCAGGGAGATGGGAAGTGTAGCTAGAAGCTCTGACCATTGGCTTGGTCTGTAAAGCAGCAAAACAAGAGATCCTGTCTCAAATAAGATGAAAGGCAAGGAGGACACTAGAAATTGCCTTCCAATCTCTCAAGTGCTCTATGACAATTGTACATTCACACACACACACACACACACACACACACACACACACACACGTGCGCACATAGAGGTTAAAAACAAAAGCCAAAACACACCACCCTTGGCATAAGCTGCCCAGAATAGTAGCGAACTGTGGTCCAGGAGGGCACATAAGCAGGCATTGGCTCTATACTGGGTGGAGACAGGAGATGAGCATCCAGACATTAGCCCAGTGTTCACCGGAAACCTTTTTCACAGCCCTTATCTCTCAGGACCCTGCTGCCGGCTCATGCCCATCGGTAGCATGCCTTATGGTGTGGGAAGTGTCCTGGTTCAAGTTTCATATTTGTGAAGGGAACACATGTTCTGTGAGCCCAGATGGGAGCCAGGATATGAAGACTTTTAGACCACCGGACTATGCCAGGAGAGCCCCGCACTTGGCCTCGGGAGACTGGCACCCTGCCTCTGCTCCCGGTTCCTTCTCTTCCCTCCCCTAACAGTACATAACTGACCCAAAGAGCCAGGAGCTCAAGGGGGGACTTGGAGCTACCGTCCACAGAAACCATGCCTAACGCCCCGTGTAATCACCACCATGTGTCTCTGTCAAGAGCTGGCTTCTGCTTCAGCGAGGTCCCTGGAAACGCCTCATCAGACCCTTGGCGCAGGAAACAAATGGACAAGTTAGGATGGTAGCAAATCGCTCTGTCCTTCTGCTGACAAAGGCCCCATTTACTAAAACAGTTCGGCAGCGACAGAAGGGGAGGAGACTGCAGCGGGATCTAGCCAGTGGCTTGGGAATAGGAGAGTTGGCATGCCTGTTATCAAGGATCTGAGGCAGAAGTTGTGGGGAGAAGGGAGCGTCCACCATGGCTTCCTTTCCCCAACCTATTCATTTCCTGTCAGCCGACTGTGAACTGAGGTCTCTGAAAGGAAACCTGTGGACTGGGGGGCTCCTTAGAACCCCCTGATGGTGGAGGGAGGGAATGCTGCAAAGCCAAAGCCCCAGTCATCTTGTGGCGTCGTTAGTCCTCTCAACAGCCATTAATCACCCTCTGCATCCGACCTAAGATCTGTGGGACTATCAGGAAAGACTTTAGGAATGTATTAACTTAGTCAGCCATCATCGCCCCCAAGGCCGAGTGTCATCAGAGAACATCTGAGACCCACAGCAGGATCTCCCACTTTGCTGGAGCCTCGTGTCCCAGCAATGTATTTGACAAATGCTTTGACTTGTGAATGCCTTTTGTTTGGTAACTTTATGGGTTCAGGGTACCACATCCGTGGTGGAGCATGCCGTTCAAGGCAGTCTGAGTCCGTGTCACTCATATTTGACTTGCAATAAAATCTCTCTTATCCCCCCTCTGGAGAGAAAGAGGTGCTTCTGCATGGACACAGCAAAGAGCACCTTCTCTGGCACCAGGCTTGGACATTAGTGTCTGAACCTGCCTAGGTGTCTTCTTGCCCATATATCTTTAAAAAAAAAAGATTTATTTTATTTATATGAGTACACTGTCACTGTCTTCAGACACACCAGAAGAGGGCATCAGATCTCATTACAGATGGTTGTAAGCCACCATGTGGTTGCTGGGATTTGAACTCAGGACCTCAGGAAGAGCAGTCAGTGCTCTTAGCTGCTGAGCCATCTCTCCAGCTCCAAAATAAATCTTAAAAACAAAACAAAACAAAACAAAACAGTATTCCCAAACCACACATGACGGCTTGTGCCTTTAACCCTAGTACTAGGGAAACATTTATGATTTGCTGGCCAGTTTGCAAAGTGAGTTTCAGAACAGTCATAGGTACATAATAAGACCCTGTCTCAAAAAAACCCCAAAAAACAAAAAACAAAAAACTCAAAACAACAAAAAACCCAAAACCTAAAATGAAAAAATAAAAACAAAAAACAGCCAAAAAAAAAACCCCAGACAAAACCCAAACAAACAAATAAACAAACACACAAACAAAACAACAAAACAAAAACCAGTAGCCTGGACAGGAGAACTAGCTTGCTTGTTAAAGTGTGTGCTATGCAAGCGGGAAGACCTGAGTCCAACATCCCAGAAGAAAGGTATAAAAATCTGGGCTCTGGCTCAGTGCTAAGGAAATGGGAACCGGCAGATCTCTGGAGCTCTTCCTCTCCCCTTCCCCTCCCCTGTCCTCCCCTCCCTCCCCTTCCTCTCCGTTCCCTTCCCCTCTCTTCCCTTCTTCTTTCTCCCCCATCTGCTTCTACCCAGCCTAGCATAATTGGTGAGCTCAAGGCTCAGTAACAGACCCTGTCTCAAAAAATAAGGTGAACAATTAGAGAAGGCAAGAGAACTCTCCCTCTGGCCTCCATGTGAGTGTATAGGTGTGCACAGGTTTTGCCCTCCCCGCCTAAAGTAAAGCAAGAGGCCACGTACACACACAGACACAGTGCTAACACACGTGCCTGTCTTCAAATGTTCATAAAGATTGTGGTTCTCTTTTTCTGAGTGCCATAAATGAAGCATGGGGTGGCCAAGTGACTTGTGAGGTGTCTTAACTAACACCTGTAGCCGGGTCACCAGGAACAAAATCACAAGGAACATCAGCTCTAACCACAGCTGAAGGGTTGACTCTGGGCTCCGGCTCCTGCCAGGCCGTAGAACTGTTCTTAGAGCTTCTCTATAGTGTGGTTCTGCCTTGCCGTGAAATGCAGCTCACAAGGCGATCTAAGCTCCTCTATCTGTGACTGTGAGTTCCTCAACATGTTGTTGTCTTCATCACCAGAAAACATATGAAAAAAAAACCAACCAAACAACAACAACAATAAAACCAAACCCTTTTGTGTAGTTAATTTTGAACCTTGAGATGGAGGGCTCATCTTCCCTTGCCTGGATGGACTCAGGCTAGTCGCAGGCTGCTCAGAGGAGGGAAGCCAGCGTCAAGCTGACAGTGAAGAGATAGGACACGGCTGGGCTGCTGGCCGTGGAGCCTGGGAAGGGCTGTAAGCCAAGGAATAAGAGCAGTCTCCACGGAGGAGAGACAGGAAGCTGATTCCCCTGGGACTCTCAAAGGAACTCAGGGAATCCATCTAGGACCTCTATGCCTGCTGTTAGGTTTGAATGCAAAACGGCCCCCATTACAGGCCCGTGTGTTTGAATGCTCAGTCCCCAGATGGGGGCGCTGTTCTGGGAGGCTCTGGAACCTTTAGGGAAGTGGGCCTGGAAGGAGGAAGTGAGTCTGGGGTATACACGTTTGGGGGTTATAGCTAGGTGTCTTTCCAGCCTAAGTTTTTTGTGTCCTGATTCTCCAGATGTGAATGCCCACCCCTGCAGGCATGAGCACTTGGCCACACTATCTTCCTTGCCACGATGGACTTTGCTCCTCACACCTTGGGCCGAAATAAACCTGCCCTCCATCCAGTTGCTCCTTTGAGGTATTTTATCACAGCTGGAAGGAAATAATACACAGCGTTGCAATAAAGCCTCATCACGTGACCCCCCCAAGCCTGCAATGCTTTGTTACCGTGAGGACCCTGTCTCAAAAAATAAATAACTGTAACAATAATAATTAAGGAAAGAGAGGCCATGAATTTAGAGACAGGGGAGGTGACACAGGACGGGCTGCAGGGGAGAATGGTGTACATACAGGATACAAATAAGATATTTTTCAAAAAGCTAAAAAGAGAAAGAAATAAAAATGGAAATAAATCAGGAAACAAATTCAGCTCAAATGCACTTGAGCAGGAATAAAAAGCAAAAGTGAAACAAAAAGAATAATAAGAAGTCAAAACCCTAAATATAACTAGACTCGGGTGACTAAGATGTGTGCAGTGAGGGGCTGGCTCTGGGCGCTACCTTTGGGTACAGACCTTCTGCGGATGTCACCAGGGTTTGTTTCTGCCACCTCTCAGTTCTTTCTTCTCTCTATGTCAATGCGATGGTTAATCTTCACTGTCAACTTGACTGGATTTAGCATCACCATGGAAACACATCTCTGGGCATGTCTATGAAGGTGTTTCCAGACAGGTTTGACTGAGGAGGGGGAGGCCCGCCTTGAGTGTGGGCGGCAGCTCCCTGGGGTTCTGGCCTGGCCTTCATAAAAAGGAGAAGGAGAGCTGAGCGCCAGCGTTCGTTTCTTTCCCGGCTTCCTGACTTCAGTTACTATGTGACCAGCTGCCTCAGGCTTCCGCCATCATGACTCCCCAGCCATCATGAACTGCGCCCTCAAACCGAGAGCCACACCAATCCCTTCTGTCCCTACATAGCTTCTTATCAGGTGTCCTAGTTAGGGTTTCCATTGCTGTGAAGAGACACCATGACCAAGGCAACTCTTATACAGGACGATATTTAATTGGGGCTGTCTTATAGGTTCAGGGGTTTAGTCCATTATTATCAGGGTGGAAAGTGTGGCAGCATCCAGGAAGGTGTGGCACTGGAAAAGGAGCTAAGAGTGTTACGTCTTGTTCCAAAGGCAATTAGAAAAAGACTGGCATCCTTGGCAGCTAGGAGGAGAGTCTCCAAGCCCACTCTCACAGCGACACACTTCCTCCAACAAGGCCACGCCCACTCCAACAAGGCCACGCCTCTTAATAGTGCCACTCCCTGAGCTAAGCATATTCAAACTACTGTATTAGGTATTCGGTCATAGCAACAAGGAAAGTGACAAACAACCAGCTTCCTTTCCTAGCAGGTTCTGTCCATCTGGTAAACCCTAGAAAACCCAGGCTCATGTGTAGGCAGCTTAGCCACTCCCAGGGAAGGAATAGCTCTTGTACAGACAGTCCTAGCAGATGTCTTTGGGTTCTGGTTATGTCTCACATGACCATTTCAGAATCAGTCATGAGGAGAGAGGACTAGAACACTCTGATTAGTTAGGCCTGTGTCATCTACTCACAGGGATAGATCAGACAGGCTTTCTAATGTTGTAGGATATATTTAATATCAACTAGTGGTTTCTTCCCCACCTTTGATTATTTAGTTCCCAGATAAAAGACACAAAACTTATATATATATATAAAACAAACCTTGATCAGCACTAGAACTGGGCAGATATCAACCCTCTATGCCTATTTTGTTTACTTCCCTGTAAATAACCCTAAAATATGACTTGCTATGTTTCTCCTTGGCTGCTCTTACTCCGACTGGCCAACCCTCATGGGCTGTTCTCACGATCCCTTACCCTATGGCATCTTCCTATTTGAACTCTCCTCTCTTTTTCTCTTGTGGTCCCGCCTCAGACCCCAAGCCTGGGAACCGAAGCAATGCCTACCTCTCTTGCCCAGCTATAGGCTGTAGACATCTTTATTTAACCAATGGTTTTACATTAAAGAGCAAGGTTACATAGCATCACTGGGTATATCTGAGGATTTCCTTGTCCCTGGGGGGAAGCAGACCGTGGGGACCTGTATTTAGCACATAGCAACAGACCCAACCTCACCACTCTAGCGCCGCACAGGCTGGTAATTAGTGAAAGACATCCTCATGAGCAAGAGTGGAGTCCTGAGTGAAAGCAAGGGAGAAAGGCTGAGTAGTGTTCGAGACCAGTTTCCTTCAAACGGAAACATTCCTTCAAGGGAAGGAGGAGGAGGAGGAAGAGGGGGAGGAAGAGGAGGAAGAGGAAGAGGAGGAGGAAGAAGAGGAGGAGGAAGAAGAAGAAGAGGAGAAGGAGGAAGAGGAAGAGGAAGAGGAAGAGGAGGAGGCTTACTACATTTAGGAGGTAACCAAACTTCGTAAGCTTAGGAAAGCTGAAACTGGTAAGATTCACCAGCCTCTCCTCAGAGTGACGGGAAGCAGTGAACAGCTCCTGGCCAAGAAGTCTTTGACCATCTAAGCTGCTGAAAGGAGATCCTTGGACCCAGGGAGCTGCTTCCATGTGGTACAAGGAGCTCCCGGGCCCCAGCTTCTGTGAGTCTGGGTGAGCATTTCAGACCTAGCTCCTTTTGAGTCAATCCTGCTCCTGTACGTGACCCCTCCCCCATCCTCCTGTTAGTAAGCTCCACCCCCAAAAAAACCACCTCATTAGCCGGGTCAGCGCTGGACAGCTGGCCCTGGTGCTGTGCGTTTGGGAGAGCAGGGGAGCTGACTAACTCAGCTACCACCCAGGCCCAGCTCCAGGGCTCTGAGTCGGTCCACCCCAACATCTACCTGTGAACTGCTGGAGCACGTGAAAGAGCCAGTTCTGCTGATCCAAAGCTGCAGGATCGCCATGACACAGGACAACAACCAGATATCCGAGAGGAGTCCAGACAAGGATCCAGTATTGATGGAACGCAGAAGCCAGAGCCTTGAGCCAGACCAAAGACTCATTGCATTAAACCTTCGCAAGAGGCGAGAACAAAAGGGTTTACTGCGGAAGTCACTGTGACGCGACTACAGCTTCCATGCTGAGATGATTTTATGTCGTTCTATTTATTTTTTATTTTGTGTGTTGCTTTCTTTTGTGGGGGAGGTCGCAAGGGCAGAGGGTGGATATGAAGGGGCTGGGAGATGAGTAAGATTGGGGAAACAAAGGCAAAAAAAAAATAATCTAGGCTACAGGAGACCCTGCGTCAGTCCACCCCCACTTACCCCAAATAAGCATCTGGATGACAGCAACACAAGTGACACACCACAGCAAACTAAAGAGAGGTGTGCGCGTGCCTGCTCTGGAAGCCCAGGGGGACATGGCAGGCACCTGCCAGACGCTCTTCTCCAGGTGATTGACAACTTGAATCATATGATGGACACCTGAGATAAACACTTCTCTGACATTAGTGGCAACAAACAGGTGTCGTTAGAGTGGAAGTCACATGCACCCAGTCACACAGCTGATTTGAGGGGCCCAATGAGGGACTGAAACCCACTTGCTTCCCACCAGGGTGATCTTACCGACTCTTTGATTGACAGTTCAGCCTCAGGCCTCTTCAGTCAGAGGGGAGACTCGGCTTTTTACTCTTTTCTGAGGTTACTGGATGGCTCTTGGCTTCCCTATCTTCTTTTTTAAGTTTTGAGAGCTATTGTGTGTTCCAGAAGCTTCCAAGAGTCATCTCATAGCCCAGGGCCTCCGGGACAGAATTTCCAGCGCAACACAAAGTGTTCTGGGAGATGAAATTCCCCAGGCAACTATCCAGGACAGTGAGCAGGGAGGCGGGGCTTGAGGATGACTGACAAGAGCGGGGCAGGTGGGACAGGACCCTGTTAAGATGGCAAGTGGATTCCAGGAAGTGTCTGCTTGTGGGTAATTATCCTCGGCGTTTTTCCTGCCCTCCAGATCTCATAAAGAGGCTTCAAAGACCGGTTCTCTGGGGACTGTTTTATCAAAAGGGATTTAACATGAGGAAAAGCGTCTAGATCAGACTCAGCTACTAATTGAAACAGCAAGATGTGGAAAAAAAATTCTTAACAGGAGTTTTTGAAGTAGCGGAGAAAGAAGGTGAATATGCAGATTGACCAGACGCCTCACGGCCATCCGTGGCAATGAAGACTAAGGACTTGGAACCTAAACTGGCGTGGGAGACACAGGGCGCCACCTGCTGCCTTTATAATTGAGTCCCTCATATTTAATGGAGCCCACTCATTGTCTGCTGACCACACACTTCATTCACTGCACGCTGGGACTGAGTGAGCACCCGGCCTGCCTCAGTGGCCTTGCTGGGTAGGGGAGGTGTTTCTTTGAGAAGCTTATTGTGCTCCATTCCCAACTCGGCCATCTTAGCTGGAAGGGCCTCTTCCTTCCCCCACCTCACTCCCACCCTCCAACCCCGAAACCCAACCGGTTCATTTCTGACGGCTCGGTTTTACTCTCAGGTTAAACTGGGACTTAGAGTCTGAAGCCTGAGGATATAACTCCCTTGGTAGAGGGCTTGCCTTGGCGCGTATGAGGCTCTAGATTCTGTCCCCAGCAAGAGTAGATTGAACATTATTGTGCATGCCTGCAATCCTGGGGTTTAGGAAGAAGAGGCAGGAGGATTAGGAATTCAAGGTCATCCTAGGTAACATCAAAAGTTCGAAACCTGCCTGGGATGTGTGAGACTTATTCTTGACTTAAGAAAACAAAACCAACACCACCAACAAAATGTCTGTTCACGGACAGGGAGAATGCCTTCCTTTCCTGGCTCTCCCGGTTATCCGCACCGTGATGGGATCGTGGTCTCGACCCTCACAGGCTGTGTCCCTGAGAGTGGGTGGGCAGCGCATCCACACGCTCTTCAGCTTCCTTGTGTGTGAAATGGGATGAAATGTGTGAGGGCGGACGAGATGACTCGGCAGGTGACAGTGCTTGCCGCTAACCCCAGCAACTTCAGTTTGATCCCCAGAAACCTCATGGGAGAGAGCCCCAACTCCCAAAAGTTGTCCTTTGGCCTCCACATCCATGGGATGGCATAGATAAATAACACACACACACACACACACACACACACACACACACACACACCACTATATGTAAAATAGATATAATACAATGTAATTCTTTATGGTTCAAAAAAGAAAAAAATATATGTGAGATGCATAGACTATTTTTTTTTTTGTTTTTGTTTTTCGAGACAGGGTTTCTCTGTGTAGTCCTGGCTGTCCTGGAACTCACTCTGTAGACCAGGCTGGCCTCGAACTCAGAAATCTGCCTGTCTCTGCCTCCCAAGTGCTGGGATTACAGGCGTGCACTACCACGCCTAGCCAGATGCATAGACTATTGCCAGGTGCATGATAGACATTATAATTAGAGCGCGGGATGGGGTGGGGCTATTGGCCAGAGGGTGGCTTATCATGCGTTACTATATATTTGAGTAGTTGTAGGCTTCTGTTTGCCTCTCCCGAATAGAATACCTGAACTCCGGCAGAGCTGTCTGACCCATCCTTATATCCCCATCCTCATTCAGTGTCTCAGTCACTGCTTTTGTAATGATCTAAAGAATAAAAGTCCCACCCCACAGTGCAGGGTGGGTGGGTGGGTAAGAGAGCAGGTATTCTTGGAAGTCCCCCACCACCACCACCAAACACTTCCAGTAGCTTCTTCTACTTGAAACCACCATAAAAAACATCCCTAAAATGGAGACAAGCAGGAGTCAGGACAGATCTACAGCCCACCCTCAACCTTGGTTCGATGCTGTCACACTCCCGGGGAAGAGAACAGGAGAGCAGGCAGGCAGGTACAGGAGGCCACGGAAGGAAGCAGCGGCAGGGTGAGCAGTCAGAGGTGCTCCCGGTGGACATTGAGGAGGCCGAGACAGAGAGCCAGGGACACCAGTGGTTGACAGACACACGGGAGTTGCTGAAGAAGCAAAGGAGGGAAGACAAGTGCTGGGCCCGGCAGGGACTCCTCCGGAGGCTGTCAGGCTGCAGTTGGCTGGTGAGTGATGAGCAGTGAGCGAGCGTCTCCTCGCAGCAGAGCCTCCAGGGAAGCGGCCGGAATGGGACTCGGCAGCTCTCAGAGTTGCAGAGATCGTGATGCATTAGGAAGGGGTTCGGCCTCCCTGCCTATCTCACACACTTTAAACAGAGACTGACCAGTGAGTCACCAAGTTGGTGACTCAAGCCTGGAATCCCAGCCATTCAGAGCTACACAGAGAGCAGAAGGCCAAGCGGGCTCCTTTGGCTCACACTCTCCATCCCAAGCGTTGAAAACCACACTGGATGTTTTGACTCAAGCTTGATGGCACTAACTGGTCTCCCCCCTCCCTTTTCCTCCCTCCCCTTCCTCCCTCCCCTTCTCTTTTCCCTTTCTTCCCTCCTTCCTCCCTCCATCCCTATCCCTCCTCCTTCTCCTCTTCTTCCTCCTCCTCTTCTTTCCATTTGAATTATTCAGCATGCAGAAAGTCCAAGGCACACGGGGCCACAGAGATCCAATAAGACGTGACTTTTTTTTTTTAAAAGCGTCCTCAGTGGCAGCTCGTGAGAGGAAAGAAGCCGTCAGCGGGATGATGGGGACGAGGTGGTTCTGCTTATGACATCAGTGTTTAATTTTGTTTGTGCAAGCTTCCTGGGTGTGCGGAGAGGCAGGCACGAAACGAACCAGGCGACAGTGATCAAATTTGCAGCCGAAGCTTCTGGGGGATGAGTAGGAAAATGGAAACTGAGGGGTTTGCTTCATCTGAATGTGAATGAGATGATCCTTAGTTTGCTTGGTCGGGGAGAGGGAAATGAGATGACTCTGCGAATAAAGAAGCTTGCTTCTTCCAAGCCCAAGTACCTAAGTTCGGTACCCAGAATTTTCATATGACCAAAAGAGAGGACAGCCTCCCAAAAGTTGTCCTCTGACAGGTTCTGTGATATGGGAGTACCCTCTCTCTCTTATAATAAATTTTGAAATGAAAAGGAGGAGTACCTAATGGTGTTTCAGAGCAGCCGTTCTTGGTAGGCACTGTTCCTGTCAGTTCCTCAGGTTGAAGAAAAGAAGCCTCAGGAACCACGCCCTGGGTTCTGATGGAGTAAAGTGTTTGTTCTTCTACATTATTTTCAAAGGAGGTCCACCGGGGCTGGCCAGCCGAAGGCCACCATGAGGCGCCCTCTCTCTCAGCCCTGCATCTTTCTTCCCTCTGATCACACTCCCAGATTCTCCAGGACTGTTTCAAGCTGTCCCACGTTCAGCGAGGTTCGATGAGGCCCAGGACTAATTGCTGTGCTACAGAGGCGCCAGTCAGGCCCAACAGGTGAGTACTTACACCAGTCCTCACACAACGGGTGTTATAGATGAGGACGTGGGAAAACCGGGCATGTCTACATTAGATGCCGGCTCTACTGGGACATGCAGTGACTTCCTGTGTCCTGTGTGACCAAAGCACTTGATCAGACCTTTTTTGGTTTCATCGTTTTGAAGATGGGTAGCCGTGGCTGGACTTGAACTCACTCATGTAGCCGAGGATGGACCTTGGACACCTGACCCTCCTGCTTCTATCTCAAAAGTGCTGAGATTTAAGGCATGTGCCCCTGAGCCTGGATCAAGTGTTTAGATCCTTTAGAGGCCTTCTGCCCACGTTTGCAAAACGGAAATGATTCCTATCTCCTTGCACTGTCATACATATTAAATAAGTTGTGTGCATAAGAGCCTAGCCCATTGCATGGGGTAAGGAGCAGTAAACAGTTCCTTCCTGTTGGGACTGCAGTTGCTTTGGGGAGCACTTTCTGTCCTATCAGCAGGCCTAGCTGCGGAGAGATAGAAGCTTGCAGTATTTGGCCAGTGCTCTCTACACAGGCAAGGACAAATAGGGACATTTTTTTTTTCCTGCATGATAAGGGCGCACCTGTTCTATACTTTGTAGAGTGGAACCTGCAGTTTCTGTGCGCATGGCTCGGCACACACACTAACGAACGCTTTGCTAGTTCTCAGTTTGCCCCCAGCCCAGGCGGTGCTGGGAGGCATACAGCACTGCTGTGGGCCAACACTCACCATGCTTACAGCTGCACAGACACCGACAAGGACGGACAGAGTCACGCGGATGGAGCTGACCACCTGACCGAAGGGGCAGGGCTGACCTCTGGAATGACTGACCCGCTTTAGTTCCGTTCTCTGTATCACCAGCTGCCTGGAGATGGGACGTAAGGCAGTTTCCTGAGGTGTGTTTCTGCTGCCTTCTTGGACCTGCAGCCCTCAGTGAAGTGTGACTTAAAGGCTTTGCTCTCGGTATAGGTGATCAGAGGTGGGCACACAGCCAGTGAGCTGCACCCCGGATGTGAGCATTCGTGAGAGCAAGCAAGAGAGGCAGATGAGAAGCTGAAGCTCAGAGAGAGAGAGAGAGAGAGAGAGAGACTGTCTGTGAAGTGTGTAGGTGGGAGACAGAGATACAGACTGCTCTGTGCCCCAGGTTACGACTTTCTGCCTAGAATCTAAGGACATCCCTCTAGCCTTGCCCAATGGAACTTCCAACACACCTTCAACAGACTCCAAGCAGAACTTCAGATGATCCCTAAGGCCCTGTGATAGCCAGTTCACTTGGCCTTCATCAGAGAGCCCGTCTGAAACACTCATAAGAAGCTACCCCAAAGCCCAGCAGAAGCCAGTGAAGTCTCACCGGGGCTTTAGTTTCAGCCTCTCCCAGCAATGATCTCAGAGCCCCTGGTAGGTCTGATAGCTTCCTAGAACTGTTCCTGGGCCTCCGGAGTCCTGGCCGTGTAGAAGGCCGCGGAACCTTTGCAGGAACGGCAGGCGGAGCCTGTGCATCCTAGCTGTCGGCTCTGAGTGACTGACTTGAGCAGACCTGAGAGTCAGCCTGTGTGGAAGAGTCCCCATGCAGGTCGTAACCCAGGGCCAGTGTCACTCAAAGGCCATCCCCTGGCATCTCTGCATCTCCACAGTGACCGCAGATGTCAGCTGGGGCTGCTTGCTCCGCCTGGAGTGCTCGCTGACGGCACTCCTCAGGTGAAGGGAACGCTGATCGATAACGGCAACAATTTACAACCAGCGACCTGTCATTTGACCAGAGTTCATTAGAGCAGTCCCACAGCCATCGTCATAGCAGTAAGCATCCCTCGTGGCCTCCAGAGAGCAGAGGGCTGTGAGTGCCAGGGCCGTCAGCCTGTGACCGAGAAAAAGAAAAGGAAAGACGATCAAAATGTCTGAGTCAAAAGATTTGATGCCATTACTGTACCGTGTTAATTAGTTAACTTGACAAATATCTTTGAGCGCCTGTGTGTGTCATGGCCTGTTTTAGATGTCAAGGGCTTAGGAGTTTGACAAGGTGTACATCAATGTGTTTCTTTTCTATTGCTGTGTGTGTATATATGGTGTGTGTGTGTGTGTGTGTGTGTGTGTGCATATGTGTATATGTATATGTGCATTTATTTATGTGTGTGTGATATGTGTGTTGAAAACTAGAGTCTTGGGGGCTGGAGAGATGGCTCAGAGGTTAAGAGCACTGACTACTCTTCAGAAGGTCCTGAGTTCAAATTCCAGCAACCGCATGATAGCTCACAACCATCCGTAATGAGATCTGATGCCCTCTTCTGGAGTGTCTGAGGACAGCTACAGTGTACTTACATATAATAAATAAATAAATCTTTTTTTAAAAAAGAAAAAAGAAAACTAGAGTCTTGTACGTGCCGTCTACCACAGTCACATTGCTAGCTCCCCTTTTAAAAATCCCCCTTTAATAAGCTCATCATGAACTTAGCAGCTTAATGAGGCACATACTTCTAATATCAGGAGTCTGAGCGTTGGTCCTCTCCAAGGGTGTCATTGAAAAACCATCCCTGTGCTGGGAGATGCTGTGTAAGCATCAGGAACAAAGTTCCTATAAGAACCCACGTAAGTGGTGGATAGGCATGATGGCTAACTTACCATTCCAGTTTATGAAGCCAAAGATAGAGGACTCCCGAGGCAAGCTGGCTGGTGGCACTAGCCATGTTGGATAGCTCTGGGTTTGATTGAGAGACCTGCCTTGAATGATGAAGAACAACTCCTGACGTCAACCCCAGGCTTCACATACACGGGCACCCACACACATGCAAAATACGCATATATACACATGCATACTCCACACACACATGAAAATGAAAAGAAAAAAGACACCAGCCCTGCTTGGTGCTTCATCAGAAGTTGAGTCCCGTGACACACTCCTGTGATGGGTAAGTGTTCTAAGAAACCCATACTAGACAATTTATTGCGGTGAGAATAGTACAGAGTGTATTTGTAAAAATCCTAGAGGGTAGAGGCTGCTGCACACATTGGCTGTGTGGTGAGTGTGTTTGTGTGCACACGGGCACCGGTATGCTTCAATTTATTGCTTCTGGGCTCAAGAAGAAAGAACCAGCATTGAGCTATAACTGAGCCTGAGAGAGTGTGAGGCAATCAAGGGCTATTGTGAACAGGAGTCTCACAAGGCTGACTCACAGCACAAAGTTTTACAGGCAGCTTTTTTTCCTTAATAAGTGTGGCTATGGTTCAAGAAAAGTATAGCACAACAAATAAACAAACCATTGATGTATTTAGAGTACGTTGTGTTGCCATGACAAAATGCCAGAGTCTGGATAAGCTATACAATTAGCAATCCATCCACGGTGCACACAATTAAGTGAATAAATTAGAAGTGTGTGGGGAGGGAGGAAAAGGCGATGGCTGTGACACCATTAGCCAACAGGAAGTTCTTCGCTCCATCACGACCTCCCGAGAGCATTGTCGTATAGCTAGGTCATTGCCGGGCATGTGCCACTACGTGGTATGTGACTGTGTAGTTACTAGGGTTCAGGTCTTTACAGACTGGGAAACAAAGAACTTCAGTTCCCAATTAGTAGTTGGCTGAAAGCCACCTCTGACCCTTCCATGTGGCCATCCTAACATGGTAACTTGGTTCCTGAGAGTCAGCAAAGGAGGCCACCTAGCAAGATAGCAAGACACACGCCCTCCTTGTACAACATCACCACGGCACTAATGTCAGTGAGGTGCACACTTGGAATCCCATGCTTTGGGAGGCTGAGGCAGGAGGGTTGAGACTTCTAGGCTAGCCTGGCTGTAGTGTGAGATCCTGTTTTTTTTTTTTTTTTTTTTAAGGCAATCATCTGGGGAGGTGGCCCAGTGGTTAAGCACTGGCCATCTAAGCACGGGGGACCTGGGTTTGGATCTCCAGACCCCCCAAAAGGACTTAATGATCTGCTTGCAGTTCTAGCCTCAGAAGGCAAAGACAAAGGGTTCCCAGAGCAAGCCAGCTAGTGAGATGAGCTGTATCGGTGAGCTATGGGTTTGATTGATGAACCTTGCCTCATTGAGTAAGGTGGAAGCAAAGTCAAGGAAGGTTCTGAACATCAGCCCTGATATGTACACACACACACACACACACACACACACACACACACACGAAAATGGAAAAAGCCAAAGCAAAACCAACCAATTGAGAACATTCCACTACTTTGCCATATTTACAGAAATTTCAGTTCCTGGACCCGGAAAGTGAGGCTCATGGGTGGGTGGGTGCGAGCACCGGGATTGGGATAATTGGTGTCTGTTTTAGCCTTTCTACTGTGTTTGGTCTCGACTCTGCTGTCGCTCAGTTTACAGAGAAGACAGCCATAAAATATAATTACCGCAAAGTGTGATTCACGCTATGAGAGGGAAAGGGCTCAGGAGGAATAGTTAAGTCACAGCCACTCGAATCCCCTAAGAAAAACTTTATAAACATTGTGTTCTGGGGCTGGAGAGACAGCTCAGCAGTTAAGAGTGCTTGCCATCCTTGTAAGGGACCAGAACCTGGTTCTCAGCACCCACATTAGGTAACTCATTATTACCCTCTGTGACTTCAGCTTCAAGAAATCAATGTCCTCTTCTGGCCTCGACAAGCATCTGCCTGTGAGTGCACAGGTGTGAGCACACACGCACACACACACACACACACACACACACACACAAATAAAACGTCAGGTAAATTGTTGGGGGTTGGTCTGACGCTGCTGTATATTCAGATGCTAAACACTAGCCCCCAAGAGCTGGTTGCCCCCAACAAGGAAATCCTCGCATACACCATGTGATTCTATGTAAACCTTGCTCTTCAGCAAGGAGGAAACTATTGGTTAAATAGTTTTATTCCTATTTAAAACCATTGGTTAAATAAAAGTGGCTAGAGCCCATTCCTGGGGAGAATAGAGGCAGACAGGAAGTTTGAGTTACCAGGCTGGGGGTACCAGGGACCATGAAGAGAAGAAGAGGAGAAAGGAGAGGGAAAGGAGAAGGAGCTCAGAGGAGGAGGAGGAAGACGGAAGGAACAGGAGGTCTCCTTTAGATGTGATGGACCAGCAGCATGTGCCCGAGTGAAATCCCTCCCATACCCCACTCCCCGGGATAGACTGCTCGAGCAGAAATAACCTGGGAAGACTCGAACAACGAGTATTTGGGGAGCACAGTTGGGGTAGTAGCTAGTCTAGCGTTAGAAAATTAAACTAGGGGTAATTTACCCAGTAATTGCGCTAGAGCTGAATAAATAAATCCATAGGACTCTGACTCAGTTACTGAGGGGAAGGGGCTGGACCGGTCATATTAATAATTAATAGGGTTTATTAAAAAAGAATTTTGTTGTGAATCCTAAAAACAAAACAGAAATTGTTACGTATGAGTCAGGTCTGATGTCGCATGCCTGTACTTGTAGCACTGAGGAGGTGATGGCAGGTGGGTGACGAGCTCAAGGCCAGACTGTGCTATGTAGTGAGTTGGAGGCCAGGCAAGGTTCCAAGAGACCCCTGTCTCTATAAAACAAACAGACAGACAGACAGACAGACAGACAGACACCCTATCATGTCTTGGTTCCACGCAGAGACACTATTGGACTGGTTGCTCTCAGGTGGGCCCAGACAACAGGATTTTGACAGCTCCCCATATTATTTTGATACGAGACCGATATGAAAACTATTGCAACAGAGTAACTCTCCCAGTGTTACAGATGTGAATTAGAGAGAAGCTGAGCTCAGAAAGGAAACGTCTGACAAAGGGTGCCTGGTGCTCTTTGGCCAAACTGGAGTGAAGACCTTGAGGCCCTGAGCTGGGGCTGCAGGAGGATTCTTTTACTGATGGGCCTGGGACTCTGTCTTGGTTACTTTTCTTGTTAGTTCAGTTCTGTTGCTGTCATAAAACACTCTAGTCAACAGCAGCATAGGAGAGGAAAGGGTTCATTTAGACCACAGCTTCCAGACCATACTCCAGCATTGACGAAAGTCGGGGCAGGAACTCAGGAAGGACCTTAAAGCAGGAAGCGTGGGGGCGGGTGCTTGCTGGTTCCTGGGCTCTTGCTTGGGTAGATCTCTTGCACCTGCCAGGAGCACTTGCCCATGGAGGAGGCTGCCCGCAGTGTGCCAGGCTTCTCTGCATCAACTGACCACCTCCACGGGCAGGGCCATCTGATCTGGGCAATACCTCAGTGGGGACTCCCTGCTCAGGTGATCCCCTGATGTGTCAAGTTGATAGCTAAAACAATTTAGAACCGGAAGGCAGAGGTGGTAGATCTGTCAGTGGGGGCTTGGGGTAGCAGCAGACAGGAAAAGGTGGGGGAGGGGGCAAAACCAAGCTCGAATCTGCAGCTGAATCCCAGTTTAAAGACTCCATCTAGAACCTTCAAAATACTGCCCCTGGGCGGAGTGTGGTGGTACTTTAATCCAAGCACTCGGGAGGCAGAGGCAAGCGGTCTCTATAAATTCGAGCCCACCCTGGTCTACAAAGTGAGTCCAGGACTCTTACACAGAGAAACATTGTCTTGAAAAACCAAACCAAAACCAAAACCAAAATCAAAATCAAAACAAAACAAACAAACAAACAAAAAAAAGCGTTACTCGTAGGGAACAAGCCTGTACCGAGCATTTCAGATTCAAACCAAAACAGACTACTTTCACCCTTGTTAACAAAAAAGACAGATGTCAGAGTCCCATCTACGGCAGATATCCTCAGACCTCATTTGGCTAAAGATTGGCCCCACAGCCTGCGTAGCTCCTGCAACGCAAGGCTCCTACTATCTCCACGGGCTGCTCCTCTGAGCGAGGCTGCCTGAAGGACAGGGTGTGTTTTCAAACATGCCCTCTTCCAGGACATTGTCTGTCGAAGCAGGGAGATGTTCACTCAGCAGGAACCAGCTCTGGCTGGGTTTAATCTATGGTGTGCTTATTAGAATTAGGTTTTTAATTAAAATTGACATTTCGAAGACGACTTCTGAGGAAGCCCCGTGTTAGTTGAAAGCACATCATGGTGGCAGAGGTGTCCCGCCCTCAGGATAGTAGGTGGCAGCAAAATTATTGCTGTGTTTCTTCCTGGTGTGGGTGGACCTCTGACATGGCGGTATCAGTGAGGACTGGTGCGTGGGACGGAGGTGGTTCTGTCGTGCCCTCTGGAGACCAGGGCTCCCCTGTCTGTATTTTGTGTTGATTCTTCTGAGACTCAGTTTCCTCACATAGGAAATAGACTGCGCATTGTCTACTTGGGGGTGGGATTTATTTTATTTTTAATTATGTGTATGTCTCTTTGTGTGCGTTTCAGAGAGAGAGAGTGGGAGAGAGAGACAGGGAGGGAGAGAGGGAGAGAAGAGGGGAGAGAGAGGGAAAGAGAGGGAGGGATGAATGGAGGAGAGAGAGAGAGAGAGAGAGAGAGAGAGAGAGAGAGAGCATTCTGATGAGTGGCTGACCAAATCCTTCTCCACCCAAGCCAGGAACTCACTTTCCTCCCCTGCCGCACCTCTCTTGGTATCTCAAGGGAAGCAGCTGTCCCCCATTCTTCAGGAGCAAAGGTGAAAAGTGGCTTATTAAACTGGCGTCTGAAGGCGGAGGGCCCCTGGGAGTCTCCTCTCCATTCTTTCTTTTGAGATATTTCTTCCACTGAGCTCAGTGTTCCTGGTGAGAACACAAGGGTCATGCCTCCAAAGCTACCACTGCCACCACTGCCGCCTTCCCTACGCCAGGAGGTGGGAAGAGCCTCCTTCAGAAGTTGCCTGAAGAGCTGTGAGGAAAAGGCAGCCTCATCATGAGACTGCACGGTACCAGGGGACTGAGCTTGTGAGCAGCCTAGCACAGGACTCATCGGAGACTCATGGTCACCTTGAAAGGAGGTAAGGTCACGCACAGGGTGCTGAGGAGGGACCACACCAGTCACCATCCTTCCTGAAGTCACTTAGCTGAGAAGCCAGGGCTGAAAACCAGGTAAAGAAACTAAGGCCAGAAAGGCCACATGACTATATAGATCATGTACTCCCTTTGGAACGGGACCCGTGGAAAGTTCTAGAGGCTCTGCTGAACTTCTAACTAGAAAGGAAGAGAAAGGTCATGGGGCACTTCAAGAAGTCAAGAGGCAAGTCGGGCGGTGGTGGCGCACGCCTGTAATCCCAGCACTTGGGAGGCAGAGGCAGGCAGATTTCTGAGTTTGAGGCCAGCCTGGTCTACAGAGTGAGTTCCAGGACAGCCAGGGCTACACAGAGAAACCCTGTCTCGAAAAACAACAACAAAAACCAAACCAAACCAAACCAAACAAAAAGTCAAGAGGCAAGTTGGGCTGTGGTGGTGCATGCCTTGAAATCGAGCACTCAGGAGACAGAGGCAGGTAGATCTCTGTGAGATCGAGGTCAGCCTGGTTTACATAGTAAATTCCAGGACAGCCGGGGCTACACAGAGAAACCCTGTCTCAACAAAAGAACAAAGGTAAGAAGCTAGAAGTCCTTCCTCAGCCCTTCTCAGTCCTTCTTGGAATTCAGCAAAAAGATGGCTTAGGCTGTGGCCTGGAGGGAGTCGTGGGTCATGGAGAAGGCAAGGAGATTCCCACACCCGTAATTCACAGGTGACAAGTCAGTCCCAGGACCAAAGTCAAATCCCCCTCCCTTCCCAGCTCCACCGGTGCAGCTCTCTATGATGACAATGGGCTGGCTTGGGCCCAGAGGAGGGGCAGACCCTCAGAAACATGATGGAGTGCCTTGGCTAGATGAGCAGGAAACCCCCCCACCCCCACCCCCACCCCCAGCCCCATCTCCCAGTTAACCGGCTAATTAATGAACTCACCAAGCATTCAGTCTTCATCAGATGCCTTGCCAAGCATGGTTTGTTCTCTTTGAAGCATGTGCAGGAAGCAGGCAAGGACCTCTCTCCTCCAGCCTAGCCCAACTGCCGGGGAAAGCCTCCGTCATATCTTCTCAGTATTTGCAGCTTCTGCTGCTGAAGGCTTAGTCTCAGGACACTTTAGTAACCCTTCAGGGCTCAGGCCAGCCGCCCCCTCCCTGGAAAGCCACCCTGACCCTTCCAGCTGCCCTAGCTGCTTCTCAACTCCTCCTCTGGACACTTCAATGCACAAATGGCTCAGGTGACACTGCCGTGTCCATCTTTCCCACGGGCCTATGAGCTCCATCCAGGCTAGGACCACCCTTGAGGTGCTGCTATATCTTTGGTTCCTGGAGTGCACAGCATGCTCGTGTGTCTGGAACAGAGCTGCTGTGCTGTCGTTCAGACGCTGTTGCACACCGCCCCGTGGTCAGGCTCCAGCCTGGTTCTTTATCCCAGCCACTGACTGTGATTTCGGATCTGAGCCATATCATTAGCTAGCAATAACGAGTCCCCGGGCCAGCCTCGGAGCATTGTAAACGAATGCTGCGTTGGGAGGAGGTGGGAGTGAGATTTCAATGAGGCTGGAGTGGCTGTCAAGACGGAGGGTGTTGATTCAGCCTCCTCAGAAATGGACGTATGACGGCTTCAGATTCAATTCTGCAATCTGATATCTCGGTTCCTGTTCTTATTCTAGAGTGATTGGGGAGACTGAGCACCAGGGCTGTGGGTGAGTGTAGTCCCCAAAGGTTATCCTAACCTCTGCAAGCTATGAATGTCATTGTCCTCAGCAGAACATCATGTAGTTAAGGAAGTCAGGATGGAGCCTGCATAAGCCCAACTGTGAATTAGCATCGTTCTTATGAGAGGCTGTGTGTGTGTTTGGGGGGGGGGGGGCTACAACAAATCCAGGAAGAGGATGAGGCTGACCATAGAGGGGTGGATTGCTGTGACTTGTTCAGAAGACAGAGGAAGGGTCTGACAGGTGAGGGTCTCCATGACACCCCAGGAGCTGAAAAGAGCTCCCAGAGGAGCCTCCTGCCAGCACTGACTTTCGTGTCACAAACTTAACTCAAACCCTCATCTCCATGACTCTATATGAGTGTGTGTGTGTGTGTGTGTGTGTGTGTGTGTGAGAGAGAGAGAGAGAGAGAGAGAGAGACAGAGACAGAGACAGAGACAGAGAGAGACACACACACAGAGAGAGAACCTCCCAAGTGCTGGGATTACCTGTGTGACACTAAGATTCCCTTTGAATCTTTAATCTGAAGGCTCTAGAGTCATGGAAGACTTTGATTCAATAAACTTCTCTATGTCTCTGTCTCTGTCTTTCTGTGTCTCTGTGTGTGTGTGTCTCTGTGTGTTTCTCTCTCTTTCTTACACACACACACACACACACACACACACACATACACCTCTCTTCTCATAGTGCATCTGACAATCTGGCACTCCACCACCCCACCCCCCACTACATCAAGTTGTACATACACTTCCCACTGTGGTGTAAGTCTCCTCTCCTGTCTACCTAGTCCTGTCTACCTAGTCCTGGGCCAATTCCTCCAAAGCCCTGGTTCACAGCAGAATGAAGCTACCACAGGTACAACATTTCCATTTGGATAGAGCTGCCCTGCAGAACCCACACACGCCTTTCTCCCTGAAGTGAGGACCATTTGTGGATATAGTTCTGCTGAGGAATTTGTCTGATTCTCTGTACTGGCTGTCCCCTCCTGGAAGGTCAGGCTCTGAGACAAAGCAGGTGAGATCCCTGGAGATTTGTCACAGACTATGCCGAGGACTGCCTGCCCTGAGCAGACTTACTCATCAAAGCTCTGGTTCCAATTCCTTCTACCCGTGCCAGCTAGGGACGTGCCAACTATTGACGTACCTGGGGCTCCTGGTGCTTTGTGCTAATTTCTCCCTGGGGAAAGCTGAGCTTGTGACAGGAGAGTTGTGGAGAAGCTTATGTGCTGAGACAGGCGACCATGCCAGATGGTCAGTTACAGTCCAAAGGGAGGCAAGGTTCCACCGAGCAGGGCCAAGGCTCCTCCTGCACACAGAATTGTGCTTGGAGCATCCTGGTGCAGTTTAATCGGGCTGTATCCTTCCTTCCTGGCCTTCCTCCGTTCTTCTGTTATTACTCAACCTCACTGTTCTTGAAGAATGAGCCATTCACAGTGGCACTGAAGCCATCGTGAGAACGCATAGGTCCTGTCTTCCAACACAAGCAGGCAGGAGACATAACGCCGGAACTCCATGTCCCATGTTCCACCATAGACTTGACTTATGATGCTAGATCACCATGCTGGCAGGTTCCATTATTTGTGTGACCCTGGGCTGCGCGCAGGGACAAACCCTGCTGTTGTGTTGGGAGACCTGAGTTTTGATTTTTCTCTCTGTCCTAAACAGACCGGGCGGCTTCAGGCAGTCCCCCACTTCACCCTGTAGTGCTTCAGTTCTGCACTTTCAAAGAGCTAAAAAACATGGTCTTTAAATGAGAGTCCAGACCTGGGGAGAGAAAGCAGGGCAAGGTCCCGGACAGACCTGCTGTGGGAGTCTGCTAAGGACAGGGTAAGGCATCACATCCTCTGCCTCCGAACAAGGTATGAGACCGTGGAGCTGGCCAGACGAAAAGGGTTCTGGGTATTAAACAGGAAGACTGGAGTCTGATGGAAGACCAACATATTAGCAGCCAGTAACCACACAGAGAGATGGAGGAAGAAGCAAGAGAGTCAGAGACTAGAATCCTGAGCAGAGGAGGAGACCTAGCGTGAGGGCTGGACCTAGAGCATAGGCAGCTGTTTTGTAACCAGAGACAGAGACACAGAGATGGGGAAGGGAGCATCCATCTGTCTTGTCTAGACATAAGGAAGTTACAATGGGGATCCAAGACCTTCAAGGGAGGAGACTGAAGCTACAGGATCTGAAAAGCTGAAGGTGGGGGTGGGGCGAGGGGAGTCAAGAGTAAGAAAAGAAGGTCTCACAGGAGGAAGGGCAATAAACAAACCCCAACTGAAAAGTTACTGCAGGGTACACAGCCTCAGTGTTCTCATCTGTAAAGTGGAGCTGGCTCCCAGGACTGAGGTGAGGCATGGCTTAGCGTGGAGTTTGGAGCACACAAGGGATGTTTAACAAATAATGGATTCTAGTCGACTTTGGGTTGCTATAGCAATCTACCTGAGGTAAGGTACTTTACAACAGAAAAGAAGGCTAGATAAGTTTAAGCTTTAAATAACTCTAATTTTTGACGGTTTAAAGTCCAAGACTGAATGGTGAGTTCTTTAATCTTGATAGGATCTGGAGTTGCCTAGGAGACCAAACTCCAGGGATGTCCATGAGGGAGTTTCTTCTAGACTGGGTTCACTGAAGCAGGAAGACTCACCCTAACCACCCCATGGGCTGGAGCCCTGGACTGAGAGAAGGGAGAAACTGCACTGAGGACCAGCAGCACCTGCCTCTCTTACCAGCACCCGCCTCTCCCTGCTTCCCGACTGTGCCGTACTGTGATGGCTGCCTCACATGCCGCCACCCGAGACTTCTCCACCACGATGGATGGACAGCGGTCCTCTTCAACTGTGAGCCAGAGGAAGCCCCTCCTCCCTTAACTACTCCTTGCTAGGTACTTAGCCATAGCAATGGGAGAAACTAAGGCGCCTTCCTCTGCTCGGCTGCTGGTGAGGACTCCTCCTGCCACCTCAGATTTGTCAACGAAGGCCACTATATTTAGGACAGGACAGACACTCTCAGGAGAACTAACCTGGGTCCCTAGGGAGCTACATTTCCTGCTGAGGGCAACGCCTTCCAATGACCTAACTACCTCTACTAAGTCCCGCCTCTTAAGGCTCATTACCATTACCTCATTACCATTAGGGGACTCTGGGAGACACACCAGATCCCATTCAAACCATGACAACGACCTTTCTTACTGTTACTTATTCATACAACTAATGTTTGTGTGTCTCCCAGATCCTCCTGCCTTAGCCTCCTGCGAGCTGGGATGACAGCCATGCAGTCCTAGGAGCAGACCTGAATTTGGAGTCCGTCCGACTAAGCCTTCGGGTGGGAAGATGAGTTTCGGGGAGGCTCACTAAAGAAGGCTGGAGAGATGGAAGGAAAGGGTGAGAGACAGGCTGGGGCTGGCTTGAAAGGGATCTCGGCTGGGAGAGTGTACACCGTGGGCCCCTGTGTGACAGGATGCTAAGTGTGTGTACTGACTGCAGCCCCAAAGAGTCACTGACTTACTAAGAGACTACATAATTGTACTGAGCAGAGCCACAGCTGAGGTATGGTGGGTCCCTGTGCTCGTGGAGGTTGTGTGTGTGTGTGTGTGTGTGTGTGTGTGTGTACGTGCGAGTGTGCATTTGTGTGTGCATGCATATACATGTGCCTGTGTACTGAAGGATAAGATAACAGCCATCAATGACCAGGGCTTTAGTTTGCTCTCATCTCCCCGCTCCCAGCCTTGCCTCTTGATGCAATTCCAGCTTTCTGCCCACTGGAGGGGCTGGCCCACACAGGCTCCTAGAAGGCCCCTTGGCTCAGGGAGGCCCAGACACTGCAGTGGAGACTGGGCCCAGAGCTCTGTGCTTGGCTTAGACTCTCTTTACCCCGGTGCTCTGTGCCGGCAATCAATGCTAATCCAATCTTCTGGGACCAAATGAAACAGCCTTTATGCAAAGGGTCTGGGCTGGCTTTTCCGATTTCCAAATGACCTACATAATCTGTCTCACCCCAGCCTGCCTGGGAGGGCGTTCCTGCCACAGGCACAGCCCCAGCAAGCGCTTGCCCTGCTGGGCGCTGGCTAGGGTTTCTTCTGATCTTGCCAAATAGAAAAGAGAAGCCTGGCCAAGGGTTCCCTGGGGAGCAGGGGGCTTTTTCTCAATTCAGACTTACATTAGCTCCCTATGGGACCGTCCGAGCCTCACTTCTCTCTCAGTTTGGGACATGATGATGTTGAGCCAAAGCATCTCCAAGTTCTTCCCAGGGGAGCATGGTGGCCTAAGCCTGTAATGTCGGGACTTGGAAGGACTTGGCAAGACCATCAGAAGCCAAGCTCAGCTACATAGTAAATTTGAGACCTACCTACCGTACATGGAACACTGTCTCACCACAAACAAACAAGAAACCTTACAGAAGATCAACAACCCAATAAAACGATAAAATAAATAAGTAAAGTTTCAAGCTAAAAAAAAAAAAGAAAAAGAAAGAGAAAAAGAAAAAGAAAAAGAAAAAGAAAAAGAAAAAGAAAACCCACAAAAGTAAAAGAAAGAGTCCCCTTGCCCTGCCTGTCGTGTGCCCAGTCCGCTTGGTCTTCCAGTCCATGGGGCTGGGCGTTTAACAAGAGTGGAACAGCGCAGGGCCCCTGCGAGTGTGCCCTTGAACAGTCCCAGGTTGGTGTCTACTATATGAAACTTCACATGCTTACAGACTACATACATAAAGGCGAATGCACACACATGGAATATCCGAATATCACTGGTCAGAAAAACTAGTGTGTGCAAACACATCTAGCGTTTTAGTAATGTGCTCTAGGGATCGAATTCAGGTTCCGGGGTGTGCAGGGCAAGCACTCCCCTAACTGAGCTACCTCTCCCCAAACCTGATGTGACAGAAGCCACAAGGAGCCTCCTTGCTGCAGAGACTCACACAGCTTAGCAAGGAGTGTCCCCACACTCAGTGGCCCGACTGGAAAAATGATTCTTTCATTCCTCCGGAACAAAGCTAGCTCCCTGCTGGAGCAGCTCTCACTGGGGATCCCGTCTGGAGGATGTAACACAGCATGAGAAGGTCGTTGACAAGCTTTTAGATGCCACGCAGAAGCTCACCAGAGAGGACCACTCTGGACACAGTTTATAGTCAATGGGAAGTGTTTATTCCCAGTGGTTGGGACTGTCTTCATGTGTACTGGACCAAGACTGTAGCCCCGAGCATTTTAGAGCAGTGGTTCTCGACCTTACCAATGCCGCGACCCTTTAATACAGCTCCTCTTGATGTGGTGACCACCCCCTACCCCATCACAAAATTCTTTTCACTGCTACTTCATAACTGTAATATTGCTACTGTCGCGAATTATAATGTAAATATCTGTGTTTTCAAATGGTCTTAGGCAACCCCTGTGAAAGAGTCATTCCATCTCCAAAGGGGTCGTGGCTCCCAGACTGAGAACCACCGTTTTAATGCAAGGGACTTTCAAAGGCAAAATCCAAGCTTCAGTTAAACTTCTTGCCTCCCTCTGTAGCTGCAGGGGGAGGCAAGAAGTTTAACTGAAGCTAAGCTAAGTTAGCTGGGGCGTCTTGGCCTCAGGTTCCTAGGATAGAGTTGGGTGATTTTTTTCCCCACTGGAGTCTCCGTCTAAGAGATCAGATTCTAGTTAAACCCAAAATGGCCTCAGCAAGAACCCAAGATGGAGGAGCCTCCGCCCTGCCCCGCCCCGTCACAATGTCCTCTGCTAGCTCTCCTTTCCGTGCTTTTCACCACACATCGCCCAGCTTGGAGAGCTTTTCTGGAAGAGCTTACGCCCGTCTGGGTTGACATCTCCCTGCTCAATTTTATTTTTTGTTCCTTTCATTTGGTTAGTTACTGAGATGGCTTCTCACTAAGGAGCCCAGGCTGGCCTGGGGCTCGCCATCCTCCTGCTCCGTCCTCCTGCTCCGTCCGGGGTGACGGGAGAACACTGTTTCATCCGGCTGTGTCCGTAACTGGGTTCAAGTTTACAGCACTTGTTACCCTGTGACATTAACCCTAGATGAGCTTTGCTCTTCTGGCTGGTCCCCGGAGCTGGAGAGTAACTGTTGAATGAATGGGTCTCTGCAAACCCAATATTCTCCCTCCCTCCCCCTCCCCATTCTTGGCTCTCTCTGCCTTTTTCTCTTAAAATAACTGCTTTTCTAGCATGCTTCCATGTCTGTCTACTTCCCTGAGAACCCAGCTGCGGTTGCCAGCTTCCCCCCACCCTCCCGCGGGAGCTCTTGTCCTCTCCACGCCTGCCGCCCTCTGCTGGGAACCCTCCTCTGAGCTTATTCTCTCTTCCTGCCTGCTGGCCCCTGCTGCCGAGTCCGCTGCTGTGGTTTGAATGTAGAATGTCCTCCACAGGCTCCTGTGTTTGAACTCTTGGACCCCTGCTGGAGGTTCTGTTTTGGGAGCCTGTGGAACATTTGGGAGGCGTTGCCCAGCTGGAAGAAATGGGTCCCTGGGTGGCAAGCTTGAGGTGTGCAGGCCAGCCCTGCTTCCTATCTCGCCTCCGCTTCTGCTCTCCTGGTATGCCCAGATGTGAGGAGGCCAGGGATTCCAGCCCTGTCTGCACCTTGCCACCCTGTCTCTGGTGATCCTCAAGCCCTTAAACTGATCCCAGATAAATCCTCCATTCTCTAAGATACTTGGGTCAGGAGGCTTGTTCACAGCAACAAGAAAAGAACTCTTCTAGAAAATTCTACCTATCCCCGACTCACCCACTGCCCCCTGCCCCCCACCCCCCGGACCCTTAGTGACATCTTTTGACAGCATAAGTTTCTGGGGACTTTTATTTGTTTTAGTTTTAGTTTTTATTTTGAGGAAGGTCATTTTTTAAAGATTTACTTATTAACTTCATGTGTATCAGTGCTTTATCTGTATGTGCACCTGTATGCCAGAAGAGGGCATCGAAGCCCATTACAGATGGTTGTGAGCCATCATGACGTTGCTGGGAATTGAACTCAGGACTTCTGGGAGAGCAGCCAGTACTCTTAACTGCTGAGCCATCTCTCAGCCCAAGGGAGATCTGTGTGTCCCTTTTTATCTTCTGGTTGGTGCCGTGTCCTGACTGACAAGTCTTAGCTGACTTCTGAGTTCCAGATGCATAGTCTATCTTTTCACATTGTTTTGTTCTCCAATTCTGTGCCTTTGTATTTTATTTATGGTGGCCTTGTTTAGAGGAAGGGTGTGACTGTGGGGGGGGCAGGCTTTGGAGGTCTCTTATGCTCAAACTCCACTCATTGTGGAAGAGAGCTTCCTCCTAGCTCCCTGAGGATGCCCAATTCTCCAGACTGCCTTCAGATCAAGGTGTAGGACTCTCAGCTCCTTCTCCAGCACCATGCCTGCCTGGATGCTGCCATGCTTCCTTCGATGATGATAATGGACTAAACCTCTGAGATTTTAAGCCAGCCCCAATTAAACGTTGTTCTTTATAAAAGTTGCCTTGGTCATGGTGTCTCTTCACAGCCATAAAACCCTAAGACATATATGTGTTATGATATATGTGTGAATGTCACAGAATATCTTGTGGGATTCAGTTCTTTGCTTCCACAATGCAGGTCCCAGGCATTAAATTCAGGTTGTTGGGCTTGGTGGCAAATGCCTTTGCCCACTCAGCCATCTTGCCAGTCCTGTACTTTTCTTTTTAAAGAGAATTATTTTTTTTGAGTCAGGGTTTCTCTGTGTAGCCCTGGCTGTCCTGGAACTTCTTTTTCCCTCCTTGGGCTCTGAAAGAGATTTAAGTCTACTACTTCTAAAGGCACCAGGGAAAGACAAATGAAATCCCAGGACCTGTCAAATATCTGCAGAATAAATGAATTCCCTCCTAATGATCAGGTCTTGAGAGTTAGACTGACTTGGTAAAGATCATGTGATCAGTACAGGGCAGAAAGAAGGATCTAGAAGTGTTTGGCTGACTGCACAGCCAAGGCTGGGTGTCTGATAGCCATCCAAGAGCTTGCCTACACACGGCTTCTCCCTATTAGCTGGCTAATGGGCAGTAGACTTGGTCCCAGGCCCTTAACCATCTCGGTTACTCTCCGATGGAACATTAGCATTTGCCTCATTAGTGCAGCCCCTCGGGAAAGAGGCCTTAGGCTCCGTGGAGAAATGGCTCTGCCTGACTGCTGCTTCGGAGTCAAGGCTCTTTTTCTTGTTTCTTTTACCACTGAGTTCCTCCAGGCCTTGTCAAATCTGCTGACAGCTGGCACCAGGGGACTGTGGGAAGGCAGAAGGAAGGTTGCTCCAGGCAAGACGCAGATCTCCTCATATGGCTCAGGGCTACTTTGCATCTTTTAAAAATCCTTTTAAGTGTGTGTGTGTGTGTGTGTGTGTGTGTGTGTGTGTGTGTGTGTTGGAGCCCTTGAGGACTAGAAGAGGGCTGAATCCTCTGGACCTGGAGTTCCAGTTGGTTGTGATCTATGCTATGTGGGTGCTAGGAATCGCACTATGGTCCTCTGCAAGGGCAGTAGGTCTTCCGTAAGAGCAGCCTTACCCACTGAACTCCTTGCAGGCCCATGCTTTGTCTCCTTAGAGGGAAGAGCACAGCACACAAGGGCCATATTCCTTCAGGACTCAGGATGGTCACCCGGAACTTGCTCTAAGAACTGTATCAGCCACTGTGCTGTCAGCCATAGCCAGGAGAACGTTATAAACTTGTCCCTACATTATGTGGGAGATGAAGAAACAGCCTATAAAGACACAGCAATGTGATATAAAGATGGTGGCTGTGGAAGAACCTGACTAAGAGTCCCAAAGAGATGAAATAACAGAATCCAAGGAGGGAGAGAAAGAAACCCAAGAGGATGGGAGGGTCCATCAGCAGCATAATATACTAGTGCCCTGGGAAAGACCTGGTGGTGTAGAAAGCAGGATGGGGGCTGGAGAGATGGCTCAGTGGTTAAGAGCACTGACTACTTTTCCAGAGGTCCTGAGTTCAAATCCCAGCAACCACATGGTGGCTCACAACCATCTGTAATGGGATCCGATGCCTTCTTCTGGTGTGTCTAAGGCAGCTACAGTGTACTTGTCATACACACACACACACACACACACACACACACACACACACATATATATATATACATATATATGTATATATATACATATATATGTGTATATATATATATATATATATATATATATATATATAAATCTTACAAGGAAGGAAGGAAGGAAGCAGGCTGAACGGTTAGTGGATACATGACCATGACTTCTCTGCACAGAGGAATACAGGGGAACTCATCCTTTATCCAGGCACAGGGTCTGAGGCAGAGGACCCGGAGAGCTGTTTGCAAACTCAGCACTGTCCAGACATGCACTCCAGGGCAGCCTGGAAAACGGCAGAGTTCTGTCATGCTCTTGCCAACCCAGATTTCTTTTCATTTTCTGGTTGAAACCTAAGAAGGGTGGGATGGGAGTGTGGCGCAGTTGGTAGAGTACTTTCCTAGCCTGCAGGAAGCATCGAAGTCCTGGGTTCAGTCCCCAGCTCTGGACAAACCAGATGTGGTGGCATAGACCTGTAATTCTAGCACCCCAGAGATGGACATAGGGACACCAGGAGTTCAAGGTTATCCTTAGTTACACAGGATGTTTGAGGCCAACCTGGAGCACGAGAACCCTGTCAAGGAAAGAAGGAAGAAAAGGACAAATTAAAAAGAACAAACTAAAAACAAATTTAAAGGCAAAGAAACTGCCAGGTGGTGGTGGCACATGCCTTTGATCCCAGCACTTGGGAGGCAGAGAGGCAGGTGGGTTTCTGAGTTCGAGGCCAGCCTGGTCTACAAAGTGAGTTCCAGGACAGCCAGGGCTACACAGAGAAACCCTGTCTGGAAAACAAAACAAAACAAAACAGAAAGAAAAAAGAAAGAAAAGAAACCTAGAGAGGTGGGCACTTGTGGGGAGCGTGTTTCTGGATTCCTCCTTCCCTCTAGTCCTCCCGCAGATGATGAGGAGCCAGGGCCTCAGGAGAGGACTGTCCAGGCTCCTTGGCAATCTCTCCTGAGTGGGAAGATTCTCCGAGAATGGGGAACTGACTCAGTTGCACAATGGACACTCTCAGAGCCCCCATGGGAACTGAGTTTGGTTAACTACCTAGGCCCGAAGGGTCCCTGCTTAGTGTGGTCCTCTTAGCCTAAGACTGGAGTAGCCATGACTAACAGCTGACTTCTTTCTTCTCCCCCTCCCTCTCTCCCTCCCTCCCTCCCTCTCTCCCTTGTACCAGGGGTTGAAACACTGAGTCACATACCTAGCCTAAGAGATAGATCTTGTGTGCAGGTCAGAGGACACTTTTTTTTTCTCCCTGAGACAGGGTTTCTCTGTGTAGCCCTGGCTGTCCTGGAACTCACTTTGTAGACCAGC
Organism: Apodemus agrarius; assembly: GCA_964023405.1. NCBI lineage: Eukaryota > Metazoa > Chordata > Mammalia > Rodentia > Muridae > Apodemus > Apodemus agrarius. The sequence continues at coordinate 41,658,756 of OZ030015.1, read as the reverse complement.
ACAAATATGGGATTGTGTGTGTGTGAAATGGAAAATCCTAAGGAAAGACAGGACCATAGGCACAGGTTGACCTTTCAGAAGATACTTTTAAGGAGAATCCTCTAGTTAACATCTTACGTGTGTGTATAATTGGGTGTGTATATGATTCAAATCAAGTGCATTTATGAGGCAGGACATACATTGTAGATTATATAACTTAAAATCTACCAATCAAAATGGAGAATCTTGTCCTGGGAAGATGGCTGGGCAGTTAGCAGCGAGTGCTTCTCTGACAGAGGACCTGAATTCAAGTCTTAGCACCCATTTTGGGCAGCTCACAGCCCTCTGTAATCCCATCTCTAGGGGTTCTGACACATTCTGCTGGCCTCTCAGGGCACTGCACTCATATATACACACTCACATAATACACATAATTAATCATAAAATAAATTTTTTTTTTTGGTTTTTCGAGACAGGGTTTCTCTGTGTAGTCCTGGCTGTCCTGGAATTCACTCTGTAGACTAGGCTGGCCTCAAACTCAGAAATCCGCCTGCCTGTGCCTCCCAAGTGCTGGGATTACAGGCGTGCGCCACCATGCCCAGCTAAAATAAATATTTTTTAAAAAATAGAAAACCACCCTATGCAACCAAACTCCTCCTCCTCCTCCTCCTCCTCCTCCTCCTCCTCCTCCTCCTCCTCCTCCTCTTGAGCTTTGTAAATCAAAGCCCCAAACGATGAGTTCCATCGTCCTGTGGCCTCCGGTCACTCTTGACAGCATGCAGCTGACCTGTGTCACCGCTTGCTTGGCTTGGAATAAACTTTCCTTGATTCTTTGCAGTTCCGGGTGCATTTATGTCAATACGTTGAATAAGAAGCAAAGAACATGGGAACACTTGGCCGAACCCATAAACCATGGAGACAGGAACACAAACATGGGGACCTTCATTTAATCCTCACAGTCCATGGAAAGGTCCTAGGCGTGGGGCTGGAGGGACAGCTCAGGGGTTAAGAGCACTGATTGCTTTTCCCAAGGTCCTGAGTTCAAATCCCAGCAACCACGTGGTGGCCCAAAAGGATGCTCTCTTCTGGTATCTGAAGACAGCGACAGTATGCTCACATACAGAAAATATATCTTTTTTAAAAAAATACTGGGTATGGCGGTATGAGTTTGTAAACCTGGGAGAGCAGAGACGGAAGGATCTCCGGCGGTTACTGGCCAGTCAGCTTAGCCAGATCAGGGGGTCCCGGGTAAAAAGTGAAAAAACTTTCTCACAAAACAAGGTGAAGAGGCTGACCTCTGGCTTCCGCACACTCTCATAGGCATGCATTCAAACACATATGTGCCTAAAAATATGTTATGCACATGTCAAAAAAAAAAAAAAAAAGAACTTCCCTAAAGTACTGCCCCAGAGACTAAGCAAGTCTTTGATTACATGGACCCTTATGGGAAAGCAAGACCTGTCTCAAATCCCAGCACACCCCTTGATTTGGTCCAAGGTCATAACTATGAGCTAGCCATTGCCAGTTAACCTGTCAGACACCAGGAGTCACTGAACCACAATAAGCTCCACCACTCCATTCATAACCTGAGGATTAAAAAGGCAGGCCACCTTAACTACACGCCGAATTGAGTATTCGGCCTACTACCCAGCATGGTCTGCTCAGTGCCCAAGCTGTGGCTCTGTTGTAGCTCAATGCTACAGAGGCACGTGATTGAGTTTACGGTAGAGCTTCTCCAAAGTGCTGTATCATCCAAGGCTGCTAAACGCCAGCTGGCATCTCTAGCTGTCATGGTGAACTAGGCAGCTTGGATTGCCCCTGACATGCAGCTGGCGGTTCCACCTGACAGTTTCCCCTCTGCCAGCTTCTGTTCCTGCTTATGTAACCTTGAGGAGGGGACTTGTTAGTCTCGTAACTTTCTCAGCCTCCTGAGCCTGTAAGTTTCAGGAACTTCCTGAATCGTATGAGCCTCCTGCTCCCCAAAGGGAAGACCCACCCTCAGCAGTGGGAACTACATTCAAGGGTCCTAGTCAGCTTTCACTGTCAACTTGACAGCCTAGAGTTTTCTGAGAAGGAGGTCCTCACTGAAGGATGAATGACATCAGAGTGGCTTTGGGGTGTGCCTGAGTGGGATTGTTTCAAATCTTAAGTGATGTAGTAAGGCTCAGCCCACTGTGGGTAATACCATTCCCTAGGCGGGAATTTCTGAGTTGGGTAGGAAAGCTAGTTGAGCATGAGGCTGTGAGGGAGCCGGGAACCAGCATTCCTCCATGGTCTCTGCTTCAAGATCCTGCTTGAGTTCCTACCCTGACTTCCCTCAGTGATGAGTGTGATACGGAAGTGTCAATCAAATAAGCCCTCTCCTCTCCTAAGTTTATGGTCAGAGTGTTTTTGTCATAGCAACAGAAGACTTCCAAGGACCTTGTTCCTCCTGCACCAGTCTTGCCCCATTCCCACATCCCTTGTGGAGTTAAACATCATCCACTATAGTGGGCCCCTCAGAGCCACTGGGGAGAGAGCTTCAGTCAAGAGAGGCGGATTCGTAAGTTTATCATGGACTCCTGTCCATCACCTTCCACAACTACACACACACACACACACACACTCACACACACACACACACCCGCCCCCGCAATCTACAAACAGGTTTTTACTGCAAGCCCAGGAGGTGCCAAGGTGGCAGAGTTCTGTCTTCACTTCCTTGAAAATTCTCCTAAATGGTCTGTCTTGCCAACCAGTCTACAAAAAAGAAAAAGAGGTGAGGTTCACACCATTCAACTCCCAGGCTGTTGCTATGGAGTCCTCCAGACACCAGCACACCGGAACGGAGGTGGGGGGGGTGGCGGGGGGGGGGGAGTGCATCAGCAATGGAATCAAAGAAGGGAAAATAGCCAGCGGGGGAGCCAGCTCTTGTTTAAATGCAAATACCTTTGAGGGGAAGCAATTGGGGGAAAAGGAAATTCTGAAGCCCCCAGTCTCGCACGCGTTGGGGAGGCCAAGGCTGATAAGCCAGCCTGCGCCTTCCACAGCGGGAGCAGCCAGGCTTCATCTCCTGCCAAAGTGGAACCGGGCTTACTGAAGCCGCTCGCCGTGAGTGCTCGCCGAGCGAGTGCATGCGTGTGAGCTGTCCCTAATGAGACTCTCAGAATGGAGCCCAGAGGGTTCCCAGCCTGCAGGGCCTGCCCCGGCAGAGGGCTCCTGCTTGGAGGGCTTACACCAGAATTTAAAGTGAGGAAAACGGAGGTTGAGAATTCAACCCAAATGGAAGATTTTAGAGGGCAATATAAAAATCCACCCCCCAACACCTACCCCAGAACTAGGTGGGTGGAGTAGAAAGTCTTCTTAGAGTCTGAAATACCTCAGCTCCTTTTGATAAGCACAGATTTTTTTATGTGCTTATTGTATCCTGCTAAAGATAAGCTGCATTTTTAGCTTAAAACATGCTGAATCTCAAGCATTTAACCCCAAACGAGATCATATCCTATACCGTGACCGTGACTAGACTGTACTAAGGATCATTCTTTCTGGACCCTTGTAAAACCACCCAAGTGAAAGACGTTTGGTAAATGTGCCCAATGGGTAGATTGAGGAAGTGGGCAGAGCTCGAAGGCTGGGGAGGGGGATTCATGCACTGCTGCTGCCAGGAAGCAGCCCGGTCACCCTTGAGCCCAGTCCTGGGGCCCCGCTGGGTTTTGGGAGTGTCCTACAGGCTTGCAGAAGGAGTATGGGGGGGGGGGAAGATCTCAGCCCATAGCTGCCTCAGGGGACTAAAGGGACAGACTAGAGAGAAAGGAGCTTGAGAGTAGCCATGTCTTGTGTGTGTGTCACACACACACACACACACACACACACACACACACACACATACCAGAGGTCAACCCTGAGTATCATTCCTCGGGAGCCTTGTTTATTTTTTTAAAGATTTATTTATTTATTTACTTATTTACTTATTTATTTATTTATTTATTTATTTATTTATTTATTATATATGAATACACCGTAGCTGTCTTTCAGACAAACCAGAAGAGGGCATCAGATCTCATTACAGATGGTTGTGAGCCACCATGTGGTTGCTGGGATTTGAACTCAAGACCTCCAGAAGAGCAGTCGGTGCTCTTGACCTCTGAGCCATCTCACCAGCCCCTATTTTTCTTATAAAGATGTGCTTGTTTCCATTTTCTGTGTATAAGTGTTTTGCCTGCATGTATATTTGTGTACCTTGCTCATGCTTGATGTTCACAGACGTCAGAGAGGGCGTTAAATCACCTGGAACTGTAGTGATTTAACAGACAGTGTGAACAGCCATGTAGGAGATAAGACCAGAAACCAGCTTCTCCACGTTAGGTCTCAAACCCAGGACAAGTCTCACCCAGTCCCTGTGGCTCCACCCAGCACTCCTCCCCCCCCCCCAAACTTCTCTCCTCCAGGGGCTGGGCTTTACCTCCTTTCCCCCAGCCTGGTCCCCATATAAAACTTGGCCATTTTGGCTACACTGGTCTCTGCCCAGCTAGGTTGCCTCTCTTGGACAATGTTTCCTCTCTTACTCTCCCTTTCCCCCCTTCCCCCCAGGGTCTTGTTTAGTCTATTGTCCATGTTCAGCCTGGGCTCTTCTCCCTAGTCTGTGGGAGGAACCACAAAACAGGTGACTTCATGCAGATCTTGATCTGGGGTTCAGAGGCATGGCAGTCCACCAGGGTTGAAGTCCCACCTCTCTCCCGGGATGATTTGCTCGTGAAGCAAAGTGGTGCATGAACAGAGGCACAAGCAGACCAGTAGCCAGGAACACTCAGACGACTGACAGGCACATCTTCCGTTTGCAGGTATGAGGTTCCTAGAAAAAGCCACACCTCTGTCGAAGGTTCCATAGACAGATGGGCAGATTAAAACATCCCTGTGAAGAGTTAGAATGCTATAAACCCCAGAACTCGAATCACCTTGAGACAGCTTCAGCCCTCTCAATAGCCAATAATCACTCACCTCTGTATGCGTCCTAACACCCTTTGACCACCGCGTACGACTTTTCCCTAGAGCAGCAGACTCCTCCACTTAGGCGTGGCTTACCTGCCTAGCCAGGCCCGCATCAGTTTATTTGCTGGATTCTTGGATTTATGTGAAGTGGAAACTTATGGTTTCTTTGGCAAGTCAGTTGTCTTGGATGGGGTTTTGCTGGGGTGGACACATGAAGGAACGTTCCACTGAAGCAGACACAGGAGAAAGAATGCTCTGCTGAAGCAAACAGGTGAAGGGATATATGGCGACGAAATCTTTGATAGCGGCGTACGTGTGTAGGTTCGAATTACATCGCATTGAGTTCTGCTTAGGGTGATGCCGTCAAGGGAAACTTGCCAAAGACCTTCTCTGCGGCTTCTTCCTGCTTCTGAGGGCTTGGCAAAGTGACATCAGCTAACAGATTCAAGTGCTGAGTGAAGCAAGACTCCTGAAAGGCAAGACCCACTTGAGGACGCATGCTGTTTGGAGGGAGTATTAATAGCGCTCAATGGACAGTGGTGGGGGCTTTTTGGTCTCACCACTTCATCTTTGCTGATCCTCGCTATGCTAAGAGAGGTACGACAGAGGACTTCTCCGGGTGTCCCTGCTGGTCTGGGTCCCTCTTGCTGACTCACGCTAATTCAGTAGAGGCCTGGCTGCTTCTGCTAAGTCATGCCACCGTTGCTGATTTGTGTTTGCTATCCTGGCACTGCTGAACTGGACCGCTGGTATATTCGTGAAGTGTTTGCGAGTGGATCGAGTTGCTGTTCCTGAATCCTGTGAACTGAACTCTGATTTCCTGATAATGTACATGGGATTTGCTCCAAAGAAAAATTTCTAAATAGGTCTACTTCCCCAGTATCCTAATAACCTCTCTTTTCCACTACCTCTGGTGGGTGCTGGGCTAGAAGGGAGGTTAAAGCACTTAAGAACCATTATTAAGAGCAGGATTTAAAACACAAAGATCTGCCTCCATAGTGGTAGGATCAAAGGTACGTGCCAACACATCTGGCTTAAAACATTTTTTTTAAAGTGGCAAAAATATATAAAGCTTAGGTCTCAAGATACTGGACACTGTCAATGAAAAAAACTTACTTCCTTAAGTATCCAGGCTGCAGTGTAAGGAAGGCCAAACTTGGTACCATCCCTGAGACACAAGAGAGTTAAAGCAGAGAGAGCAGTCCAAAACTTCAACAACAATAACACAAAACGAAATAAAATGGAAAAAATAGGATTTAAAAACTCCACGCCCACATGTATGGTTTGCTTTTGTCCCGTGGCTGTGAAATACAAAGTCCATGGTCTGCAGAGAGCAAGTCACTTGGGGTGATCTGAATCTGGGTCCCCAGGCTATGGTTGCTCAGACATGACTGAGACTAGACTCTTATTCCTTTGGGAGGATTCTGTTTTGTGTAGACATGAGGACAGAGGGCTGGGCAGGGAGGACATAGAGAAAAGAGAAAGCATAAATGACATCCCAGGATTATATATACATTATAGAAACAACCATGCTACAACTAGGTTTAGGAAGATGGAGTAGTCGATTAGCTCACTGTCATCAGGAGACTGGACACACACACACACACACACACACACACACACACACACGTAGAGGTAAAAGGAGAGGGAGGGATGAAGAGGGGGAGGAGAGAGACAGAGAGAGAGAGACACACACACATACAGAGAGAGAGAGAGAGAGAGAGAGAGAGAGAGAGAGAGAGAGAGAGAGAGAAGCTGTCAGGTCCAAATGGGGGAAAACCCCAAGCACCCCCAAAAAGGGCAAGCCCACTGACTTGGTCCAAAATGAGTCTTGGCTCCACTCAGGCTGGACTATAGGACTACTGAAAAGCTCTCTCTTCATTCTCAGGAACCTAAGAAACCGGCTTCTTCCCTATTGCCTAATTAGCCCACGAACTCCCTCCCCAACTACCCTAAACTTCCAGGCCGCTCCACTTCACGGGATTCCCTTCCCCGATTACCTGTTTTAATTACCCATGAGATTTTCCCTTGTTCCCTCTCTTCTCTCTGCTCCCTAGAGAGATAGTGACCCCTTACCAGTCTACCCCTCTCCTCCCTGCCCTGAGAGGTGGCCAGGTCTCTGCTCTGAAGTCCTCCAAAGGTCTTTGGCTATAATCTCTCACTCTCTCATATCTATAATAAAAACCTTCCCACTTATGGATCGGTCATTTTGGCCACTTCTCTACACCCTTGCCCTCAGAAGCCCTGTTAATTTACCCAGGTGTCTATGTGATCAGAGATCATTGAAACTAAAACCAAGCATTGGGTGCACACCTGTAATCCCAGCGATGTGGAGGCAGAGACAAGAGGATTATCCTTATCTACATATGGAGTGACAGAGTGGGAGGTCAGCCTGGGCTACTGGAGACCGTGGAGGCTGTTTTTTTGTTTTTGTTTGTTTGATGGTTTGTTTTTCACCCGTGTTTAAACCTTAGCCTAGAAGGGAGGGGACTCGTATACATTTGTCCACTGGCTGGTGCAGAGCCAGTGGAAACCGGTCCCTGCCTGGATCATCTGCCCTGCCTGGCACTCCTGTCCTGACTTTGCTCCTGCAGTTCTTAGCATCTTGCCCACCAGGGCTCAGCGGTGGTGTCTCTTTCTGGCCAAGCATTTTAATGATATTCCAAGGCTCTGTGTCTTATTCCTTGGGGGCCCAGGGATGTGAAGACAGCTGGTGTTAAAAAATGCTTACAGCTAGATTAATAGGGGAAGCGACACCTCCGAGTCCCGTCTCTGGGGCAGGAGGGCAGGGAAAGCGGCTGGGTTTGCTTCCCCAGACACCCCAGAGGCGAGGATGACCTTGCTCGTCTGTCCTCCTGACCAGAATGCTGCCACTCTCCTGTGGATTTCCCGTGTGATGGCTCTCCTTCCAGCAGCCGCCATGACTCTCTGCAGCAGGAACCACACTTGGTCCTCAGCTAACTCTAGTCTCAGGAGAGCGGGCACCCAGAGCAACCTGAAGACCAGCAAATGGGACTTGCCCATCATGCCTTTGTTTGGCGACAATGAAAGCTAGTCCACTTGTCTCCGCATTGGAACATGTTATTCAGAGCACCCGGAGTCCGTGTGTGTGTGTGTGTGTGTGTGTGTGTGTGTGTGTCCGTCCCAGGGCTGAGGTCACTCACATCTGGCTCAGAATAAACTGATGCTTATTCTCTGCTCCCTTTGAGGTGATAGCTGTGTTTTGTGCTGAAAGTTTTTGATGACCTGTCTCTTCTGTCGATACTAGCTGCAGAGGTCAGAGCTCTCAGTTTTGGGGGCTTATTTTCTGTTTGGTATGTTGTCCCCACTGTCTGTCACAGCACCAAACATAAAATAGGTGTAAAACGAACATTTATCAGATGGAATATATACCACAAATATACTGTGCAATATGGAAACTAGATGAAATAAATGGTCACATCAGTGAAAGGATATCTAGAGGAAGAGATGGAGTATGAGGTGCTCACAAGGGAAAACAAAAAACAAACAAACAAAAAACCTCTTGTTGGGTGATGGTAACAGCGATCTCCTTTAATCCCAGTACTCAGGAGGCAGAGGCAAGTGGATCTCTGTGAGTTCAAGGTCAGCCTTGTCTACAGAGAGAGTTTCAGGACAGTCAGAGTTGCACAGAGAAGCCCTGGCTCAAGAAAACAAACCACCACCACCACCAAGAATACCAAAAATCTCTTGACTACTAGAAAAAAAGAAAACTCATCGAGCTGCTGGATCAGGCTTTGCAGTTGGCCAAAAGGGAAAGGCTTCTGTTTTCCATCTAACTATTGGAAGACCATGCTTGAGTAGCCATCAAATACAAAAGCAGAGGCAAGCAGGTCCATCCGGGAGATGAGTCACCGAGGGTCTTCATTACTTCTTCCCCACTTAGCACGCAAACTCCCGGAATGGTAGGCTTATCCATCCAGCCCTAAGATCAGTGGATACCCCACCCCCACCTTCTGTGTGTGTGTGTGTGTGTGTGTGTGTGTGTGTGTGTGTGTGTATTCATAGTCTGTGGTCTTCCCTTCTCCCCAGGGTTGCTGGCCATTGGCCCATGAGGACCAAGGGAGAAGAGTTAATGGGACAGGGTCCAGACAGCCCTTGAGTACAATGGAAATGACAGACTTCTGGGATCAGCTTCAGAGAGGCAGCTCAACTTTGTTCAGGTGAATCAAGGGCTATATAGTTTTGGGGAAGAGGATAGGGATTTCCAGAGTGGGTTAGTATCACTGGCTAGAGCTTAGGGTACTGAAGAATGCCTCATTTGCATGGAGAAGCATTCCAGGAATTCCCGGGTACCCACTGGGCATATACTAATCTGGAGAGAGAAAGCTGAACCTGTAATCTCACCAAGGACACTTTGCAGGTAGAGAATGTGGGGGTCAGGCTCCCCAGATCAGACTGAGAAGAGGAAGGCCCCCCCCAACCCCTGCTTTAAAAGAAAAGGGAGACCTCCATCTTGCACTGAGCTCAAAAGAGCTGTCTGGACATGGAGGACTGTGACCTTTAAATAACTGTGACCCAATATTGTTCTATCAAACTGAGTTTTCAGACAACCACTCTAAGAAAAATGGAGTGAAGAGTCTAACCTGAGGAGCCTAGAGATTTCTCTGGAAGGTACAGAGATTCAGGCCCTACAATGGAAAAGCAGAAAACGGAGGGGAAGGCCTGAGAAGGCAGGCTTCTGTTCCCCTGCGGTTGGGGAAGCATGGACACCGGAAACAGTGGCTGCACGGAAGCCCCGACTAGGTCTGCTGAGTGGTGGGTTCTTTGGTGTCAACCCTGAGAGGCAAGAGTTGGCCCATGGTGCCATCATGAGGCAACACAAGATCCAGACTAAACTTAATGCTCCTGCTCCCTTCCCAGGCTTGTTATCTCATCAAAACTCCTCATAGTGTAGTAATAATGATGGCTCCAAGATACCCATGCCCAGATCCCCAGAACCTGAGAACATGTCATGAGAACCAGGGTCCATTTACAACTTCTGCCTGCCCTCCAATCTCCCCTCCCATACCTTTTTTTTTTAATGCCTACTTTTAATGATGGTTCTTAAACACTTTAACCCACCCCCCCATCTAGATGAGAATTACAGGCTAAGAACCCCCCCTGCCTAAGTCTTAAATGACCCCCAAAAGCAGAAGTTTAGCCCGCTCTTTGTTAGCCCAGGAATGCACACATCAAACCTGCCTGCAGGGTCTAGCTGTGAGCCGCAGGCCTGGGAAGGTCCCCAGCGTCCTTTCACCTCCGTGGAGCAGCTGGGGCAAGGGCGAACGAAGCTGGGTCAGCAGGGTCACTGCGGCAGGCTGGGGGCTCGCGCCGGCCCTGTAACAGGATATGCGTATGTGACCCTGGCCCCATAACAAGAAATGCGTAACAGGAAATGTGTATGTGGCAGCCACGTAAGCGAAAATGAGCTAACTAGTTTCTATCTGGCTTCTATAGGAAACTGATTGGTTCTCAGAGAGCAGGCTTGGATAATTTAAACTGATTGGCTTAGAAGCTATGGAGTGGTACAAATCCATTGGCTCGCACTGCACGGGCTCTCGATGCTAAGGGATGATTGGTTTGTGTTAGGCAAGTTCTGTTGTAAGCCTATAAAAGGGGTTCACAATCCTCCACCCTGTGTGGTGTATGGCTGTGATCCCCAGCGCCTCTGGAATAAAAATCCTCTTGCTGTTGCATCAAGACCATTTCTCTTGAGTGTTTTGGGTGTCGCATTCCGAGGCGTGGGGTGCCCCCCGTTTTTCTTTCGGGTCTTACAGTAGTGGGAAAGAAAGGATATGGAGGAAGTGGACCTGTTTAGAAATTATTCTTTGGAGCAAATCCTATCTGTGTTGGCAAGAAATCAGCAGTTCACAAGTCAGCAGCGGCAGCTCGATCCACTCCCAAACACTTGATGTATATACCAGCAGTCCAGTTTAGCAGTGTCAGGATAGCGGCAGTGGTGGTACAACCTAGCAGGAAAAGCTCAGCCTCAGCCAAATTGGCACAAGTCAGCAGGAGGGATTCTGACCAGCAGGAATGCCAGAAGTTCTCAGCTCTGCCTCTCTCAACAAAGAGAGGATCAGCGAAAAAAAAAGAGCTCAGAGAAGATGAGAGATCAAGCATTACAGTAGCTCTGCCGGTCCCAGCCTCTCTCGCAGTCTGTTCAGTCCTGTGTTGAGTTCTATGCCCTCCAAACACCATGTGTCCTCCACAGGTCTTGCCTCAGCACATGAGTCTGTCTCAGCTGAGACATCACTCTGCCAATCAGCCCAAGTCAGTGGAAGCGGCAAGAAGCTACCAGCACATCACCAGAAGTCTTAGGTGCATTTCTCTCTATGGAGTCCAGACAAATGGAGCTCAGCTACGCAGTGTAAGGCAGACCAGTACATGCATGCCGATCTCGAAGAACCCTTCACCACACGTGAGTCCTTGCTTTAGCACACCATCCTTTCACCCGTGACTGCTTCAGTGAAATACTTATTCCTGTGTTTGCCCCAGCAAAACACCATCTGACACAATTGACTTTCCAAAGACACCATAGGTTTCCACGTCACCAACCCCGGCCCCTTCCTTTTGCCCCTTATCCCATCTCTTTGCTGAAGAGCAGCCCTTGCTTGCTTCTAGTTAACCAGCGGGAGAGTGAAGGTCATTGTGACGTTCCTACTAGAAAAGGAGACAGAAGACATCCTTTGGATGATAAAGATACCTGCTCGCAATGCAAGGATGCCCTGCCACTGCCTCCCATAGCATCCTCAATGCTCCTCAGGAAAAGGTTTGCTTCCCAAGCCTTCTCTGGCGATTGGTACTGACAGACAGGATCTAGAGTCACCTAGGAGACAAGCCTCCAGGTGAGGCTGGGGGAGAGTTTCTAGGCTGGAGTAATTGAGGTGGGCAGACCCATCCCAACTGCATGTGGTGCTGTGCCATGGGCATGAGCACCATCATCCACCTCTCTCCACTTCAGGACAAATAGAGCAGGTGCCTCAGGCCCTCCCCACCATGGTAGACTGTACCAGAAAGCTGCAAGCCAAAATAAACCCTGGCTTAGTTGTTCATTTTATTGTTGTTGTTTGGTTTTGTGTAGGGTTTGTTTTGTTTTGTTTTTGAAACAGGGTCTCTCTGTAGTCCTGGTTGTCCTGCAACTCAACATAGAGACCAGACTGGCCTTGAACTCACAGAGAAGTGCCTGCCTCTTCAGAGTCCTGAAATTAAAGGCATATGTCACTGTACCCAGCTAAGATGGTTACTTTTAATGACCAACTTGACACATCTTGTAATTACCCAGGAAAAGGAGTCTCAATGAGAAGTTGTATAGATTAGGTTGAGTTGTGGGTACCTCTGTCAGGGATTGTCTTGATTAACAGGAGGACCCACCCACTGTGGGAGGCTCCGCCCTCTCTGTTCAGGGGATTCTGGGTTGCATAAGAGCAGAGAAAGCGAGCTAGCACTGCCATGATGCCTTCCTTTAGTGCTCTCTGCTCTTTAAAGGAAAAAAAAGATTTTATTTATGTGTATGAGGATTTATCTCTCTCTATGTATGCCATGTGTGTACAGTTCCTCACAAAGGCTAGCAGAGGACATCAGATGCCCCTGGATCTGCAGTTAGATGAGCTACCACACATTGGGCACTAGAAACCAGATTCACATTTTCTGGAAGAGCAGCCAGATCTCTTAACCACCTACGTATTCACATATGGAAAACAGAGGTTGACGCCAGCTGTTTTTTTTTTTTCCCTCTATCTTTTTTGTTTTTGTTTTTATTTTTGTGAACAGAACATGTCTGCGGAGAGTCTCATGCGCATGCGTGGGAGAGGCACGTGCTATACCGATGGCCTAAAGGGTTGAGAGTCTCAATGTCCAGGGTTTTCCTGGCTTTTGAGAGAATGCTTCCCCCCCACGCCCCCACCCCTAGCTCACGAGCGCACTCAAGTTCTCTGGAGAACTTTTCTTTGGTGTCGGTTCCTCCCTTGCTGCTCGATAAAATACCCTGACAGAAAGCAACGTAGGGGAGAGAGAGAGGCTTTATTTTGGCTTATGGCTCCAGAGGGGTGGAGTCTGTCGTGGTGGCAAGGCAGAGAAGCAGTGATAGTAAGCTGGCTGATCCCATTTCATACACACACCGGAAGCAGAGGAAGAACAGGAAATAAAAACCTCAAAGCCCGGCCCCTAGTGGCCCATTCCCTCCAGCAAGGCGCCATCGCGTTAACAGCCATAACCACTTCTATAACATTCCCAAACACTGTCACCAGTTGGGGACCAAATTTTCAAAAGCACGAACCTATGGGGGGGAAGGGGATTTCACATTCAAACGCCAACGCCTGTCTTAATCAGCTGTATCAATTTCTATTTCTATTTCCGGTCCAATTTGTGACATAAAAATCTGGTTATAGCATCAGGTGCCCTGGGCTCAGAGCCATAATTCTATACACACTGAGCCTCATCTTAGACCAGGTGGGAGCACAAACAGCTTGCTCTGGCCTTGGCACATTGGAACGTGCACATAAATACTTACTGATGGAGGGTTGAATGTGCCAAGCACAAAGCTTTATAACTATATAACTGTTTGCTTCTTGTTTGTTTGTTTGCTTGTTTGTTTTTGAGATAGGGTTTCTCTGTACATCCCTAGCTCTCCTAGAACTTACTCTGTAAGTCAGGATGGCCTTGAACTCATATAAACCTGTCTGCCTCTGCCTCCTACATGCTGGGATTAAAGGCATGGACCACCACTGCCCAGTTAACCATTTTCTTTTTAATTTTCAGCAGCCACCTGACAATGCAACAAGAAACCAAACAAGAGGAAAGTTACCCGCATCAGACACTTGCTGAGAGGGACTGGGTCTTGTCCCTGGAAAGCCCTGCAGCTTTGGGACTGAGCCCCAGGCCTGCCTGTGGGCGTTCTCTCTGGGCTCAGCTGCTCGTCAGGTGCAAGGTTATGATTGAGTTCTCGTCTCCTGCATCTTCCTTCCATCGTCCCTAAAAATTGAGAGGACAATGCACCTGTCTTCTAGACTGTTCAAGAGATCCAGGGATACAACAGACGAGGCTCTGATTTATGGAGCCGTAAATATAGCCCTTGGTCCTCTTTGATTTTCTGCCTCTATTGTCCCCAGAGCCCTTATTTGGGGCTATCATCCTTATTTGGTGACAATGACTACGGCAGAGGCTGACATTCTGTTCACTGAAAGCCTAGTCCAATTTAAGATGCAGCTTGGGTTGGCAAGATGGCTTTGTGGGTAAAGGTGCTTGCCACCAAGACAGATGACCCAAGCCCAACCCCCAAATGCACAGGGTGTGAGGAGAAAACCGGCTATCACAAATTGTCCTCTGCCAGGCCGTGTTGGCGCACACCTTTAATCCCAGCACTTGTGAGGCAGAGGCAGGCGGATTTCTGAGTTTGAGGCCAGCCTAGTCTACAGAGTGAGTTCCAGGACAGCCAGGACTACACAGAGAAACCCTGTCTCGAAAAACCAAAAAAAAATTTATTTTATGATTAATTATGTGTATTATGTGAGTGTGTATATATGAGTGCAGTGCCCTGAGAGGCCAGCAGAATGTGTCAGAACCCCTAGAGATGGGATTACAGAGGGCTGTGAGCTGCCCAAAATGGGTGCTAAGACTTGAATTCAGGTCCTCTGTCAGAGAAGCACTCGCTGCTAACTGCCCAGCCATCTTCCCAGGACAAGATTCTCCATTTTGATTGGTAGATTTTAAGTTATATAATCTACAATGTATGTCCTGCCTCATACATGCACTTGATTTGAATCATATACACACCCAATTATACACACACGTAAGATGTTAACTAGAGGATTCTCCTTAAAAGTATCTTCTGAAAGGTCAACCTGTGCCTATGGTCCTGTCTTTCCTTAGGATTTTCAGTTTCACACACACACAATCCCATATTTGTGCTTAAGGAACTCTTGACCACACATGGAGGGCATCTTTATTCCCCAAATCTTTAGATGCAGTGGTTGCATGTCTCTTTACATAGGACACGCTCAGATGAGTGACAAGGACCATGCTTTCTCGAAGGTACCCAATCATTTTCTCCTGGACATCCAACTTGCCAGGGGATGACCAGAGATTACTCTGGGGCCTCTATTACCTAACTCATGTTCCAGTCTTCCCCTTCAATTCCCAGTGGGAACACAAACTATTGAAAGACCCCTGAATTGGGGAGACCCTCGCTCTAGTCTCGGGATAAGGTGACACCCCAGAAATTCACAAGAGACTTTCTTGCTGCAATCACAAGAGGTTTATTTAGGGGAGACCAGTGCACTGGGGCCGAGCTCATAACCCACACAGGGCCAGAGGAGTTCGACCCTGAACAACTGAAGTCAGGGGCTTTTAAGGGGGAAAATCATAAGGCATGGGGCAGAGGACAAAAAATCTTGAGGTAAGGGGTGGAGGGTAAAGAAAATCACAAGGTGCAATGGGTGGGTCACAAGGCAAGGGGTGGAGAAGAGGAAGTCGGGCAACAGTATATGCCTCAAGGAAGGTTTAGATTTTATCTCGAGCAGCTACCCTGGGGACAATGTATAGTTGAACTTTAAGCAGAGTACTGGGTGGGTCAAGGATGGGTTCCTGGAACAGGGTGTGTTACTTTTCTCAAGCCAAAATCAGAAAGACTGATTTTGTGCTTGAGAAAAGTTGCTTTGTGCTGAACTGAAAGCAGAAAAAATTTACTCTGTGCTAAGCTTGGTTGCTAGGGGTCTAAAAACATTGAATTAGGGTCTCTCACTATTATTTCCGCTAGTAGCAACCTTGGCTCCCAAAGAAGAAGGTGCCCCCCAAAATCACATGATTGTGCATCAGGTGTTGCCCTACGTAAGAGCATGTGGGTATTCATAAGCAGGATGACTAGAACTGATTCTGGTTTTTTTGTTGATTCTGGTTTTGACTCAACGAGGTCCCTAGATCCTTGAGATGGGTCGGATGGGTGATTGGCAGGCTGGTGGACTGACGCTGGAAGTTCCCATCTAGGCTTCCAGTTCAGATGCCAGGTTCAGACTCCATGGAGTTCCAGTTCCGTGCAGTGGATGGAATGACTGATAAGAGGCAGGCAGGGGTGGGGAGGTGTTTCACCCAAACTTTTTTTTTTTTTTTTTTTATGTATATGAGTACACTGTAGCTGTCTTCAGACACACCAGAAGAGGGCATTGGATCCCATTACAGATGGTTGTGAGCCACCATGTGGTTGCTGGGAATTGAACTCAGGACCTCAGGAAGAAGAGTAAGTGCTCTTAACCGCTGAGCCATTTCTCCAGCCCCTCGCCCAAACTTTTAACAAGCAGTGGGATTTCTGTGGGAGAGGAGAATGAAGGCCACACGCGTGAGACATTCTGTTCTTAGCTGGTTTGCACTATTTCCCTGCCTGTACACCCCCCCCCAACTATAAGAAGTTAAAGAGGAATTTTTTTTGCATCGTTTCTTGCTAAATAGCTAGCTTCTACCAGCCTGGGATCGATTCCCCCACCCCCTCCACCCTGCTTTTCTGGCACTGCAGAATTCTTGGGATGCCGTCCAAAGTGCTGACAAGTAGTTTTCTTACGGAAATCTCAGCTTTGCCAAGAAGCTGTAACTGCAGACACTCGGGGTCTAGGGTCCCGGTATGCAAGTGTTGGTAAAGAGAAGAGACCTCTGGCCAACCCAAATTCCTTCCTTGCAGCAGGATGTCTTCTGGGAAGTATTGTTCATCTTGGCTTTCCCTGAGCCTTTAGGATCCACACGCGGTCAGGTGGACAGTCAGGGTCCAGATGGGAAGCACCACTCTCGAATGCTCAGCTAGGATGGCAGACAGACGGCAGAATCCGAACTCCGTCTATTCGGTGGCTGCCACTGTTACACACTGGCTGTGGGCCAGACTCGACTGTGTCCTCAGTGCACACTGTCTCAGGCACTTCTCGGCGTCACTCAGAATGGCAGCCACTGTTAATTTCTCTGTGTTATAGCTAAGGAAGGGTACAACTTAAAAAAACAAAACAAAACAAAACAAACAAACAAACAAACAAAAAAAAACAGACGGCAGGCCTGTGAGCCGGCTCAGCAGGCCAGGGCACTTGCTGCTAAAGCTGATCACCATCGTGTGATTCCCAGAACACCCCACCTAGCAGAAGGTCAGCTCTTGCAACCTGGCCTCTGACATGCCCCGCCCACCATGGTACCCCCTTCAAAATAAATACGTGTAATTAATACGACAAAGATAAACGGCTTGACTGAGTACAAGAGGTAAGGTTCAGTCTGGGGCTTTCCTGATGACACGGATCCCACTTTGAAGCCATTCGGCCACCCACTGCGAATAAGCCCAGGAATGGGTTCGAGACATGGGCAGTCAGCGCTCTGCTTGGCTTATCCTAAAAAGAGCCACGTCTCAGGGTAGGTAGATGGTTTTGTGGGTGAAGCATTTGCCACACAGGCACGAGGACCTGAGTGTGGATTCTTAGAACCCCCGGAATGCTGGGTGCAGCGGTGTTCCTGTGATCCTCACGCTCTGAGAGATGAGAGGTGGAGACAGACTTCTGGAAGCCGTGGGCCAGCCGGGCTGTTGTATGCAACAGTAGACAAACAAGAGATCCTCTCGCAAATGGTGCGGAAGGAGGGGACTGACACTCGTGTCGTCCCTTGGCCTCCACATACACGCTGTGGAACATGTGTGCCCGTTTTCTCTGTCTCTCTCTGTCGCTCTCTTGTCTGTCTGTCTGTCTGTCTCTCTCTCTCTCTCTCTCTCTCTCTCTCTCTCTCTCACACACACACACACACACACACATGCACGATTTTTAAAAATATACCAGCTCTCTCTGTAGATCTCTGAACTCCCCAGCCTTGGATATAATGGGCTGTCTCTCTTGCCTATAACCAAGCCATCCTAGTTGAACAAGTGAGCCCTCTACTTATGGGACATGAGCTTGAATCCACATGTGCAGTATGAGAGAATTTTCCTTGGGATATATATATATATATATATATATATATATATATACACATATATATATATGTGTGTGTGTGTGTGTGTGTGTATGTGTGTATGTGTGTATGTGTATGTGTATGTGTATGTGTATGTGTATGTGTATGTGTATATGTATATGTATATGTATATGCATATGTATATATTCACACCTACCTACCCCAGAAAGGAAAGCCACGAGGGACCAAAGTAACAACTGCACCAAAGTCCAACTTGGTAAGCCAATGCATTTCATTGGGGCTTATATTCAGGAGTCTACTTGATTCAAAAGCAGCTGAATCACTGCAAAGTCCAACATGGGTGAAAAGCAATGAAGGCTACAACCCTGGAGCCCTCTGCACCGCTTGCAGGCTGGGAACTTCCTCTCCGCAGCTCTAGGGGTCAGAGTCTCCCCCCCACCCCAGGCAGTTGTTTAAGGCTGGGGTGTGGGTGTGGGTAGGTATGGGGGGCAGGGCCTCTCCTGACCCTTGCAGGCTTCAATATTCCTTAACATATGGTCTTTCTTCACATTCTGAGGCTCACATATTTCCTCCCAACTCCTGGAAGAAAGGATTACATCATCGGAAACTGTTCTACACCAACGTGGCAGTCGCAGAAGAGCCTCAGCTTTAAGGGTGTGAGCTGGCTCCTCCCTGAGAGTGTGACCTTTGCCTCCCTTTGCCTGTGGTCCTCTGGTGCGGACTCACTTTCTGCCTTCCTCACGAGCATGTGGCTTTGTAAGCATAGGAGCATGGGGTGGGAGAGCCCCAAGATAACTGCAAGAGAGGAGGGAGGGGCGCGCTTTGTTGCTGATATCCCCTTTGTCTTTATCAGGCACCCGATTTCTCTACTCCGCGGTGGAGCACTCAAGCGCCCGTTGAGCCTGTCACTTTCTTATTTGTGGAAATGTCAGGCACCAAAGGCCAAGTACCACTTAACATGTCAAGGAGCAGTGAGCCTGGCAGACGCTCTTACACCTGAAAATCCACCTCCCGCCCTGCTGCGGCTGGGAACTGAGGGGAGGTGTACTGAGAGCAGGCAGATGGGAAGATCAGTCTGAGGATGGGTTAAACCGTCCACGCAGCATGTAGCCTGCCCTTCTCGCGGGTCATCACACCTCCTCGTCCTCCTCCTCCTTGTGCTCCTCCTCCTCTTCTTCTTTAGAATCATTTATTTATTTTATATAATGTGAGTACACTGTTGGCTCTCTTTAGACACACCAGAAGAGGGCATCAGAATTCATTACAGATGGTTCTGTATGATAAGTCACCATGCAGTTGCTGGGAATTGAACTCAGGACCTCTGGAAGAGCAGTCAGTGCTCTTAACCGCTGAGCCATCTCTCCAGCCCCCAAGCCCACCTCTTCTAATAGGGCCGTACCTCTTCTCCTTCTCATAAAGTTCTACCAACTGGGACCAAATATTTAAATATATGAGCCTATGGGGGGGGTCATTCTCATTAAACTAAATAAATTCTACACGCTGTGCTGGTTATGACTTTCTAAAGACACAGAGACACCGAGCAGCTACAGACCCTGTCCCTCATGAACTAATAACCACACTTCTTCATCCAATGGACATCTAGTACAGGACAGAAGAGGTGGGACAGAGGTGGCATCCATAAACCTGCTCCAGAGCCAACTGTCCCGAGAAGCTCTGAGAAGCTTCTATCTTTGTTCTCTGGAATAATACAAGGAAAAGATTTCACAAAACCAGACCCTACCCTCCCATCACCACTGGGGAGGGGCTTCTTTCACCAGCAAGCCTGGCTTCTGCTGTCCATCATCTGTCTGTCTGTCATCTGTTCGTCTGTTTCCACAGATGTGACAGATGTCGACAGAATGCCAAGCTTATCAGTGGGGGTGGAAGATCCAGAACAGGAAACACTGACAAGATGTGACATAATGGAGCCATTGGGTCCAGGACTCACTCGGCAAGTGCCTCTACCCATCGTTAGTTCTAGGCTCTCTGACGAGTTGTCAGAACCATGGGATCCCTTGCCAGGAGACATGTTCCCATTCTGATTGGTGCCAGGCTTCAGCATGAGACTCCTGGGGGGCATTCAGACTTCTTGGGGTCCACCATCTTAGTTGTATGACAGGTAAAAGGAGGGGCTTAAGTGTCTCTCCAAGGTACCTTCTGTCCTACAAGGACAGTTACACGTCTGTGATGTCTTTGGGTTTGGTTCCAAGTGTGATAAGGGAGTCTGAAAAAGCCCATCATGTGACTGACATGATCTGCTTATGTCTAAAAGACCCATCACCGCACTTCCTGCTTTCTGTGTAGGAATATGAGTCTAAGGTGGCCAAGTCTTCTGCTCCCCAGGAAAAGCGGAAAATCTGGCTGATTCTCATGTTTGCCTTCCGTTTTTAAATCATTGACAACACATTGTAAAAATGTAAAGCGGTGGACAGAGCCCTGGGGGGTCCCAGACTGCAGAAATTTTGTTCTGTGCCTGCTGCACAGCTGAGCAGTAGGAACTCCTGAGCGCCAGGCATCAGGTGTGCACAGGGCGAGTGTAAACTGTGCTACCACAGAGAGTGGAGGCAAGGGTGCATGGACGGAGTGTGCCGTGGAGAGGCTTCAGATAAAATACGTAGTGTAGTTCTTGTGAACATTCAACACAGACATATCATGTGTGTGCAGTTTTTAATTTGAGAGGATTAATTAGATGAAGGTTTGGAAATAGATGACCTTTAAAATTGTTCCCAGCTCAAAGATCCTAAGATGATAAAAAGAAAGCCCTCATTAATCAGACGGTGTGTTCAGTAGCAGAAGACAGGGCTGTGTTCCCCAGCCTTGATTGTGTTTCTCCATTTAATACGTATTGTACTGAAGGCATAAGATAAGATAATAGTGCTGAGGTAATGGTACGTGAGGCAAAACTCAGGGCAGTGGAGAACCAACAAGCGTCTGCTGATCACACACAGCTTTCCCCCACTGGGTCAGAAGCCCCAACATCGAGTGCTGATGGCCCAATCCCTTGCTCTTCTCCTCAAGGGATCTGACACTGACATGTTTTTGTTCATGAAAACCCAGGTTGGGTCCATTCATCTTCACTGTTGACTTAACTGGATTTAGAATCTTGGAGAGCTCTGGGCCTCTCTGTGAGGGCCTGTGAAAAAGGAAACTAAGTTTCACTGAGGTGGGAAAATCCATTCTGAATGTGGATGACACCATCCCGTGGGCTTCTGTCCTGGACTGGATAAAAAGGAGGAAGTGAGCTAAGTACCAGCGTTCATCTCTGCTTCCTGCTTTTGGATGCGCCCTGACCAGCTGCCGCCTGCTCCTCTTCCTGGGACTTCCCCACTGTGATGGACTGTACCTTCAAATTCTAAGCCAGAGTAAACTTTCCTTCCCTATGTTGCAGTCATCAGGCATTTTGTTTCAGCTTTAATGGAAGTAACTGATACTTCCATTAGGTTTCATTTTTCAACTTCCAGGTTTCATTTTTATTTTTTTCTGCCCACTACTGTGAAAGCTGGAGAGAGGGCTTAAACTGCCCACAGTCTGCCTGGCTGAGGTTAAGTCTGAAGAAAGATGTTTCTTGCTGAGAAAAGACTCCTCTCAGGCATGCGAGGTGCCTCCCCCTCTGCTTTCCAGGATCCACTGTGGAAAAGCACAGAGCAGAGCTGGAGCAAGCTTGGCCCTGGAAAGAATTCCAGGATGGAGTGGCCTGGAATGCTGGAGGTCATCCTGGGTTTGAGGGCTGTCAACCTGGAGTGGTGTTTGCACTTGACAATGGGAAGTAAATCAGATGGCTTCTTGGACTGATACCCAGGGACACTTGGACTCACAAACATATTCCCATGCACACAGGACGTGAGTTATTTATCAAGCTTCAGAGGGTTCCAGGAGTTGGGAACATACAGAGATGACCATTCCCAAGGACAGTATGAGATCACAACACTTGGCCAGGTGGCTCCTGTTCTCTGGATCTCAAATGTTAGCAATTTTTTGGTAGTATGTGTTGATTTGAATGTAAAATATCCCCCCATAGTTTTCTGTGTTTGAGGGCTTAGTTTCCAGCTAGTGGCACTGTTTAGGAAGGCTGTAGAACTTTTAGCAGATAGAGTCTGTAAAAATTACTTTTATTTGCCAGATGCAATTGTCTACTCAGAGGCTTACTGTGGAATAAGCTCACCCTTTCTAGTTCTTTCTGAACTCTAGCTGGCTGGTTCAACTCAGCTGTTCTGGCTCAAAACTCCTTTCTAAGCTGACTGATTGAAACTGGCTTTTCTTGGCTTCTGATTGAATTGCTCTGCTTAGGAAAACTGCCTCCGAATTCCATGGACTGAACTGCACTGACGCCCTGGCTGCACGAACTGAACAGAACTGCACGAACTCAACTCTACTGCATTGCCTGAACTCAACTGAACGCCCCCCCACCCCCCACCCCCGTTCCTGACCCACTCTGCACTGATCTTTAAGTATCCTCTCCTATGCTGTTCTCCTGAGAGTTAGGCGTATCCTATCTCTGATTATTCTGTCAAATCTTTCTCTGATGCATTACTTTGTCTGCCCCTCAATTAGACTTAACTTTCAAACATGGCTGCTTCCTTCTTCAAACCATCTTTACCTTCATTGTTTGAGATTAAAGGTAAGGGGGGGATCTTTATTCCAGTCAAAGGGATTAAAGGTATGCCATTTCAGTCAGATCACACAGACCTAGAAGTTCTTTGGGTGTGACCCCATGCCAGAGCAGCCATGTTGCTGGATTAAAATTCTTCTACAGTCCCTAGGAGGAAGTGAGTCACTGGAGGCGGGCCTTGAGATTTCATAGGCTGCCCCACTTCCTTTTGACTGTTGCTTCCTGATTGCAGACTGAATGTGACCAACTGCTTCACACTCCTGACACCACGGCTTCCCGGCCGTGACAGACTCTATCTTCCAATCATGAGCCCAAACACAACTTCCTCCTTTCTGTTGCCTCTCATTTGGTCTCAGTGGCAAGGAAATCAGGTGATACGTAGTGATAGGGAAGTGTCGGGTCACCACCCAGACAGAATGATCGGATGCGGTCCTACCATTTCTGTGAGGCATCATTCATGCACCCAGCTCTAGTGTTCAACAATGACCACCACCATCTTGGTTTGAGTTAAAACAAAGACACCACATTTCAAGGGATTTCAAAAGCATTTGTGGAAGCACTGGGTATGTAGCTTTGACAAAGCAGTGAGGCCCCTGCTGTAGGCCCCAGACACTATCTGTAGGCCTCCTTAGCCTTTGGGTTGGTGAAAGGTAGGGGTCTGTTTAAAAACATGGTTATAAATGGCTATGAAGAGTCTAAATGGGTTGGACAGGTGCCTCAGCTGTTAAGAATATGCACTAATATTGTGGAGGACTGGAGTTTGGGTCCCAGCACCTACTCTGGGTGACCTACAACCACCTGTAATTCTAGCTCCAGGGGATCCAGCACTCTCCTCTGAATTCTATGTGCAGTGCACCCATATATACAAATCCACACACAAGCACATATAATTAAAAAAATAAAACAAATATTATATACATATATCATAATAAAACATATATATATATATATATATATATATATATATATATATATATCCCGTGACATTCCTATACTCCATTCCATGGTCACAGACACTCTGGTCAGTTGCCTGTTAATCAGCTGTGTGGAGTCTTTGACAAACACACAGCTTTTTCCTTCTATAAATACCACTAAGGAATAATCATTTCCATGCTCCTGCCTCATGGCAGTTATGAGGGGGAGAGATGACGACTTGGATGAGTGAGGAGACTTCTGAGAGACTGCAGGAAATCGGGAGTCAGAGGAGGAAAGGAGAGGGGTCTGCATGGGGAGGCGGAGACTTCTGTTCAGTCCCTTTGCCATTGACTCGGGGGAGACACTCAGGGCTACTATCCCTGGAGCTCAGGGCGGACTGGATTCCAACCATCACTCTGAAGAGCCGGTTAAAGGGTCAGCCATTGCATACCTATAATCCCAACACTGGGTGGCAGAGACTGGCTAGGTTTCAGGCCAGAGAGATTCTGTCTCAGAAAGGAAGTGGATGCTCCTGAGGAACGCCGTCTAAAGCTGACTTCTGTGGTGGTCTGAGTGAAACGTCCTCCATAGGATTTGGTACTTGAAAACCTAGTCCCCAGAAGGTGGTGGGGGAGGTTTAGGAGGTGTGGCCTTGGTGGAGGGAGTATGTCAGTGGGTGTGGGCTTTGAGATTAAAAGCCTCATGCTATACCTGGTTCACTCTTCATGTCTGCTATTGAGGATGTGAGCTCTCAGCTTCTTTTTTTTTTTTCCACCTTTTTTTTCTGTATTCTTTGTTTACATTCCAAAGGCTTTCCCCTTTCCCAGTTCCCCCCTCACCATATGTCCCATAAGTCCTCCCCCCCCCATTCCCCAATCACCACCCCCCCACACACACACACCATTTCTCTGTTCTGGTACTCTCCTACAAAACTGGATCCAGTCTTTTCGGGACCAGGGTCCTCTCCTTCCTTCTTCTTGGGAAGAGCTTACAGCTTCTATTTCCTGCTCTGGATACCATGCCTGCAACCACTTCTGTGCCTCCTCGCCAAAGTGGACTCCTAGTCCTCTGGAACTATAAGCCTGAGAAAACACTCCCTTTTTTTCTTTCTTTCTTTCTTTCTTTCTTTCTTTCTTTCTTTCTTTCTTTCTTTCTTTCTTAGAGTTTCTCTGTGTAGCCCTGGCTGTCCTGGAACTCACTATGTAGACCAGGCTGGCCTCGCACTCAGGCATGAAATTCTTCCTTCTATAAATTGGTCATGGTATTTTATCACAGCAGCAGAATATTAATCAATACAACCTTTGACCCACATCTACATATAAAATAATAATAGTAATAACTATACCATCCAAGCTGTGGCCCACTGCTCTTTGATCGCAGGTAGCTGGGAGCTGTTCGGTGGCAGCTGCCTTTCTGGCTAGGCTGCCTATAATGATGGCTAGTCTCTCCTGCGCTCAGAACTGTCTTTCCAGGTAGAGGAAACCGGCAGTCTAGTTCCTGAAATCTAATCTGAGGGGCAGAGGCTGTCAGGCAGGCGGCAAGATTCATGATAGAGTGTTAGTAGATGCCACACTTGTCTGGCAGAAGGTGACCTGGTGTCGCGCGCGGAGAGCTCTCCAGGGTGTGTGCACCGCAGCCCTGCTTCTTTGGCAGTGCGGTGTACCCCTAGCTAATGAATTCAGAGGCACAGATGAGCGCTCAGAGGAGAGGCTGCTTCTACTTGGGTAGCTCCTGGAGAACCTTTCATTTATTTGAATCGTGTCTTAGATCTGCCCTCTGTGATCAAATTAATGAAGAGAAGCGCGCGCGCGTGCGCGCGCGCGCGCACACACACACACACACACACACACACACACAAAGCCCCTTGGTGCAGGATAAAAAAGACATCAGGCTCAAAAGAAAGGGGGAGAGCGAGAAAGCAGCGAGCGCCCGCGGGGCTCCTGTGCCTTGCTGCCTGACGGAAGCTTCACAGAGCCGGCTTCTTCTCTTCCCTGTCCAGGGAGATTCGCCAGCAGTGAGGGAAAAGCTCCTCGAACCCCACGAACTCGGAGCTCCACAAACGTGGCAGCTGTAGATCTGTGTCAAGGCCTCTCTAGGAGGACCTACCCTTTCTGCATACCCCAGTACCTCCAGTCATCCAAATATTTTTATTCCTGGCTTATTTTTTGGAGGGGGAAATGAGCTCGGCAGGAAGCTAGGAAGTGAGGGAGGGAGGGAGGGAGGGCCTAGTTGGGTCGGGGTTGTGTCTGTGCAGCAGAGGATCAGCCACAGAAGTGGTTCAGGTGAGCGGCGTGGTGTCTGGGGCCTTGGCTCTGTGGTAGAGTGCCTGGCATTCATAAGTTCTGGGTTCAGCCCACAGTTCTGGGGGGAAAGGAGGGAAGGGAGGGAGGGAGAGAGGCAGGGAAAACACAGAAAATAAAAACATAAAGGGCACAGGTTTATCTTTATAATAATAAGAAAGCAAAAAACAAAAACAAACAAACAAACAAAAGGCTGGGCAGTGGTGGCGCCTTTTAATCCCAGCAGGTAGGAGGCAGAGGCAGGCGGATTTCTGAGTTCGAGGCCAGCCTGGTCTACAGAGTGAGTTCCAGGACAGCCAGGGCTACACAGAGAAACCCTGTCTCGAAAAAAACCAAAAAAAAAAAAAAAAAAAAAAAAATGGTGTGCACCGCCGCCGCCGCTGCCACCACCACCACCACCACCACCTGGCTCCTCCTTCCATTTTTGAGCTCTCCTGTTTTCTGGAGGCTTCATGAGAGGATGAGCTGGAACAAGATCTGGGTTCAAATCCAATCTCTCCACCTAGCCGTGTGAGCTCCCCTCCCTGGATCTCAACCTTCTTTCTTACAAACCAGGGAGCGAGCCCCTTGCCCCTGTCAAGCTTGCTGTCGGGGTAAGGCTGCTAACAGCTGACAGCCCTTCAGTCCTGACTCCTTCACGTGAACCACGGTGACCTTCCACTTGGGATCTTTTATGCCTGTGAATCATTTTATGTAATCGAGAGTACGTAGGTGTATAAAACAGGCATACAAGCAGACAGTCACAGTGATAAAATGTTCAGAAACCAAATTTTTTTACATAAAAAATTATTTATTGTATTCTCTCTCTCTCTCTCTCTCTCTCTCTCTCTCTCTCTCTCTCTGTGTGTGTGTGTGTGTGTGTGTGTGTGTGTGTGTCTGTGTGTGTGTGTGTCTGTGTGTCTGTGTGTGTCCTGGGGATTGAACTCAGGTTATCAGGCTTGGCATCAAGCCTTTTCACTGTTGAGCCATTTCACCAGTCCAAGAAACCGATTTTAAAACAATTCTTTGGTATCTGTATACTTTTATCATTGATTACAGACTAAATGAAATGTGTATACTAACGAGACAGACACTTGTTTATTCTTTCCTATTGTATAGTTCATGTTGGGCTGCACATGGGCGGGACACAGCATCGTCAGTGTTCTTCAGAGCTCCCAGGTATTTTGGTTTCCTATCAGCTGTGCCGAGAAGGCCGACTCACAGGGAATCATGGTACAAACGATGGAAGTGTGTTTAGAGCCATTTCAGAAATAGTCGGGAATCCTGTTTAATCCCAAGCCAACGTTCGCTTAATGATTTTTTAATGAAGCTCAAGTCACAACCCAAACAGCAATTTAAAAACCAAACATCCTACTACAATACACTCCAAACATACACTAATTTGATACATGCTGAGGGATGATGGTGGAAAATGCTGCCTTTGTTTTCCTGGTTAGATCACCACGTTTCTACAGGAACTGAAAACTTGGCATGGAGAGAGTAAGCCTTTGGGAGACTTGGAACAGATCCGGGCTGAGGTCAGTCAGGCAGCGTTCCTTAGCAGCCAGCAGCTGGCGGCAGGTGAGCTGCAGAAGGCCTGGGTCCCGTGTTCAGCCCCAAGGCTGCAGTGACATCACGGAACAGAACAGAGTAGACAGACAGGCACTGCCACAGATGTCATGAGTGCACTGTGTGTGTCTTAACCTTTATTTTTATTTTATGCCTGTAGGTGTTTTGCCTGACATGTTTGATTTCGAATTAAGTTTTGGTTGTTATATATCTAGAAGTCTTTACCATTTCTTTTTTTTTTTTTTTTCTCCACAACTATCACAGTCAGTTGTATGACTCCACGTGGCGCTGTGGTCAATATGAGGAGTAGTAAGATTAATGAAATAATTAAAGAATGATGAAATAATGCCATTGATTATTGCTTCTCAGGACTGACACTGGGGCTATAGAGCTAAACTTTGAGGTCGGTACCCCGGCTGCAGCTCCTGCTGGGTCCTATGTGTCCCCCACTGCTCGGGTGACTTTAAAGGCAACAGCAAACAGTAGAACAGTCGTTTCCTTCATCACTTCTGGTCAGGTGGTATTGTAAGACCCGAAAGAAAAACAGGGATGCCCCCAGCACCCTGTGCCTTGGAAGGCGTCACCCTGATCACTCACAAGAAACAGTCTTGATGCAACAGCAAGAGGATTTTTATTCCAGAGCCTCTGGGGAACACAGCCTTGCACCACTCAGGGTAAAAGACTGTGAACCACAAGTGCAGAGTCAGGACACCTTTTATAGGCTTGTAACAGAACTCCCGTTAGGGAGTTGTCTACCTTATGTTTGTTGAGACAGGTTCTCTTACTGGCCTGCAATTTGGCAAGTGGGCAAAGCTAGCTGACCAGAGAACCCCAGGAATCTGCTTGTCTCCGCTTCCTCCACGTGTGTGTGTGTGTGTGTGTGTGTGTGTGTGTGGTTTTTCCAAGACAGGGTTTCTCTGTATAGCCCTGGCAGTCCTGGAACTCACTCTGTAGATCAGGGTGGCCTCGAACTCAGAGATCCTCCTGCCTCTGCCTCCCAAGTGCTGGGATTACAGGCGTGCGCCACCACCACTTGGGTTCTGGGGACTGTCCTCAGGCCTTGTGTTTGCAGGGCCAATACTTCATGGACTGAACCATCTTTCCGACCCTCGGGTTGTTTTTCCCACACAGGCTTGGACTCCATTTGCAAAGCCGCTGCTTATGTTTGGCAATAAAATCCCTCCTTTGCGCCCCCACTCCCACCCCCACTTCCAGCTGTGGTGAGCTGTGGGCATGGTTGTGTCTGGGACGAGCAAAGAGTCCTCTGATGAGAGAGGAGCTTGCAGGGCCTCCAGCAGAATATCTGTGAACAGGAAATGTCAAGAAACATGTTTTTCTCCTGGTAAATGTCCTGGGCTGACCTGGTCCTGCTTGATTTAAAGGCAGGAAGTGCAAATTAAGTACCTGAGGGAGCTCATCCTCTCCCTGACTCCCGCTGGAGCCTAGGAGGGGATGTGTCAGCTCCTCAGGGAGGGAGAGGCGTGGGGTGGGGCTCTTGGTCCTTAGAAAGGGCAGCTCTAGCAAGTCTAATTGAATTGTACCTTGAGTTAAAGTCTGGTGAATTCCAAGCCTGGAAAAACAACCAGATGCCACTGAATGTTAGAGATGATTTAATCTAAGCTCTCTCAAGAGAGGGAACCTGAGCTCAGTGAATCTACAGCTGGGAGGACGTCTTGGGGGTGTTGTGTGTACGTGCGTTTGTGCAAGTGTGTGTGTGGTGTGTATGTGTGGTGTGTGTGTGGTGTGATGTGTGTATGTGTATGGTATGGGTGGTATATGTGTGTAATGTGTGCAGTATGCATATGTGTGTGTGGTATGTGTGTGATGTGTGTATGTCTGGTGTGTGGTATATATGGTGTGTATGTGTGGTATGTGTGTGTGGTGTGTGTGGTGTATATGTGGTGTGTGTGGTGTATATGTGGTGTGTGTGGTATGTGTGGTGTGTTTGGTATGTGTGTGTGTGTGATGTGTGTGGTATGTATGGTGTGTATGTTGTGGTGTGTGTGATTGTGTGTGTGTGTGTGTGTGTGTGTGATATGGTGTGTGTGTATGTGTGTTGCACTCAGGGCTTTCTTCCTTTGCATTTCTGCTCCACTGTTGTCTGCTTTTTATCATACTTACACACCGTCTGCTCTGTTATTATCCTGGTTTTCTTAATACTTGAATCAATTCCATTTTTCATTCCTGAATAAATTAATTTTGAAAGGCAATTGCCATAAAGGGAAAGCAGAGATTGTTTGCCTCAGTCACAGGCAACTACAGAACTAAATGCTGTGAAAGGCAGTCGCACGTGAACAAGACTCTTGCGTGGGGCTGAGGATGCAGCTGGGCCGTGGACTGTCTGCCTGGGATGCGTGGAGCCCTGGCCTCACTTCTTAGCACTGTATAAACTGGGTGTTGAAGGGGAAACTTCCAGTTTTTTGGAAAGTTGGTTATGTCAAGTGATGGTCTGCTGGGGCACACAGGTGAAAGGATGTCTTGCTAAAGCAAACAAGGGAAAGATTGTTTTCCTGAAGCAGAGACGGGTGAAAGGATGTTTGGTTATGGCAGACCTGTGAAAGGACATTTGATGAAAGAGTATAAATCTGACCCCAAAGACAGTGGAGACGAGCACCGAGCGTTGGTTTGTCCAGTTTGCTCCACCTCGCTACTCTTCCCTACGACACAAATGTATTGCCTCACCTTACGTAGTGTTGCTGAGCTCAGCTTGTGACAATGCGGCCACTGAGAGAAACTCGCCCAAGAACTAACTGCTCGTGAGATTCACCACAGCTGCCTGGTGTCTGCCTGCTGACAGGACTGGACTGTAGCTGCTGGTTCATGCCTGGGGTCCGCCTGCCTAGAGGACTGGCCTGCAGCTGCTGAATCGTGTTTGGTGTTTGCTACAGGACCGACTGCCCAAGAAGATCAAAGAACTATTGCTGAACAGGTCCACTTCCCCCATCCTAATAACGTCTCTCTTCCACTACCTCTGCTGGGTGGTGGGTTAGAGAAGAGGTTGAACCCTTATTAAAAGTAGATTGCAAAAATTTTATGCCTACAGGGTGTGGTGGTGCACACCTGTAAGCCCTGAACTCAGGAGGTAGATGCAGGAGGATTAGTTCAAGGTTGTCCTTGGCTACATGAGGCCCTGTCTTAAAAGACAAAAGAAGAAGAAGAGGAGGAAGAGGAAGAGGAAGAGGAAGAGGAAGAAGAAGAAGAAGAAGAAGAAGAAGAAGAAGAAGAAGAAGAAGAAGAAGAAGAAGAAGAAGAAGAGCTGTTCCTCTACACATGCTGAGAGCTTGCCCTCATGGCTGAGAGAGCTGTCCTGTTGATCAGAACTTGGGAACAGCTTTCCAGTCAAAGGGGAAAAATCTTCACAGTGGTTTCTCACAGCTAGAGCCACCAAACTGATCAGGAAGGGAAATTCGTGGGAAAGTTCCTAGAAGTAGACTCCGAGGCTCAGGAATCTCGCCTGTGCCACTTGGCAGTGCTGCTCGGTAACCCAGGAATGAGAGCGTGGGTGTGCCACGAAAGTTGTCACAATCACTAAATGAGACACACATCTGGAAGCCCATTGAGTAACAGAAGGCACAGAAGGCACTTAGCACAGTCAGGTACTGTAATTATCATGGTTAAAATGTAGTGGTCAAGGCACGGCAGTACAGGACTGTAATCAAGAGGCAGAGGCAGGAGGATATCTGCAAGTTCCAGGCCTGGACTGCATAGTGAGTTTCAAGCCAGCCAGAAATGGATAGCAAGTTTCTGCCAAAGAAAGAGAGAGAGAGAGAGAGAGAGAGAGAGAGAGAGAGAGAGAGAGAGAGAGAGAGAGAGGAGAGAGAGAAACAGGGGCTGAAAAGATGACTTAGTTGTTAAGAATGACTGCCCTGGCAGAGGATGCTGGTTTTGTCTTTAGCATCCACATTGGGTGGCTCAAAGCTGCCCCTAACTCCAACTCTAGGGAATCTGACACCCTCTTCTGGCCTCTGCAGGTACCTACACTTACCACATGCATACACAAACATATACACACACACACACATAAATTTACAAAATTAGTAAATATATTAATAAAGTAAACAATACCACATTACCACAAATAAAAATAATCAGAGCCTGGGGGCACACACCTTAATTCCCAGCACTCAGGAGGCAAAAGTAGGCTGGTCTCTGAGTTTGAGGCCAGCCTAGTCTACAGAGCCAGTTCCTGAGTAGTAAGAGCTACACAGAAAAATAAATAAATAAATAAATAAATAAATAAATAAATAAATAAAACAAACCTGAAAGTATTGTTTCAAATTTTATTTAGTTATTCTAGAGAAGGTCTTACTCTAAAGGCCAGCTAATTTGGGCCTTACTATTTAACCTAGGCTGACCATGAACTCATAGCAATCCTCCTGCCTCAGACTCTTGGGTGCTGGGATTGCAGGCAGGAAGAATTCAGCTGGTTTTAACCCTTGCATGTAAGGGTTAAACAACAGACATTTTGTCTTCCCTTCAGTCTGTGTTGCAGCTACTCAGTTCTTCCTTACTGGCAAGAAGGCTGTCATATGCACCATAGAGGGTGGGTGTCTTAGTTAGGGTTTTACTGCTAGGAACAGATACCATGACCAAGGCAGCTCTTATAAGGATAACATTTGCCGGGCAGTGGTGGTGCATGCCTTTTAATCCCAGCACTTGGGAGGCAGAGGCAGGCGGATTTCTGAGTTCCGAGGCCAGCCTGGTCTACAGAGTGAGTTCCAGGACAGCCAGGGCTACACAGAGAAACCCTGTCTCGGAAAAAACAAAACAAAACAAATAAAAAGGACAACATTTAATTGGGGCTGGCTTACAGGCTCAGAGGTTCAGTCCATTGTCACCAAGGCAGAAACATGGCAGTGTCCAGGCAGGCATGGTGCAGGAGGAGCTGAGAGTTCAACATCTTCATCTGAAGGCTACTAGCAGAGTACTGACTTGCAGGTAGCTAGGATGAGGGTCTTAGAGGCCATACCCACACGGACACACCTACTCCAACAGGGCCACACCTTCTAATAGTGCCATTCCCTGGGCCGAGCACAGTACAAACTGTCATAGTGGGTGTGGCTATGTTCCATTGAAACTCTGCTCACACGAACAGCTGGCAGTCTGGCTTTGACTGGCAGGCTGTAGATGTGCTAAAGAGTAGAACCAAAGCAAGTCAAATGCTTTGCACATCAATGCTGTGCAAATACCATGCTGTGCACATACAATGCTGTTAACATTCCATGCTGTGTACATATGCTGTGTACATACAGTGCTGTGCACATACCATGCTGTGTACATACAATGCTGTGCACATACCATGCTGTGTACATACAATGCTGTGCACATACCATGCTGTGCACATACAATGAATAAAGGACCTATCCACGTGATTGACAGCACTAGACCTTCTTCTACAACCAAACCCCAAACTTCTGAACTGAGTTCCATGTACCTGAAACACAGACTTTAATCCTAAAACTTGGTTTCACTAGCTGCTGCCATCTTAACTGGCCCCACCAGGGGCTGTGGGAATGGCTTTTGAACTTGAAGTAAAATGGAAGTTAAAAGACAGGTTGAGAGTTAAGAAGATAGCTTAGGTAGCAGAGCGCAGGCATGGAGACCTGCGTTTGATCTCCAGAATCCTCCTGGACCACCAAGCCTGTAATCACAGGGCTATGGAGGGGTAGACAGTGGGCTCCCCGAGACTGGTTGGTCAGCCAGTCTAGTCGGTGAGCCACAGGACAGAGTGAGAGACCTGTCTCAAAATAAGTAGACAGATCTCCTGAGGACTGACACCCCAAATTATCCTTTGGCCTGTCCATGCATACACAGACACGCACTTGCACACACAGGCACATGTATGTACACATGCCCATCTCACACACGCAAAGGTGTACTGGGAGTCAGAACAACTTGAGTTTTCTTTTCTCTCTGCACAGGAGGAAATTGCAGTTTATTAGAACGGAGTGAGCTGCTCTGTGCAACCAGCAGCCTGACATCAGCCCTAGGAACAAAAGGCCCAGGGCCAGCTGCCTGCCATCAGCAAGGCGCTTCCCTTTCCAGTTTCTAATTTCCATGATAAAGAAAGAGTGGCGGGAGAGGGGCTTAGGAGGGTTTGGAGTGGGAAATGATGCTGACGGCTGAGGACTCTGTGCCAACCTAAGAGGAAGGACAGTGTCCTCAGAAACCATACAATAGAGTGGGAAGGGCACAGAGCCACCCTGCCGTCCTTGTGGGGGGTCTGGCCTGTCTCTCGATTCTCTGTACCTCTGTGTGCACACCCATGTGGATGCACAGGTCAGCCTCGGGTGTTCCTCAGGGGCTATTCATCTTGTATTTTTTTTGGGGGGGGGAGGGAAGGGGTTCCACATCCCACATCCCCATACAGAAGATTGAGACTGGGTCTTCATGAATGCCAGTCGAGTACTCTACCCTTGAGCCCTACCCTCTGCTAGCTCCCTTGCCATTTGAGACCTCTCTCACTGGCCTGGAACTGGCCCATTTGGCTAGGCCAGCTGGCCAGACTGTTTCAAATCCCTGTCTCCACCTCTCCAGCATGGGGATTACAAGCGCATGCTACCACACCGGTTATACCCAAGTCCCAGGGACCCCAAAGACCACTGAGGAGCCAGTTCCGATGCAAACACACGAGGGTCTTTTATTACGAGGACACAAGTAAGGTCTCTCAGACTCTCACTGTTGCAGCAGGTCAGAGTGAGAGACCCATGTTTAGGGGTGCAAGGTTTTTATTGTGGTTACAGCAAACTTGGTGAATTTCCATATGGACCAGCAAGTTAATATTAAAAAACAAAAACAAAAACAAACAAACAAACAAAAAACCCAACACTGCATTTCTGGCCTAATCTGCAGGAAGTAAACACGGAACAGAACCATCTGGCCATCAGGGTGGTCTGGTTCTCTCTTCTCTGCAGGATGTCTTAGGTGATCTCTATGTACCTCGGGCCTGCTAGTGTAGCCTGGCTGTTGCTATGGCTCCCCATAGGTGTGATTTTCTTCCTGGAATTAGAATTTAGCCCCTGTTCTTACACAAAATGGAGTTTCTTCAAAAATGGGGTTGGTTGGGCTTTACAACCTGCTGGGTTTTTTTGTTTTTGTTTTTGTTTTTGTTTTTGTTTTTGTTTTTGTTTTTAGCAATGGTTCTGGGGATCTGCTATGAGAAGTTTTTCCCTGAGGGGATGGAAATGGTATCTACCCCTGTCTTATAATGTCTTGATGGCAGACCATGGATCCACCAGGGAGAACTAATACATTCCTTGGGCTTCCTTATAGAGCATGGGTGTGGAGATGTCCCTACTGGAGTTTGGGTGGCCCCAAAGCTGCAAAGTTCTCACCCAGCAAGGTAGGCGAATCTCCTCACAGCCCTGAGAAGGAAGTCCCAGGTAACTTCCCAACCTATGTATTCTAGCTCCTCCCAAGACACCGTGCCCCAGGCCATGGGGGATTACAGCAGAAAGCACACAAATAGCCAGGAGGGATATCTAGGTACTCAGCCCCGGGCCCAGGGACCCTCTCCTTCTACAGAAAAGGCCTAGTCCACAGGCCTGACAGCAGTGGATTCTTGCAAGGAGGCACCAGTGATCTCATGAACATGTTGGTCAAATCGCTCAGATGACCGAGTTCTACGGGATAGAACTCAGATCCTCATACCTGAGCTGTAAGCGTTTTTACAGACCATACTCTCTCTCCAGCTCTGAAGAGCTCTCGGGGGCTGGCACAGGCACCATTTCCCATCATGATTAATGTCCATTGGCAACAAGGCACCAGGGATTCAGTGCTTGAAGGTTTTCAGAAGGGGTCAATCTAATTGCCTCTGGGGGGAGGGCCAAGGGGCAACAGTGAAGGACAGGCAGCTTGGCTCCCCCCTCCCCTTAGCTTGCAGGCACTAGATGGAGGGGAGATAGATTATAGAGTGCTCCCAGGAAATGGAGATAAATGACTTTAGATTCAACATGATAAGAAGAAAAACGATTCCTTAGACCCAGGAGAGACCAGAGCTGCATTAGGAAAATGGCTTGAAATCGCAGAACTATGAGCTTGGGGCTAGAATCACAGGTGGGTAATGCTGGCTGTCTTCCTCGTACATTGGGCTGTGCTAGGAGGATTCTCTGCTTTGGAATTCCCAGAATAAAGGTCTCTTCTATTCTGAGTAAAGTTCACTCCTCGAAGAAAGCAGTTTTTAAAAATAACCCTGCGTTCCATGTCTAAGACGGCTGGTTCTAAAAAGCTGCCCCTCTGACTTGTATGCATAAGACCGAGTATGTGAACACAACTAACTGTGGAGCCAGCCGTAGACACAAAGGGTGCTGGGAAAGAAAGTCTTATAGAGAAACGACAGAGGGAAGCTTTAGGACATGAGCTTTTGCCTAAAGAAAGTACCTAAGTGTTGGCCCTGCCTAAAGTCACCCGGTAGTTAAACAGTCCTGGTAGGGCAAAGTGCCCCCACCTCAGCCTTGGCTTCAGGTCATGCTTCCATGGTTCCGTGCTTCCAGTCACACTGGAAGGAACTGAAGGTCATCCAAGTCAGGAAGAGCTGGGGGGCGGGGGGGGGGGTCAGGACATGGGGTGCTGAGGCAGGCGTGGCCAACAGGAGCCTCCTCATGTACAACCCATGACATCCGCGATACAATCTTCCAAGCGTGAAGCTTTCCTGAAATGAAGTGCTTGCTAAGGCACTTTGCAGCTGGTATACCGAAAGCCATCCACGGCTGTCCCCAAGTGAGTCTTGCTGTGCCCAAGGGGGTAGCTTAGAGCTTAGAGTTATTGATTGGAGAGTGGGTGTCCCCAGCCTCTCTCTCTCTCTCTCTCTCTCTCTCTCTCTCTCTCTCTCTCTCTCTCTCTCACTCACGCTTCGCTTTAATGACTCTTGATGACTAGGGCAGCTTTTAGCCTTTCTTAGCCTTATTCCTCTGTTCAGATCTGAGGGTGGGAGTAGAAAAGACGAGAACGAGTGAGAGGGGACAGTGGCTGAGCAGTGACTGTCTCGGGACCCCGCAGCTGTGGGGAGGGTGGCTCCAACTTCACCAGGAGCAAGCTGGGGGAAATCCAAGGCCTCAGACCAGTCGCAGCAAGAGGACACTTTTGTTTAGAGCTGTTCTGTGGACTGGCTGCAAAGCCTGAGGGTACCCATTGGGGGTGGGGGGCAAGATGCTTGCCTCTCAGAGCTCTGGGACTCTCGCCTTTTAGCGATGGCTCAGGATAGACTACAGAGCTCTTCGGTTTACTATTTATTTATATGTATGCGTATAGGCACCATGTGTGCAGTGTCCACAGAGGCCAGAAGAGGGCATCAGATCCCCTGGAACAGGCGTTACAGGTGGTTAGAATAAGCCCAGCATGGGTCCTGGGAACCAACCACCATCCTCAGTGTCGAGTGCTCTTAACCTCTGAGCCATCTCTCCAACCCAAGGCAAACCACTGTTGTTTAAAGAGTCCCACCAGGAAGAGTGTTCCAGTCCTCCCAAATGAAATCATTTTATGGCAGGAAAATCAACCACTAGCAGAGAACAGACACGTTGGTAGCACCAGGGGGCATTTCCCTGTCCTCCTGGCTCACTCCACGGCCTGTGCAGCAGAGGGTGGGAGAGGGGGCCTAAGACTCCTTGCTTAGTCTGGCTTTGGCAGCAGGTTACTTCATACTAGTGAGTTTCACTTACAATAGTGGGAGAGTAGAACAGGCCTCGCCTCATTGATTTTCAGGTGGATTAAATGAAATTAAGTTTCTGAGCCCATGGTGAGGGTTTCCGGAATGTTTAGCTAATATGTTTGGGCTGTATGCAAATTTTATGCAAATGAAACGGTGGCTTCCATGAATTCTTCGGCCAAGA
This sequence comes from Apodemus agrarius, assembly GCA_964023405.1. NCBI lineage: Eukaryota > Metazoa > Chordata > Mammalia > Rodentia > Muridae > Apodemus > Apodemus agrarius. Next base: position 41,621,686 of record OZ030015.1, on the reverse strand, counting down.
AAATGGCTCTGATAAGATCTCTTCTGGCTTTCAGCAGGTGCATAAGTGAGAACTAAAGAGGCACCTCCTGTTATCAGGACACTTGGGTGTCTCAGAGAACGTTATCAGTATCCCAATCGCTGGCTTGATCTCCCGGAGCTGCCCCCAACACGCTCTTGGCGATGATAATAAACACGCATCGAATCCATTCCCCAGCTGGGCCTGATTGGTGGTTGTTTCCCACCCAGCAACGGGAGCAGCTGGCTGGGTTTTAAGACCATGTGCCCCTGTCCTATCAGTGGCACCACAGCGGCCTCTACTGGCTGCCCCTGGAACTACAGGAAGTCTGATCTGGGTTTCTATAAGTCCATTCATAGCTGTTGAGATTTGGTGTAGACCAGACGTGTTTTGACGTGCTGTGGATACAGCAGTGAGAACAAATGTCCTTATGTTCATTACATTTACGCTTTAGCGTGTGGGGGGCTGAAAAACCAAATACACGTGTGTGTTAACACATAATGGATGGTGGGATCTATGGAAAAGGTAAAGTGGAAGAGGGATTCAGAGGGAAGGAGGGGAGCATTGTGTGTGTGTGTGTGTGTGTGTGTGTGTACACATGCGTGCGTTCATGCCCGCCTGCCTGTGTATTCTGTCACTCTCTGCTCTATTTCCTTGAGGCATGGTCTTTCCCTGAGCCTGGAGCTGAAGCTAACCCAGGCCATCAAGCCTGAGCAAGCCTGCCTCCACTTCCGTCAGCACTGGGATCTCATATTTGAGCCAGACCAAGCCTAGTCTTCTACGTAGACGCTAAGGATCCTAACGCAGGTCCTATGCTTGCAACAGCAAGCGCTCTTACCGCCAAGCCTCTGGACGGGCTGGAGGCTGGTGATTTTAAATAAGGCATTGGAGAAGCCTCACATGATACGGTGGCTTTAGAGGTGGCGGGTGGTGATCTGGAGGCAGAAGGAAGAGCAAAAAGAAGACGTGAGTGTCTGGCTTGATTAGGATGAAGAATGTTAGTGTGTCTGGCATTAACCGAGCCCGTGAAAAGCAGAAGATGCATTCTGAGAGGTGGTAGGCAGGCTGTGCCGGGAAAGAAGGCCCCTGCCGTGGTGCCCAGACCTGGAGCATTAGTGTCCCCAGGAGGTTGGATGGAACACAAATAATCAGGCCCTGTGCAGACCGAGAGAGTCAGGCATGCGTCAGTGGGGCAGAGCTGCTAACTAAAGGGGTTTGGGGGTGCCAGCAGGCTTTTATTCGAAGACAAGAACCCAGCTAAAGTTTCTAGGCAGGAAAATGATTCGATTTGACTTTCAGAAGCAGACACACCCATGCCAGATTTTGATTAGTCTGAGATGTTGTCTGGGCTCTGCAGTTTCTACAGCTCCCCAAGGGGTTCGAATGCAGAGGTGGTTACGTCACGTTGGTTTCTGGGTGGAGAGGTCATGGGGTCACGGGAAGAAGCAGGGAACTGAGCCAGAAGGCATGGCTGTCACACAGAGGACTACGGTAGCTTGGTGGCAGCAGCGAGGAGACAAAGTCTGTGGGTTCTGGGCCTAACTTGAGGCTGAAACAGAATTTTGCAGCATATCTGAGGCTGGGCTGGGGACAGAGTTCTCAATAGCTCCTGTGTTTACCCCAAGGTTGCTTTTCCCGTTCCAGAAGACGGGAGGTTAGAAGGGCCAGGATTTTAAACACATTATGCTTGAGATGTTTGCTTGTTTGCTTTGTCTTTTGAGATAGGGTCTCACTGTGTAGCTCAGCTGTTTTGGAACTCGCTATGTAGACCAGGCTAGCTCGAACTCACACAGATCTGCGGGCCTCTGCTTCCCGAGTGCCACCTTGCCCCAACTAAGATGTCTTTTTTGAGGCTCAACTGGGGGTGCTGACTGGGCTTCACTCAGTGGAGGTGACTTGGATGTGGAAGCTCTAGGTGACAGCCAGTGTTACATGACTCAAAGCCAGATGAGGTCAGTTAGGAGGGAAGAAAAGAACAAACAAACAAAATCCCCATATTTCTGAGGGAGCTGCTGAGGAGTGCCACTACAGGAAGGAAGTGGTTACCTCAGGGACCCAAGAGAAAACTATTGCAAAGAGGAAGAATGGTCAGAAGCGATCAGCAAGATGGAGGGAGTTCTCAGGGTTCAGTGGCATGGAGGGACAGGGGACCACAGTGACCGAAATCTCAGCAGAGGGACGATGCAAGGGGTGGAGTGGGAGGAGGGAGACCAGAGACACACAGGTTATTGGAAAATTTTGTCTAATAGAAAAAAAACCCTGAAAGCTTTGCTCATTGTTGGGAAGAGTCTCTACAGTACCAGTGAGTGAGTAGATAGTTTAACAAGAACAAATGTTTATTAAGTGTATTTTCATACTCTCCTCGCTGCATTTAATGCTGCACATGAATTATGTTCCTCCAAACACTTCTTCCTCTCCCCAGTGCTCTGGAAAGCTCTATTGTTGTCTATAATTTACTGACAAAGGAGTCTGAGCTCTGGAGAATGAGTTTTCATCCCCACAGGCACAGCCAGAGAGCTGGGACAACAGAGGTCACTCTAGAGGCAAGGGTGCCAACAGCACAGATTCCTCTCACCACCTGTAGAGCCTGTAGCTCCTGTGCCAGTTGCAGGGTATGGGGTGGGGGGGTGCTCTGTATTCATACTTGAACTTTGATGGTCCCCAAAAAGGAGCACAATAGCAGTCAATAATTGGTTAAAGCAATCACAATCATGGCATGCTGTACAGATTCCCCCTTTGCACAGCGTCCCGGGTCACTCCTCTCTGCTGTGTTTCCCTGGTACTGTATGGCTGCATACAGCCCTGTTTACTGTCTGCACCACCCCCAGGGCTCCCATACACGACTGCAGGGGGCAGATGCTGATTTCATGGAAAACACCTGAATGCTCAGATGTCCTCCCCCACTTCTGACCACGAGTGGCACCCCTCTGTACCAGGATGCAGGTCTTTCCAGGGTTGTGAACACACTGCTGTGACAGTCTATATCCATAGTAAAAGCATCACTATTGAAATAGCATCTTTACTGAGTTGAATAGTGTCTCCCCAACTCATGACTACCTGGAGATTCAGCAAATGACATTTAGAAACAGGAGGTTTGCTGGTGTGAATGGTTAAGATGAGGCCATGCTGGATGAGGGTGAGCCATACTTCAAGGACTGGTCATTTCCATCTCCTTCCTTCCTTCCCTCCCTCCCTCCCTCTTTCCCTCCCTCTTTCCTTTCTCCTTTTTAAAAAAAAATGATTTATTTATTTTATGTATGTGAGTACACTGTAGTCATCTTCAACACACCAGAAGAGGGCATCAGATCCCATTATAAACGGTTGTGAGCCACCATGTGGTTGCTAGGAATTGAACTCAGGACCTCTGGAAGAAGAGTCAGTGCTGAGCCATCTCTCTAGCCCCACTTTCTCCTTTTAATTTGAGATGGAAATTGTTCCCTGTGGAGCAGAGGCCGACCATCCTTCCTCCACTAAGTGCTGGGATCATTGGTCAGCACCATCATGCCTGGTTCCTTTTTTAAGAGACATTGGAGAACTACGAGGAGAAGGCGATGTGATGACGAAGGCAGAATTTGCAGTGATGCAGCTACACGCTGGGAAACATAAAGGGCTGGCTGGCAACCGCCGGAAGCTAGGGGGAGCAAGAAGGATCCTTCCCTAGGCCTCCTAGAGACGGCATGGCCTCACCTACATCTAGATCTCATAAGTCAAACTTCATCTTTGTGAAAGAGGGCATTGTTAGAGATTGGTTCTAGTGCTTTGATTCAGTCAGGAATCTGCATGAGCAAATGCTAAAGGTCCTTGTCCCCAATTGGTTTTTGACTAATCAATAAAGATGCCAGCAGCCAATGGTTGGGCAAAGGGAGACAGGCCTGGACCCTTAGAGTTGCTCAGGCTAGGATGAAGTGGGGAGGAAGAAGAAAATCACCACGACTCTGGGGAGAAATACAGATTGATGAAGGATCTACAAGAGATAAAGCCAATGAGTCATGTAAGAATTCAGGTGGGTGGCTACTGGCCACTTCCCCGATTGGGCCTGAGGTAGCAGAGGAAGGTTTAAGAGTACTCAGGTAGCACCCTTTGAGGTAGCCAGGACATTTTAAAATTAACTGGTGTGTGTGTGTGTGTGTGTGTGTGTGTGTGTGTGTGCTCTATTCTCAAGTCTAGATAGCTCCTAGGCAGGTAAGCACATTCGATCCATCAAGAGCCAAAGCAGTGTAGCCCAAACTCACCACAAGATATTTCTGTTGTATTAAGCCACTAAGTCTGTGGCAATTTTTTTTTGTAGTTGTTTGTTTTTTCAAGACAAGGTTTCTCTGTGTAGCCCTGGTGGTCCTAGAATTTGTTCTGTAGACCAGGCTGACCTTGAACTCAGAGATGGGCCTGCCGTTGTCCCTTGAGTACTGGCATTAAAGGTGAGCACCACCAGCACCCATCAAGGAGACTAGCAGAGTACCTCCAAAACATGCCAGGAACCCGAGAAGGGTTTCGGGCTCCTCCAAGCCCAACACGGGGAGTTAGGGGTTGAGATCACCATTAAGAACACATCAAGGAAGCTGGCGTATTTGTGCCCTTAATGCATCAAAAAGAGGCCTTGCTGGGAGGCTCTCCAGGGCTACTCTGATTCCGAGCTGGTTTTAAAGACAGGGAGAGTAAAGTCAAGCCAGGGCAAGGACTAATCCTGGTCACATGGTGGAGGAGGTGGTGGAGATAACAGCGGGCTTTGCACTTTGGGTCTCATTCTTCCTGGGGTCCACCAGGGGCTCTGTAAATATTTGTTGAGTGAGTAAAGGTCACAATGCAAGTGGCCAGTCTCTTCCTGAAGCTCCTGGCTTGCAGGATAAAGGCGAATGCTGCTCTGTTGAAGTTGGAACCACTTACTTTCCCTCAGCTGCTGGGGTTAACAACTCCTGGCTGCAGCGACATTATTCCGTCAAAGCTGTGAAGCCTCTTGGAGACACAGCCAGGGGGAATTTCTAATGTTGAAGCTCAGATCAAGGTTTTCCTTGATCGTCGAAAGCGGACGTTATGGGCTGGCAAGGTGGCTTAGTGGATAAAGGTGTTGCTGTCACACCTCCCAAACCCAGACCAATCCCAGGATACCATGGGGGAAGGAAAGAACTGACTCCTTCAAGCTATCCTGGGTCCTCCACATGCACACTGTGGCATGTATGCACCCCTGAGAACACTAAATAAATAATTTAGGAGTTAAAAAGAACACAGGGTATGGTGGCGCATATCTTTAATCCCAGCACGCAGAAGACAGAAGCAGGTGGATCTCTGTGAGTTTGAAGTTAGCCTGGTCTACAGAGTTCTAGGACAGTCAGGGCTACACAGAAAAATCCTGTCTGGAAAAAACCAAACCAGAACTAAAACAAGCAAACACAAATATAAGACGAACAAGACTTTCCTAATCAGTTGAGCAGTTCTATTAAGTACATGATAACACCCCTGCACCAGAGCTTGGGAGTCTATCAACCTGTGACTCTTGTCATGATACTGCTCCCTAGAACTCTGGTTATACTAACTGTAATCATTGACTTGTAATCACTAGAACCCCCTGGAACTCTGATTGTACCAACTCACTGACTGTAGTTACTGTAGCGCCCCCCTCCCTGCCCCCCCCCCCCGCCCCGGCCCCCGAGCTCGTGACTGTACTAACCCACTGTAGTTACTTAGGGAACCTCAGGCCTTACCATGAACTCCTAACTAGTTACTATTCTAGGATACAAGCAATAAAACCAATAGACAGCATTTATCAAAACAACTATGGGAGGCCACATATCCCTTGAATACATGCTGTTGTGTTATCACCAATTTCCACCCTAAAAAAGTAATGACATGGAAGACACCCAGAACCCTGCCCTTGCATTTCAGCCCAGGTGACAGAAGATATCCATTGCCCCACCCTCGCCTCGCTGCAGGTCTACTATGTTGAATAAATATGTGAAGTAGAGGTGGAAAAGAGAAAAACAGAGCGGTGTTGTGTGTTGAGAGAGGCGGAACTGGAGACATGATGGCTGTGACAGGTGACAGAGAGGGCTGAGGTGGGTATGTCATTGCCCAGTAGAGTCAGCAAAATGGTGTACTACAGCCTGGAGCTTATGCAGAGTCAGACACAGCCCCCGAACCTGCCACCAGGCCACTGGATCACACTGGCTTTGGGCAATGATGGAGGCCCCAGATAATGAAAGGTTTCCTTTCTGGATTGGACCTCCTCGAAGGACTACCATGTCTGCAATGCCCCCAGAGGACATGTTGGTGTCTGTGGTCCATGTTGCAGCTCTAGGCCTCAATGAAGCCTGAGGTCCATGTTGACTTATTTAGTTTGCACTGCTGCCTGATGCCTTGGTGATGTCCTCAGACTTTGCTGCTCAGAAGGCCATGCTGATGTGAGTGAGGCTGTGTTGAGGCCCATGGTTCCTGTTGCTGCTGCAGGCCCTGAGTGGGTCAACCTGGGGCCGAGCTGATGTCTGCAGCCTGTGTTACTATTGAAGCCCATGTGGATGTCCATGGTCTGGGCTCCTGCAGGAAGCCATGTTGACATCTGTGGGCTGTGGAGAGCTGGACCCACCTGTCTACAGCCACCATATTTTCCTTGGTTGATGGTTTTTGGTGTGGATGCAGAGAAAGACTAGGAAGTTGACCATGCCCCGGTGAGTGTATGGACCACACAAAATGAACTTGTTTCTTTCTTTTTGCATGTGTGTGTGGGAGGGGTGATAGGGGCAGTCATGAGAACATTGGGAGGTGAGCAAGATATGGATGTATTATGTGAGATTCCCAAATAATCAATAAAAAATTAATGATGCATCCTGAGGTATTGATTGGCTCTCTACTGTTCAGTAAGGCAGCCATCAGCTGCAGGACTCTTTTTGGAGGCCCAACAGTATCAGTGACATGCTAGTGTTGAACAAACACGTACAGTAGAATATTTATTCAGAGTTTAAAAGGAAGAATTTACAGATGAAACCCCTCAAATGGCCAAGACGTGCATTCAGAGAAAGTGTTTTATAAAAGTACTTGTACAAATGAAAGATAGAAACATACATCTAGGGAAGCTGGTTAAAGGATACCAGATAGGTGGGGCTGGAGAGATGACTCAGTGATTAAGAGCACTGATTGCTATTCCAGAGGACCTGGGTTCAATTCCCAGCAACCACATAGCAACTCACACTTTGTAATTCCAATTCCAGGGGACCCAACACCTTCACAAAGGCATACATGCAGACCAAACACAAATGCACATAAAAAATATATAATTTTAAGGATACCAGATAGCTACTCAAAAAAACAAAACAAAACAACCCTGAGGCAGGTTTATAGGTACAAGTATGAAGAGATCTAAGGTCTGAGGTCTGGAGAGAATATACAGGAGAGAAAGATGGGCAAAATAAAGACACTTCAGGGGAATATATGTTGAAAGAAAGGACAGGAAATTTCCGGAAGGGTGTGTATTATAAAATGTTGTCCGTATGTAGAGCATAAATGGGAAGCAGGAGGCAGGCAGCAAAGAATCAATTGTTTCTTCATTAACCTAAAATCCTACAGAGTTGATAGTTTAAGACAACATGCTTGCACTATAATTTAAAACCTAGTTATTTAAAAAATAAGAAAATCAAGAGTATATGACTTGTTATTAACACCACTGGAGTCCACGAAGAGACCACGAAGAAACTATGCAAGCTTATTTCCATATGTATGCCCCAATGGCAAGAAAAGCTTGGCTGTTAGCAGAATTGATGTGGGTATATGCTAATTCAGTTTAAGATGTTCAAAATAGACCAGAGATAGCACTGAATGTGTTCAAAGCTGTTAGAGGGAAGCCATCCCAGGGCCCAAATGTTGGACAGATGGAGGTGTAAGACACCTCCCAACATGTTATAACGCCTCCATCTCCTCCTTCTCCTCCTCCTCCCCCTCCTCCTCAAGAGACATTCATTTCTGAGTTCTTTGTCCTGCTGAAGTGGTCCAATATGCGTACCATTAGTCATTAAGCCACAGATTGCCAAAACACTCTGATACGCACTGTCGGCTCTCTCTGTGCCAGACGTGTGAAACCCTATACCTGGTGAGGTAGCATTCCCACAAGCAGCCAGTCTGATCGAGAAGTGAGGACATCTGCTCACGTCCACTGGTGAGTAGGTGGAGGAGCCTTCCTTCTGCCTCCTGCTGCCTAGAGCTGTGCATTGTAGCGTTCTTGAGAGGGTGTCACGGATAGGTCGTGACAAGTGGCTCAGGTCCTCAGGCGACTATGCTAAGTGCTCATTGCCCTGTTTCAACAACCCTCCCCTCAGTCTCGCACCCACAGCCGGCGTCTCAAGCAGTGATGACAAGGTGCCCACTACATACAGGGCCTTTCCTAAGAGCTGCACTCCTCACAAATGTGCAAGGGTTTTTAACCCTTTCTAATCTCCCGGCACTGTAAGTTGCAGTCTGTGGACAGTGGGCCCAGTGGGCCACATGGCGTCCCTTGCAGTCATCTACACAGGGGTGCTGGTGACTGTTTTCTCCTCCAGCATGTTTTGAAGAGCCTCGCTGATCGTGTCACCTCCCTCTCTGTAACAATCCACTTTTCTGTGAGGGAAGACGCATCTCCAGCGTTGGTGGGCAGGGGGATGGATCTGCTGTCTGGCCCTGGCCTGCTGGGCAGTACCATTAGCAGTCTGTTCGGTCTGTTCGGATGCATGAAGTCTTTTTCTTTCTCAGCCTTTGCTAGGGTATTCCATAAGTATGAATCAGCCAAAAGGGCATTTTCTGAAGACTCCCAGATGACTCTTCTCCTTTCCTTTCTCTTCTCTTATTCCTTCCTTCCTTCCCTTCCACCCTCCCTCCATCCCTTCTTTCCTTCCTTCATTTTTTTGAAACAGGGTTGCATGTGTCTCAAACTATCTTTGAATTTTCTATATAGATAAAGATGACCTTGAATTCAATCTTCCAGCCTCTGTCTCCAAGTACTGGGATTACGAATCTGTGCCTTTACACCTAGTCCATGTAGTGCCAGGAATTGAACCAAGGGACTTGAACATGCCAGTCAGGCTACATCTGGCTCTTCTGGTGAGCTTTTGAGACTCTTGTCACTCATACTTACTTGACCACAAGGTATCTGTGTTTCTTTAGAACATTCTAGGGTTCAGAAGAACCACACTGATCTTGTTGATCACTAAGAATACAATCATCTGCCAGACACCCTGACATGTAATACAAGATTTTGGCTGGGCTTGGAGTGCACACCTTTAATCCCAGCACTGTGGAGGCAGAGGCAGAGGCAGAGGCAGAGGCAGAGAGGCAGAGGCAGATCTCTGTGAGTTTGGGGCCAACCTGATCTATAGAGTGAGTTCCAGAGCAGCCAAGGCGACATAGACCCTATGTCAAATAAAATAAAATCCTTTAAAAAATAAAAAGAAAGGAAAAACCCCCTTTCTCTATTTTGCCACTTTCAAATGGCTCTCTATCCATACATTCCAATATTTTCTCTTGATACTTTCTGAAGTCTTCTGTATTTCTATTTACCTTAATTCCTCTGTATTCTAGGAATCAAGTAGTCTATTATCTTCCTCCATCAGATAAAGGGATAACGTAAGGCAGATAAAGGGATAACGTAAGGCAAAGATGTCAAATAATTTCTTTAAGCCCCTACAATCAGTCTTCGCCCATCTGTCACTGTCAATTGACAATTGGTAACAGGCTCTTTCCAGCCACTGGGGATAGGAAAGGGAAGGGAGATGGGTGAGGCTCTGCTTTTATGGAGCTGGTGTTCAGGTGAGGAGACCAGGCATGCCTACTCTCAGACAGGGTCACTAGCTGCCCACTGTGTGCACCAGGTTAGCTGGACTATGGGCTCCCAGATATTCATTCTTTTTTCTGTCTCTGCCACTGTGTGCACCATGGTGTCCATTTTTGGTCTTCAGCCTCCAATCTTGTCAGAGGAACCCTGGAGTTTATAGATTTGTGCTACTATGCTCAACTTTGTGTGGCTTCTGGGGACTTGAACTCAGGTCTTCATGCTTGCCTCATAGGGGTTTTGCCCACTGACCCACATCTCTCCAGGCCCCAGAACTGGATTTGTTTTCCTGCTGAGACAGCGGGCCAGGATGGAATACTTCCGGGTTTCCTGTCCAGCTGACAGCCTTCCCTCCTCACAGTGGTTTGGCTGACCCTCCATGTTTAGCTTACATAGCACCGACCTGACAACACTATTCTTTTCTTGCTTTCTGCCCTTCAGTTCTTCTGTCCTGAGCCAGTTAGCACTCAGCGTGCAAGTCCTTTCAGGTGGCTTATCACAGGAACATGGTATTGGGGGTTTTATAGTTTCAGAGGATGGATCCACGCAGGTCCAGTGGAGTCTCTCTGGGGCTGAAGTGGGATGGTGAGTGTCCTGATCTCCTGCTGTCTGGAGAAGAACCATCCCAAGCTGAAGGAGTCTGTCAAAGCAGGAACTCATTTTATTGTATCAATCTTTTGTTTATATAGGGTTGAGGGAGGAGGTGGGGGTTTTTGGTGAGGTGATGACGTAGGGGGTGGGGAAGGAAGGAGGGTGTGGAGTGACTGACAGAGCCAATAGTTATTCTACATCAGCGGTAGCTGGGCAAATGCAGACTTAAGCAGGTCGTGCTGAGTCACTCCAGTGTGGAAGCAAAGGCTCAGGCTCCTTCAGTAGACCCTCAGTATCTGGCCAAATAAGGCCCAACACAAGACCATCATGGCAGGAAGTATGGTGGCCGGCAGGCAGACAGGGAGGGAGACATGGTGCTGGAGCAGAAGCTGAGAGTTATCTCCAGGCATCAGATAGAAAGGCTGGGCATGGCATGATTTTTGAAATTTCAAAGCCCACCCCTAGTGGCAATACTTCCTCCAACAAGACCCCTCCTCCCAATCCTTCCCTAACAGTTCCGCCAACTAGGGACCAAGCATTCAAATACATGAGACTTTGGGGGGCCATTCTCCTTCAAACCACAAGCCCCAAGTGATTCTTTTTACTTTTTGAGGAACTGTTCTTCTAAGGCCAAATATTTCAGGCCTTTTTGATCAAGGTCTTCTCCCATTTCCTTCAAGGTGTCCCAGTTTTTAACCCACTGACTCTCTATGTGACTGGTCTGTCTGTCTTCTCACAGCTGGAAGAACAGAGGTGCCTCTGGTTTTGCTCATGGTCCTGTACCCAGTGTGTATGCAAATGCCTACCGACAAAAGTGTTAGAATCCACAGCAGAGTGCTGCTCAGGTCCCAGCACCTGCAGCTGCCCCTTCCCTCTGCCTAGTCATATAGGTTCCCTAGTGAGAGCATGCTATGTGAATTTCAGCTAATGGATCTCCAAGTGCCCGCATTTGGGAAAGTATGTTTTCAGGCTTAGACGTATCAAAGAGTGAGGGTGACTATTCATGTCCCATACATTCTCTTCACCCCTTTCCTGCCACCTGTGGGAGGAATCAGAGATCCTGGATGCGGGCTTATGTAGACATCTTCCTTTTTCCTATAAGGGGCCCTAACTCTGCCATGTGGGCCTGATTCTTCTTCAGGGCCCCTGCCATGCTGTCTACCTATAGCACTGAGCCCTGAAATCTCCTCAGAACCCCTGACATGTGTTGTCCGTCTGTCCATTCATAGCATTAATTACCCTTAAGCTTATCACCAACATTCTATCTCAGGGTCCATGAGTACTACACTTGAGATGTTTGATTGATGTTGGCACCAATCAAAAACCAAAGCACCTATAGCCCTAGGTGTTCCGGGTGTCAGCATAGAGGAGCCTCAGGAATGGACTGCTTGAGGTTTTCAAAAAAGCAATGGATTTTACACAGAAACCAAGCATGCATGGAGTTAGTTCTTCAGATGCTTTTCTCTTAGGGACAAGCTGTTTCCCAGAGGGTGGCATTTTTCTTGGAAGGAGACCTTTAAGGGCTGATTCATTGGTACTCAGGACACTCGAGTGTTCCTTCTTGAACAGCTGAGTGGGAGGCAAAGCAGTGTGCCCAACTGTCAGAAATAATTAGCAGACAGCAGCACCACGGGTCCCCCAGCATATGGGGTGACATATGTGTATTTACATATATACATTGCCTAATCGATAGTCCCAGTGAAAACAGAAAAACTCAAGAATATGGCTGTGATTTAAGGGGTTTTGATGTAGTTTTATTCCTTAAAGAAAAGTGGGTGTAAGTTGCAGACTTTAGAAAAACCACAGCTAACAATAATGTTGAATATTAAAATACATAAGCCTCCCTTTCCAGATCAGCTGTGTTTATCATCTCCTCTGGAACCAGTCTGGAAGGACTTGAGAATCCACTTCCATTTGTGGCTTTTGCTTGCCTGTCTCCTCACGAGCCCACGGGCCTGTGGTGAGGCATATGTCTGCAAAGTTGTCTCCAGAGAGGAGTAACTTGTTGGGGTGGGGTCAGACTCACCCTGGATGTGGGTAGCATCATCTCATGGGCTGGGGCCTAGGGTGGAATAAAGGAGGAAAAAGGAGAACACTAGCCTGGCACCACCAATCATGGCTCTTACTCTGTGAACTGCTCAAGTGAACAAGCCCTTGCCTCCATGCCTTCCCCACCACAGACTGACCTCTCACACCAAGAACCCAAGCAACCCTCCCTCCCTTAGGTTGCTTTTGCCAGATATTTGGTCACAGCAACAAGATAGGTGACACAGCCTAACCTAGTTACAGCAGCACATGGGTGCAGCTTCCGGAAGTCTATTGCTTTCTTGATAAAAAAGGACAGACTCAGCTTTGCCCTCTGACTGTCTGCCCTTCTCTCTATCTTGAATTCTGATCTCATGCTAGAGGTAGGAGGGTTGTCCTATTGGCCAGTGATGTTGGCACCCTGCCTGTAAATCGCTGCCACCCACTGTCCCTTCAATCACCATGGACTCCCTACTGACAGACTTGAGCATTCACCTGTCACCCAGGGTCAGGTGGGATCAGATACCAGGGTGTTAGAAATCCCGAGAACAGCCTCTAAGTAATAATAGATACTTTGGAGGACAAATATCTCAGCTTGCTGGCCTTTGGCCCAGACAACTCTAGATGTGTCTCCAGGAAGACGAACACCAAGTGCCCGTAGAAGTAACCCTGTCCAAAGCATTCCTGTATTGGCTTCCTTCTTTATGTCTCACTTACCTGCATTTCTATGATCATCTCCAAAATAAACTAATTTCACAAAAATTGTCTCAGGAGCTCCTTCTAGAATCCAACTGTGACTATGAGAATGAAAGCTACATGCAAGAATGGAGAAGAGTCTAGAAGCCTAGTCCTCAGTTGCTGGCCTGAGTCCTTGCATCAGCCTTGACTTGCTTGTGCTGGAATTGAGAAACAAGTTTGCTTTTGTTAGTCTACCATCCCCAGGCTGCCTCAGCACATAGCCAGACACAGTTCTGAGAAGTGAGGAACTTAGGGTTGACATGAGTATCATTTGGACATGGCTAACAGTGCTGATGCAGCCCTTGCACTATATACCGTGCTAGGCAACTCATGTTTCCTTATGCTGCTCCAGCTAATCCTAGCATGGATTCTGTAGTGTAAGCATCATGAACTCATCATCAAGCCTGGCCAGCAAATGTGGACGTGTGTGGTAGAAGTCCATGCTTAATTTAAGTTTGCTCCTCTTTATAGTTAATTAACGTCAAATTCCACACGCCATCCTTGACTACAAAGTCAATGGTGGCATTAGGATCATGTACCTTGCCAGTCAAAGTTGGCTGGCTCTTCACTCCAGAGCCAGTGGCGCTTAAGTAATGGGCTGTATGTTCCACCCTTGCCTTTCTTTCTTCTTTTCCTGCTGGGGTCTGTTACCAGAACTACCACCATTCTCCCGGAGCCAGTGCTCCCAGCTGCTGAAGCTCATGAACATGGTACACTGGGAACACGCCAGGCCTCTGGCTTTTGGGTGGCCCATGGTACCATGCAGATTATAATATTGTATTGGAACAATCACACTGCATTCACATGTATTCTTGTTTATAATCATCAGGATCAAACTTCAGGGGCTGGAGAGATGGCTAAGCTGCTAAGAGTACTTGCTGCTTTTATAGAGGACCTGGATTTGGTTCCTAGACATCTACATGGTGCTTACAACCATTCATAGCTCCAGTTCCAAAGTATCAACACTCTCTTCTGACCTCTTTGGGCACCATGCATGCACTTGGAGCACAGACATACCAAACACTCATACAAAATCAATCTGAAAAAAAGATCAAACCATTGTATAAGAGAAGTCCATTCTGTGGATTCAAGTATATACTCCATTTAATATACATCATTCAACTCTGACTTTTTAAATGCAAGTTTTATTAAAATAATTGTTGAGATACAAGTAGTATCAAACAACACTCATTCCCTTTTGTGTGACAGGTCCATAAGCACCCAGAGGTTTTCACAAGGCTGAGTGTTGCCTAGGTGAGAAGACTGTGGCTCTGGAACGAGGACACATTAGAGTTACAATGGCTGGTGTGGGGCTGAGGCCAGCACTGTGCTGAGCGGGGCTCTAGACAGCATGCATGCAGCCTCCTGGGTCAGTCAGGGATCCAGCTTAGTCTGCTGTAGGATCAAACTAGGTGTCGGCTATGGAAAGCATCGGCCCACGGGCTCCTGAGGTTGGGGAATGGAAGAGGAAGTGGCATGCAGAAGGGGATCTGGCCTTTAGCACGTGGAAAGGAGGTAAAGTAGCAGTGGGGTCTTTCTCACAATTGTCCCAGAGTCAGCAGTTCTTACCATGTTTGTATCAATGTGTAGTGGATAGGAAACAGACAAGCTAACTGGGCTTGACTCAAGAAATAAGCCTGAAAGGCAGGCGTAGTGACACATACTTGTAACCTTAGTGGTTTGTTTCAGAAGCATGAGGATTGTTCCAAGTTCAAGGCTAGCCTAGGCTATATAGTAAGACAAAGGCAGACGCAGGCCAGCATGGCAGTGCATGCAAGAGTCTAGTATCCAGGAGACTGAGACTAGAGGATAACATGTTTGAAGCCAGGTTGTACAGTACAGCAAGACCTGCTTTTTAAAAAATATTTAAGCCATATTAAAACATGGGTTTGAGGACTGGGGTTACCAAACTGTTATAAACACAACAGGGCATCAACTCAAAAGTGCACGTGTGGAAGGAGTGTATGAAGATGCTGAGATGGCAGTGTTTGGTAGATTTATTCCATGAAGCCACTATTTAATTCTGTAAGGACACAGAAGTTCATTAAATGATCATACGGAATTCACAATATGGCAACAGACCTAAATTAGATACATTTTGCTGCTCTAAGGCATTTAAAACAAAACAAAATAAAACAAAACTAACATAAAATTCAGCCAGACAGAAAGAAAATGATACCAGCTGGTAACAGACTTTCAGACTATGGTTTTAAGTTCCTAAGGTAAAAAAGATTTACAAAGAGATGAGACTGTTAAATCCATTAGGTTTGATTAGACACAGAAAATATTAACAGTTGTCCTCTTCACTTTGAAAAGCAGCTTTTACAAGTCTACCATTCCTCCTGAGTTTGACCCTACCCTATTTTAACAGGCTTGGAAGGGTAAAGCAGGGCAGTTGCATTGGCCACTGGTTAAAATACCACTGGATTAAGTCCAGGCTTAGCGCATGCAGGAAAACTGACCCCACCCTCAAATACATGCCTATTGGCTATCTTTTGAGGCAGGATCTTGTTAGATAGCTCAGGCTGGCTTAACACTTGCAATCTTTCTGCCCTGCCTCCCAGGTGCTGGGATTGCAGCTGTGTTCTTCCACAATCAAGTGTCTGTTCTGTGTTTTTGTGATGACTGACCCAGGCTATGGTGGAGTGGCCTGTATGAATTTTGTAAGCTTAATTAACTATTTTGGTATTTTCCATTTTTGCAAAGTATCATACTCTGGCCATTAAATATGTCTACCTTAAAGTTCAAGACATTAATGTCCCTTCTAGGAACATGTGGGGGTAAAACCAGTATTTAAGGCAACAGACTTCATTGTAAGAAGCGACCCCAACCTTGCTTTATCAGGCAAGGGATTGCAGATCTGAGGGAAATTCAGGAAACTGACCCCACAAAAGAGATTTTTAAAAAAATCTTAAAAAAAAAAAAAAAAAAAAAAAGATTCACTATGTCCAGAAAACAGTAGGAAGGGTAACATGTTCTGTAACTTAGGGTGTGTGTAAGAGCCCTTATTCTACAGCCAGATGTATGAAAACAGCTTTCCTTAAAGAAACTCACATCTCTGAGCCAAGGCAAGCTTTTTGAATGACTGGTAGCTTTTGTTTGGCTCTGGAGGTTTCCATGGAAACAGCCTGAGAGAGAGAAAAGGCAGCATTACCATATTATCCATATGCCACTTGATAAAACTGCACACTGATTCGTTCACATTGTCCAGAGCGGAGGTGCTGTATCTGATGAGCCTGACAAGGGCAGGCGCTGGGCTGCGCTCACTGGTTACACTGAATTCCTGCCGTCCTGTCTGTCTGACACTTTAAATTCAATTCCGATGAACATCTCCCCTGCACAGTTCCCTCAGGACCTTCTAGTTCAAGCAAATCTCCTACAACCAGAAGCCAAATGAAGTGAAGCATTGCAATGAGCTCTGTGGCCTCGATGGTAAAAGTCTACGGCATGAGCTTCCTGCAGCTGAGGAGATGATTGTGAAGACTGTTTACAATCTGTCATGTCACTCTCAGCCAGCAGGAAGGGCCAGCCTCAGTGCTCACTGCACCCGGATGAGGCGGGCAGCACCACCACTTGCCATTTCCCCCCTTAGGTCTGGATTGCGTGTTTTAATATAATAATGCACTGAGCACAATGATCTCATCTGTTTTCAAGTAGGTGCTTTGAGAAAGGCTGCAAAAGAGCCCTCACTCAAAAGAATGCATCCGAAGAACCAAAATACCAACAACGAGTCTCAACAAGACAAGAAGAGGCGTATGACCTTTAGCACCAGGTTGAGGACCAACAGGGGGCAGGAGTGCTGCCGGGCACTGAAGCGGATTCTGCAGCTCTAGACCTACACAGAGCCCACCCGGGAATTTAGTAAGTCTAAAAAGAGAAAGCCTGAGACATTATTAAAAAGTATCAAAATTGATGATTTTCCAGAGATGTGACCTGACATAGTTCTTGTTCACAAAACACCAAAAACATTTTCCCTTGGGGACATCAAGGCCGGCCTTGATGGACTAAAGGTTTTGGTAAGCTAAAAAGACAGGATGTACTCCCAAGTAGAATGCATTTCTTCTTCTCCCTCTTTTTTTTTTTTTTTTTTTTTCCAGACAGGGTTTCTCTGTGTAGCCCTGGCTATCCTGGATTATTCCATAGACCAGGTTGGCCTGGAACTCAGGGATCTGCCTTACCTCTGCCTTCCGAGTGCTGGAGTTAAAGGTGTGTGCTACCACGCCCAGTGAGACTGATTCTCTAGTTGAAACTTACTTTCTAGATCTGTGTAACACAGTGGTGCCTCACTCAAAAGATCTGCACCAGCACATGTTCCCGCCCCAGGGCAGAGCATCTCTGGGATTGGTATAGACAGCTAGAGTGCAGAATAAAGTCTCAAAGGATGGACCAAAGGTCTAGTGAACGGCTCACTTAGAGGTGCAATAGGTAAGAAGTTTTGGTTGAAGTCTCAACTCAATGAGAACAAATCACTGATTCTGTTGATGGGGAAACTCAGACTTCAATGTGTCTGTCACACGCGAGCCAAAGAAAAACTGTGACCAGAAGTCTTACTCAGGCCCAGGCACCTTTCAATCATAACACACACCACTCCAGCAACCTTAAGGAAAATGACCAAATATCAGAAAAATGCTGCCTTTCCACAATGACTTTGGCAATTCATGCTGTGGTGTGCTTCAGGTTAAAGGGAAGACCTTGGTCACTTTGTAATAATGTTATGTCCTTATAGCAGGCTCTTTTCCTGCACACTAGGCAAGCTGTCAGTTGTCACGTGCTCACTCTCTGTGGTGAATGCTGCCCTCAGCAGATGCGCCTCACTGGGTGGGCTGGAATGACTACTGTCTTGAGAGTCTGTCCCAATGCTTTTGGTCTCTGACTGAAGGTGGACAGACACCTGGACTGCTATCTCCTGCCCATGCTCACTCAGAGAGCCATCATCTGAATCTCCACCAGGTGAATTACTTCGGTCCAGCTCTGGGTTAATCACATAGATGCTACTTTGAGCGTCCAAAGCAGGTCTCTCTTTAATTCTCTCTCCCATGTCGTCAGGGTCATCCACTCGAACAGCCTCAAACATTTCTTCAACAAAGGCCCGGCAGTTCAGAATAAGGGGTGGGAGTGGGACACTTCTGGCCAGTTCCTCAATATAGCGGGCGAACTCCATGGTCTTAAACTGTGTGACCTTGGCGAGCTCGAGGGTCTTGGCCGAGGTGATGATGGGGATGCGCTTTGCAATCTCAAAGGCCTTCTGCAGCTTCTCCGCCCCCTCGGTCCTGAAGAACTCATTGATGGCCTTCTCAGTCTTGCGGAGGTGGGTGCTCATCAGGCACAGCCGAGTGACGTTCAGGATGAGCGTGATTGTGAAGGCGACCAGGCAGACAACCATATAGTAGACACTCATGTCTCCAGAGGTGAAGATCACGCGGAGGGTGACTGAGTAGGAGGCACGAGCTGGAGAGGTGGTGAGACATGTATAGAGCCCACGGTCGGCGAAGGCTACGCTGGTGATATTTAGGAAGTTATCAGAAACCAACCATTTTCCACCTAATAAATCCAACAGAAATGAAAAAAATTTACAGGAAATACCTTATTTGCCTTTTCATAAAATTACTGTAGCTTGTGTGTTAGGTTCTACTGTTTAAATTATGTTAAAAAAGAGGAAGAAGGAAAGAAGGCAGGCAGGCAGGCAAGCAGACTGTGACGTCTGACTAGGATTCTATCAGCATAAAACAAGCAATGAAACTTGATCTTCTGACTGTCCTAACGCCAGCATTTCTTTCTCACTGCCAGACAGGGAGACAGGTACATCCACACAGACCCAGAAGACCAATCTTTCAAAGACACAGTCATCCATGTGAGTCTACACCATGCTGCTACCTACACATCTTTATACATGAAAATAACATGTCTCAGAAGTATAAAGACATGTTTCTTTGTGGAGTGATGGGTTATAGACTTTTGTTGAAATGTTGCTTACTTTTTATCATGAACTCATATTGACAAGGTACAAAAGTGATTTTTTTAAAAAAATGCATCTAGGATGGGGCCAGAGATAGTTTAGTGGGTAAGGTGTTCCCCCCCATGCCCAGTGACCTGTAGCTACTGAGCCGAGCAGAACATGCTTTCATTGCTCTCTGCTTCTTGATTACAGATGTAACATGACCAAGCTGTTGTGAGCTACTGCCACTGGCTTCCCTGCAATGACGGACTGTAGCCTGGAACTGTGAGCTACAACTCTTTCTTCCTAAACTCCTTCTGTCAGGGTATTTTATTACACCAACTGGAAACGAGACTAAGATCTTTTTGTGTGTGCTGTTGGACTATAACCCATATTTACCAGGAAAGGACTGATCACTGAGACACACTCCACAGTGAGTGTATGGGTATGAGAAGGGAAAAGCACTTGTCTCTTCCATTTTAACTTGAAATGAAGAACGAATGTCCCTTCTATGTTTTAAGAGGTAATACTGTCTATCTTAACAGTGTTTCCAGAAAGTTCAGCTTTTCTTTGATTCTTATCCTTTTAAAAAACAAAATAATTATAATTATTTTGTTCTTTTTGATCTGTATAATGCTTTAGAACCTAACCCCTACCCATGACCCCCATGCTGGGGATCAAACTCAGGGGGTTACATCTGTAATCAGGGGCCTTGTGTATTCTAGAAAAGCGCTCAACCACTGCTGCCTCCCTTTGGAACTGGCCTCCTTGACATCTTGCCTTGGAGAATTCATGCTCAGTATGTCATAACCCCCAAGAGCAGGGCTGAGTCACCTGCTGATCACACCTTACAGGATTACCTCTGCTGTGTAGCTGCTGTCCTTTTGAGTTGTACCAGTGGACTTCTCCATACTGATCCACCGTGAGAAGACACTCCAGCGAAACATTTGTTCCCTCTTTGACTATAATGACATCATCACCTGAGTAGGAACCTGCTAAGAGTTCAAAGCTTGGGAGAAATGATGCATTGTAAGAACTCTGATTCGCTCCCAGTGGAGCCACATCTTCCAAAACCTGAGCAGCTGGCACAAGAGTGACCACCAGTAAGACGGACAGGCAGTGATGCAGCTTCATGGGAAAATCAAAGGCAATCCTGTTTAAGACTTGGAAAACTCAAAACGTGGCTATGCTGAACAGGATCGCGCAGTGAATGACTTGTTGCTGGTAGAGGTTTTCCAAAGAAGTGGTCCAAGGTGTTCTGAGTCTTTCAAAATTAAAAGATGAATGTGGAGGTCAGCCTAAAAGAAAGCCACAGTGTTTACCCAACTGAGATTCATCATGGAATAAAACTGCATGCCCCAGAAATGAATAGAAATAAAACCAATTAAACAACGCTGAGCCAGGCATCAGTAGTCTTAGATTGTAGCCAAACCTTGCTGCCAGCACCCCCACTGTGGCAAGCAGCCTTCTCTGGGCTTCCACTTTCTCATTTACCCACTGAGGAGAAGAATGGGAGACTCTCTAAGGATCCTTCTGGTTCTAAATGCAAGTGATTCCATTTCACTTAGAAAATTCTATGCAACAGGGAGTCAATGAACTGTAATATAGTTTAATGATCTTTTATTTCAACCTGCACCACTACCATATGCTAGACTAGTATGTAAAGCAACTGATATGTCTTACTCATTACCACAGAGATCATAATCTGTATGATTCAACTACATATGCAAATCAAACATATAATTCAGGGACATCTGAGGTAAGATCTGGTCTTGTTAGGAAAAAAATATACTATGTGACCTACTAAGAGAGTTACTTACTTCTGAGGCAATACAACCTCCCTCCTAGAATGCTATACAAAAAAACAGAACAAAACAAAAACCTGCAAAACCCATAGCATCTTCTTTACAATTAAGAGACAAAAGAGTATATTTAATAGTATGTACAGAAATATATTTCTAGATTGAAAGTCTAACAAAATTGATATTTAAGTGTGCATTTGGGAGCTGGAGAGATAGCTTAGCGGTTAAGAGTATTGACTGCTCTTCCAGAGGTCTTGAGTTCAATTCCCAGCAACCACATGGTGGCTCACAACCATCTCTAATGGGATTTGATGCCCTCTTCTGGTGTCTCTGAAGACAGCAGAAGTGTACTCATCATATACATAAAATACACAAATAAAATCTTTTTAAAAAGTGTGTATTTGGTAGGAGCACAAATACACAATTACAAGGAATGACTATTAGACAGATTTGGAAGAATAAAAAGCAAAATGAAAGTAGTCTGAGCTCAGCTGTTTAGGATTTTCTTCTTGCTAATTTGGCTCCCCATTCAAACCACCAACTCACAAGGAGAATGTCAACTCAATTTCTATAAATATGTGGCTAGACACTCTGCTTTATTTCTTCTCAAAGTCCAAGGTAATTAGCTTTGAGGATGACATTTATGCTCACAGGAAGGCTGCTTCATCATAGAACATAAAAACCAATGGGTCATTGTATTTTGCCATTAAACCTTCAAAGTCTGAATTACAAGTTTTAAAATATCATTTCATTTTCATTAAGCTCTTAAAGGACTGGATGAATAATGACAATAAAAAATGACAAGCATAAAAATTTAAGGATTGACTATTTAGAACAAAACAAGAACTTCAGACTTTAGCTCTACAGAATACATTAAACATGTGCTTACTTCCATTTCCTCATAAAAACCCACTAAGATGACACTGAAGGAAACAGCCTTGGGCATTTAATAAACAATTTAGCTTCCTTTATAAACTTCACAGTGATTGTTAGGATTATGCCAGAAGTTAATGGGAACCGACAGGCACCAACAACGAGGCACTGATGAGGACCAGAAGCCAGGCTCTGTGCTGGTATAAGCCTCAAGTTCTTGGTCACTGAGGATGAGCAATAACTGACAGACAGGGCTTTGTCCTCCGCCTAGACGAACAGCCAAGCTTTCCCCGGGACTTTGACGGGGCGTCCCTCCGGTTCATCTGAATCCAACTGTGGAATGCCATTCACTCCCACTGTCCGCTGTGGCCGAACCTTTCAATCCACTCATTTTCATTTTCTTTTCGTATGTTTATTTTAAAAGAGACCTGTACACCACTTCTGTGGATAAAATCAAGTATAAAAATGACTCACCTCAGTTACTGTCACCTGCTTTAAGCTATTATCTTTGTAGCCCTGTGGAGCGAGAACTGGTGACCCAGCAGTCCTTGTGCGGCCAGTCACTGGCTAGTGTTGTGTTTCTGTTCCTATGCTGTGTTTTTCTTTCACTGCCTTGATCCTGCAGCCCATTTCACAAGTGGGCCATGTCTCTTGAACTACTCTATATTCTTTGACCTCTTTAATTCTCGTCATTAGACAAGCATCTCTCTTGTCATCCTGGTCATTACAATCCCGAGTCCATCTCTGATTTCATGTCAGAACCAAGAATCCAAACCAGTCTCTTTCCCTCCTGAATCAGGATCCAGCATTCTCTGCCCTCTGAGTCTGGTTGTGAGATATACCCACAACTGTGGCTCTTTCCTGTACCTCTTGACCAGTGACCCCTACTTGAGCAGTTCCACTCTTGATCTGCTCATCCCCCGGGGCTATTGAACTGTTTATTTTCTTGTGGAGGCTTTCTGCAGTGTGCACTGCTCCACATTTTGAGTCTTCTGCTTTTCTGCCTTGGGTCGCATCAATGTATATCCTTTCACAGGTTGACACCTTGCATGTGTTCACTAGAAACCTGGAGAGATGAGAATGTGGCTCTTTACACTGAAACTCTGCTGGTAAAGGTAGACAAGAAGGAGGCACCAGGATAGGAGGTAAAGCAGAATTGCTACAGACTAAAGCTGTGGAGAGCTACTTGATTTGGCTTTTGTTTTCTCTATAAACATGGTGGGTGTCCATCTCAGAGCCTGAAGCAGAGCAGGTGGCAGAACTTCTGGAGTAACACTGTGTTAGTGTTTTTATTCTCGTGTACAAGCATTTTTCTTTCTTTTTCTTTTTTTAAAAAAAATTTTATTTCTGTATTTTTTTATATGTATGTTGAATACACTATAGCTGTCTTCAGACCCACCAGAAGAGGGCATCAGACCCCATTACAGATGGTTGTGAGCCACCATGAGATTGCTGGGAATTGAACTCAGGAAGAACAGTCAGTGCTCTAAACCGCTAAGCTGTCTCTCCAGCCCTACAAGCATTTTTTTCAAACAGACTTGCAGCCTCCTCATTACCAGGTATTAAAGGGAAAAGGTTGAAGGGGGGGGGGGGAGGAGAGAAAAAGAAAAAAAAAATCACCAAAATTCAGGAATTCAACTCTTCTAAGTATTATCATTGTCTAGAGAGCTTTTAAAAATACAGATCTAGGGGCTGGAGAGATGGCTCAGCAGTTAAGTGCACTGACTGCTCTTCCAGAGGTTCTAAGTTCAGTTCCCAGCAACCACATGGTGGCTCACAACCATCTGTAATGGGATACACTGCCCTTTTCTGATGTGTCTGAAGACAGCTACAGTGTACTCACATATATAAAATAAATAAATCTTAAAAAAACAACAGATCTGATGTGGGTTTAGATTAGCATCCTGGTCTCTGGTCCCTTGAGACCCAGCAGGTGACTATGGACTGCAAAGGAAGGCAGGTGTTCGGCCACGCCCCTTGGGCCCCTGGCTCCTGTCACAGCAACAGCCTCCCACATGCAAATAAGGTTTCCCCAAGCTCTCAGAGTAAGCCAATAAGAAGTACCTACTGTCAGACTCTGATCCACCCTAAAACTGTATATAAGAATCCTTTCCAGAAGGATTAGAGGTGGAAAAGTACTAGAGCTTCTGTCTACTTGGGAACACTTGGGAAGATGTCTGCTCTCCTGAGACACTCCCCAACACTCGTCACTGGTTAGTGGGCCTCTCATGGGCCCAGCCTGACTTGATTCAGGGCAGGAGTAACCGAGATGGCACAGCGGAGACAGAGGTGGGGACAACTGCAGCTATGGAAGTGACTTCCCCTCCCTGCTTGAATTCTCTCCCCCCCTTGCTGGAACTCTCTTTACCCGGCTGGGCCAGAGATCTCTGTGGAATGCCTCCGCGGTACACAGGCCCACATCCTGGGTAATTCTGGGCTGACATTTGGTAGCACCAGCATAGTTCCTTTTTTCTCTGACAGCCCTGCTAATGGTGTTCTAGACTGCTGGAACACTTCCTCCACAGAGCTGACCTGTCACATTCCATTTTGGCCCTGGTTTCCTCTGCACTGGTACAACTGAAGGCCTGCAATCTGATAAAGCCAGGGTAGCAAAGGATCTGAGTGCAGACCTGATTGCGCCTGTTTCCCGGATGGACATTCAAGCCTGGATTCTAACCAGCCTGTGGTTTTTACGAAGTACTTAGAGTTTGTGCCTTGTCCCCCCAACTTTAAAGTAGGAAAACCAACAGTGCCCATTCTTACAGGAGAGTGGCACCTAGAGATAATCCATGGAAAACAGTCTTGCAACAGCACTCACTAAATGCACTCTAGTTATTATTGCTGATGTTCTTTAGATGCTGTACTTACACGTACACTATTTGACAGTTACACTATTAAGCACTTTACTCAGAATACCATAAACTATGCAATGCTCTGGGCTGGGGAGGCACCAATGCAATTTCAATTTTCACTTCAAAACATCACTTTTCTTAGTCTCACCAGGAATCACTATTTTTCAATAACAATCAAAATGTCCTATCACCTGTGCCCTGTATCTGTGGCAGACAAGCTTCCTTATAATCCACCTGTGCCTTTTCAAGCTCTGCCTCTGTCTGCTTGGGTCAATCTCCCAGTGAAGAAAGCTAACTGAAACCTTTGTTCCTGGGATTTAGAATGGAGATATTTGTAGTTTAGAGTCACTTGAGAAGAGTGAGCATCCAGAACATTCAGACAGTGTGGTGCAGCCTACCTACAACAGAAAGCTGAGAGACAGGACAAGAGGGATGGAGAGAGGAGAGAGCCATAAGATGGAAGAGGAGGTGGAGAAGAGGTCCATACATGCTGCTTGGCTCTTACAGAACTCAAGTTTTTGGTACCAATGACTTTTTTTTTCCTTAAAGAAATAAACATCTTTACTTGTTTGTTTGTTAGTTTGCTTTTTTTCAAGACAGGTGTAGTTCTGGCTGTCCTGGAACTTACTCTGTAGACCAGGCTGGCCTTGAACTCAGATATCCTCTGCCTCTGTTTCCCGAGTGCTGGGATTAAAGGCATAGCCCACGACCATCTGGCTTTTTATTTTTATTCACGATTAAAACCACAAACCATTAAAGCTTATCTTGCAAACAAGGAAGCAAATGGTGAAATTGGTTGGGTAGGAGAAAGAAGATTAATAAGCCTTTTAAGACTAAGATAACCATAGATGTAGTCACTTGGTGACCCTTGTTAACATGCATTTCCAACTATTCCCTTTATACTTTGGCAGCGGTTCTTAACTTGCAGGTCAAATGTTCCTTTCACAGGAGTTGCATATCAGAGACCCTGCATATCCAACTTTTATGTTACAGTTTATGACAGTAGCAAAATTACAGTTATGAAGTAGCAACAAAAATAGTTTTATGGTTTGGGGGGGGTCACAACAACATGAAGAACTGTATTAAAGGATCCAAACTTTAGGAAGGTTCAGAAGCACTGCACTATGGGATGTTTTGAGCAAAGTACCCTATGATCCACAACTACAGTCGTTGTTCTATATTAACACAGCCACTTATGTGGGCTAGGGGTTCACAAACACCTTTATAACAGGGCCTAGAGAAACACCACAGCCAGCCTGAAGCTGATCCTACGTCAAAGGGAGCACAGCAGCCTGACCTGACTTCACAGCAGGAGAAAATCGGATCTGACAACAGCCTAGAGTGTCCACTCAGCACAACCACTTTGATCCATCACAGGCATATGAACACAAAGGCCTTCTGGTATCAGCCATGAAGAATTAGAACCCACCTGCAGGTAAGAGATGTTGAGCAGTTGGAGACGACAGTGGCGAAAGTCCAAAGTGAAAGCAGGAGAGGAGGGAGGGTTCAGATCCCCGTGGCTTATTCCTCATAGGAAATCTTAAGTTAGCGTTAGTGGTCTCTGCTACCTGCAGCCTAGACTTCTCGTAACCATTCCCTTTCCCAAAGCAGTGATGATGGAGCTTAGCAACTGTCCCCGCTCAACTCAAAGTCTGACTTTATATCATCAGGTAAACCTGGAACCCATCACACAGAAGGGGAAGGAGCCAGTGTAGCCGCTGCTGCGCAGGTGAGTCAGACCGTCCCTACACTCAGGAATTTACAAACTGGCTTAGAAGCTGGGGATAGAAGCAGCTAAGCACACACACACAAGATGGCAGGACAGTGCTGGAGGGAGGGGCAGCTGTGAGTGCAAGAAAACGGGGACTCATGAATGCTAGGAGTGTGACCCACTTTTGAATTTGGCACTTCCAATACCTTGCCTGTTATTGTCAGTGTAGCAGCTGATATGTTAGGATCATGAATAAGCAGAAAAGTAGACGATTTTAACCCAGAAAACCATTCTGAATATTGACTATTATTTTAAAAGTCAGGAAGAGAAGAGCCTTTGCTGTCATCCCGAGCAGACTGCTTGGCTGCTGTTCCTGCCAACTTTGAGTGAAGAAATATTTCCCTTCAGCTCGGATTCTCAAAAGAAGCAAATAAGGAAGCAATATGGCTGACTTCCGTTCCGGTGGTGCGGTATTTAGTTGGCTGTGGAAACTGCCGTTTGCAGAACTCATTCTGGGAGAGTCAAGGGGGAGAACCCTGGCGCCCAGATGGCAATGTTTTCACTCCAATCACAGCAGGATACTAATGTCTTACTCCCATAAGTAACTGCTCTTGTTGTATTTACAGTGCACCCGCTCTGCTCGGCCTTTAGTCACACTTGCAAAGTGGAGGTTCCCGCACAAACTGCCACACAGTTGACAAAGTGGCATTCTGAGGTGGCAAGGAAGAAAGCAAGTGGAGAACAGCTTGCGTGTCCCACAATCCACTGCGGAAGAACAAACACGAGTTGCACTGCCTACCGCTAGTGTTGCCATGGAGATCTGTGATATTGCAAAATTAGTTCTAGGGCCAAAGAGATGGTCCAGGGGTAAAGACACCTGCTGACCAAGCCTGGAGACCTGAGCTCCATCGTGGGACCCTCATAAAGGTAAAAGGGGAGAACTGACTCCCAAATTGTCCCCTGGCCTCCACACATGCACCGTGGCACATATTCTGCCTGTGCCCACACACACACTAATGTATATATTCAAAGTTACTATTATTCAAACAGAGGTCATCATTTTGAGGGCCATTTACTTAGAAGTGTCTAGTCTATATTTTCATCATTTCCTGACGCTTACCACTCTACCCCCAGACTTATGGACAATTTCAGCTCAAATGCCAACATATTTACTGGCAAAATAAAAAAAAAAAACGTTTTCTGTATCCATCAATGGTAGTTTGAAAAGGTTTGGCTCCCACAGATTCATGTGTTTGAGTGTTTGGCCTATAGGGAATGGATCTATTAGGAGGTGTGGCCTTGTTGGAGGAAGTGTGTCACTGTAGGGGTGGGCTTTGAGGGCTCAAGCTCCACCCAGTGTGGAATTCCAGTCTCCTGTTTAGATGTAGAACTCTCAGCTCCGCCAGAACCATGTCTTCCTGAATGCTGCCACGCTTCCTGCCATGATAATGGACTGAACTTCTGAAACTAAGCCAGACCCAATTAAGTTGGGTTTATAAGTTGTTGTTTATAAGAGTTGCCTTGGTTATGGTGTCTCTTCACAGTAATAAAACTTGAAGACGCCATCCTTTTTAGAGCTTTGTCTAAATGGCAGTATCATTCTGACTCGGATCCTTTTTTGGCACAGCAGTGACTGGAAGTGGATGCACGATATCTGAGAAATAGGCTTAGATTCAGGACCTTCCTACGTCACTTTCTTTCCTCTGTAGTCTGAAACTAAGGAAGACTCCATTGTATCTTTAACTCAGTAGATATAGCCCCTCATGGTAATCCCAGACTTACTTGTCCAATATATACACAGCTTAGAGGGGATCCACAGATGCCTTCTAGTTTTGTAAGCCCCAAATTAAAGGATTGATGTAGTTTAGTGGTCAGAAGAATGGGCTCTGGAGTTACAAGCACCTGGTCCTTGTTCTGAGTGAAGCCCAGGCTGGAAAAGCCTTTGTTTTGACATCTACTGAATGAGATGGCAAGGATGTAGGTACATTATAAATACAAGCTATTGTTAACTTTCCAGTTAGTTGTATCTGCCTAAATCACAGTCCTTTTACCCTATCTGGGTACTACACTCTAAATCCAATCTAACCATTTGTGATATATCCGAGTACTGTCTTTCAAAGAAAAACAAATCTATTAGGACACTTCTCACTATCTAGGAGATAAGCTTAACACTTCAGATAGCAGCTGCAGCTCTCCAGGGGCTCACTTATGTAGGAGCAGTGCACCAAGTAGTTTGTAATTTGGTATGGCCTCTAGCTGCACCTCTAGCATTTGCTCTGGTGTACTCTAGGACTCTTGGTTTCCATATCTGGAGGCTGATTCCATCATCAGCCCTTTCTTTGCCTAAGATCATACAAGGTTTCCAGTCCCCACCCAAAGCTTCAGTTATGTGTGTCTTGCTCTCCACTGTCTCTAAAGCGTCTTCAATGTAACATTCTGGTTCTAGCTGTTCTTTTTGCTTATCACTTCCTTTCCCCAGCAACATCTTCCCACAAGAAATGAGAGAAACTGTGTTTTTAAGAAAGGTCTCATCTAGTCCAGGCTGTTCTCAAATTTGCACTCCAAGGTAAATTTGATCTCCCCCTCCTGCCTGTATCTCCATCTGCTGAATTCGGGGATTACAGACCTGTGCCAGAGTTTCCATCTGGAAAATAATCTTTATAGAAATGTCAATTATCATTTAATGACTTACCATTTTAAAACTATTTTTTTTGAGAGTGGTTTTGATTTCTTAAATGGAATGTACCAGTAGCAGTAACCTATTTAAACAAACCCCTTTGAAATTCTTGGTAAGTTTATGTGTAATGGACTCTAAGACCAAAATTTTTCACAATTGTTGTAACACGTTACACAAATGTTACAACATGTAAAAGACAAGACAGTTACTAGTGGACCATGATACCTTCCAATACATTTTTCCTTTATGAAGGAAAACCAGAGGAAATCCATTTTCTGGTTTATTTGTTGGACCAGACATTTTTGTTTGAGTCAGGATGTGGTTACTTAGCTCTGGCTGGCCTAGAGTTTACAATGCAGCCAAGGCTAGCTTTGAACTTGCAATTCTACCTCAAAGGGCCTTGCACACGACAGGCAAACGCACTACCACTTAGCCATACACCAGCACAAGTGTGAGACCTGTTGGAAAAGTCTTTAGCGTTTCAGATGCTCCCCCCACCCCCCATTTTTACAGAATTTCGTTTAACACTTTTTTGGTTAAAGTGCCCAGGGCAAATGAAGGGAAGCACTGCACATCTGAGCAACCCTCAAATTACAAATCCAAAGCATGCCACTCTCCTGCTTAGAAACCTTTAATTACTTCCCGCTGAGTTCCAAACTTAAAGTCAAACGCCTTGTCACCGACCTGACAGAGGCTCAGTACTCAGTTCCTAGGTCTCCCTTTGCTATTTATTCAAAACCTCTACTCCCCATTTCTAATAGGCAGGCTTCCTCCTTCTCAGTTCCTCACTCAGTTCCGTTCCATCGCCACATTTAAACTTCGATGAAAGCACTTAACTACCCTCTCAGAGCCCGCTGCTTTGCTTTGTTTGTGGTCTCCCTTCCCCACCTCCGTTGCACGGAGCTGAGAGCAGGGCCCGCACTGGATTCCCAGCTGGGTCCGGGCTCGTCCCTGGCCCTCTAGGATTCTGTAACCGCTTCACGGCGGAACCCCCACACCCACGCCCGGCCTTCACCGAGGGCGGGCATCCTTGGCACCCTCCGTGCCCAGCTTCAAACATCCTCTACCTCTCGGGAAGCTACCTGAGCCGAGTAGGTACTCACCTCCCCGGAGTCAGCGCCTTCCGCCCCAGCAGATGTTTGACCCGGAAGCGCTCCTTGAAGGCGACCCCGCCTCCGTGCGGAGGTCAGGAGTACTTCCGCGACGTCGGACCGGAGAGCGAGCGGCGGTGGCCGCGGTGAGGGCGGGTGTCGGGGGGTTTCGGGGCTTCCGGGTTGAGGGCGGCGAAGGCTGGGTCTCGGCGTCACGGGTTGAGGGGCTGCAGCCCTTCCGGCCATGCTTGGTGGTCTTGCCAGCTTAAGGGACTGGAGAGTTTGTTTACTTCAGGCCTGGGGGTGGGGCCTGCGTGTGGGCGTGCGGGGACAGGAGACTGGCCACGTTAGTTCAGGAGCCGCCGGTGCCTGCTGTCGGGGCTCCTCGTCCCCCGGACGGGCTGTAGCGCTGACCCCAGGCCCGGCTCCCAGCTAGTCAGCCACGCCAGCCGCCCTGCCTCCGGGCAAAAGCGGTGGGGGACGCATGTGCTTTGGTCATATTTGTGTCTTCGACTGTGAGGCCCCTTGTTTGATTTCTCCACCACCTGGATAGTTCTCCTCCAATCAGGAAAACCCATTTACCACAGAATACCCGGAAAACATTAAATAGTACAATTCCGTATGTCTGGTACGTGTTTACTCTTATTTACTGGGACGGTGGAGAAGGGTCATCACCACACACACAAATCTTGTCTCCCGGCTCAGCCTAAACGCTTGGCGCGTCCTCGACGCTTATTAAAATCTTGTGTGTGTGTGTGTGTGTGCAAGTGAAATAATAGGGACAACCAGAGTTTACTAATTGGAATGTTCTAGTTTCATAAAATCGAAATGAACTTGTGCAATATGCATGTTCTGTGCAATATGCATGCTCTATTTGCTTACATAGAGCACATCGATGGACTATTTATTATATGTTGTAACAAGGAGAAAGAAGAAAAAGGCCGCTCTGAAACAATTTTTATGCAGCTGCAAAGAACACCTTCTAAACTTTATGCAAGCATGTCCGTGTGTTGTTAGATCAGCCTTTGGACTGACAGGGGCAGAAATTGCCTTACATATCTTCTCTGTCTCTGGAGCTGGGTATATATGCAAAGGGTTCTTGCCATGAATAAGTAAATGATTATTTACTTATTTTTCTGAGTTGATTTGCATGGCAATCGGTACTTGTGTATGGATTTTTTTTTCTCTATGAATTTTTGGGACAGTTTAATACATGTGTATCATGGACAACACCATCTTAATCCACCTTTCTAGCCTGTCTCCCTTTGCTTCTTCCCTAATATAGTCATTACGTGACTGTATCATGGGTCGCTGGTCTTTCTTCTGTGTTGTTTCTGTACTCTTTGTTTAGTTACTTTCCTGTTACTGTGATAAGATACCCAGACAAAAACAAGGAAGGTGAACTTATTCTGAGTCACAGTTCACTTGCCCAGTGGCAGGAAGATCACTTAGGTCACATTGCATCGACAGTCTAGAAGCAGAGAGCAGGGACTGCTTGCCGTCAGCTCTTTCTCCTTCTTACACCTTCCAGGATCCTAGCCTGTGTCATTGTGCCACTCACAGTGCATGGGTCTTCCCACATCTGTTCACCTCATCAACACAATCTCCACATGTGTGCCCGGGGCACTCTCTGGTGCTTCTAGGCATATCAGTTTGGCAACTGAGATTGACCATTGCACCTGAAATTTTTATTTTTTATCTCACTGGCATTTTCATTTGTTAAACTTTTAAGTCTCTTTAAGATAGACATTAGAAACACAGATACATGCTTGGTCTAATCTGATTACTATAAAAGAATACTATAAATCTGGAGATAGTAGAGTATGAGAGAATACTGTTCTCATGCCGAAGGATTCAGCAGCCATGCGGCACCAGATAGGTCTTACCCACTCAGATGCCCCTGTTGCATTATCTTTTACAAGAGGACCTAGAATTGCCTGTCTGTTTCTATGGAAGATTTAGATGTTAGCAACTAATTAAAAGACTTAAACAGTTTGGACTAATTAAAAACACCTATAGGTTGTAGTTAGCTAACAGATTTCCAGTTTGTGACCACTACTCTAGGTACACTTTATAAATCATTCTCCGATTTTCTTTTTTGTTTGTTTTTGTTTTTCGAGACAGGGTTTCTCTGTATAGCCCCTGACTGTCCTAGAACTCACTCTGTAGACCAGGCTGGCCTCAAACTCAGAAATCCACCTGCCTCTGCCTCCCAAGTGCTGGGATTAAAGGCGTGCGCCACCACCGCTCGGTCCATACTCTGATTCTTATACTGTCTTCTCTGTTCTTAAGTTTTGTGTGTGTGTGTATGTGTGTGTGTGTGTGTGTGTGTGTACACGTGCACATGCGTGCATGTGTGTTTTGAGACAGGGTCTTGCTATGTAGCCCTTTCTGTCCTAAGACCTACTTTGTAGACCAAACTGGCTTTAAAATCTCAGAAGTCTGCCTTTGCCTCCTAAGTGCTGGGATTGAAGGCAAAACACTATTAAGTATTTTTTGTATGTGCTTATGTGCTTCAGTTATTGTGTTATATCCCATCTGCCTTTCTTGTATTTTTTTTTCAGTGCATCAGATTTATCCTGCACTTAGTGCATACCTGAATAAAATGTTTGTCAGCATACCTGGTGTGTATGTTTGTGTGTGTGTGTGTGTGTGTGTGTGTGTGTTCATTGGTGACAACTGGTTATTCTGGAAATTAGTATTTCTCTTAGTGGGAGTACCAGTGACATGTTGGCTTTAATAAAGAGCTGTATTCTTGGAAGGGATTGGTTTGGCTAACATGGCTATTCCAAAGCTGACCTGAGGGACCAGTGGATGTAGTTAGTGGTAGAACTCTTGCTTAGCGTGAATGAGGTCCTGGATTTGATCCAAGCACAGCAGAGTAAATGAAATAAAAAGTGGAATTCAATTATGCTTTGGTTACATCAGATGGCCTAACTATCAAGACAGTATTAGGAATATTTACAAAGAATATTAAAAAATAGAAAGCTGATCTGACATGGTTTAAACAATCTCTGGAAAAATTAAAGTAAGAACAGATGTTTAATGATACAATTTTTGAAGGACAGTCTGGTGAAAGGAAAGATTGACTGACAAGCTTCATCAAAATGAAAACTGTTCATGGTGAAAGACCCCATGAAAATAATAAAAAGATAGGTGTGGTGAATCATGTCTCTAATTCTGGAACTTTGGAAGCCTGAGGCAGGAGGATTGCCATAAGCTAGTGGTCAGCAAAGAGGGAGATCCTGTCTCAAAAGACAAAATAAGACAAAGTAAATAAGTTTTACACTGAGATCATATTGAAACTAGAACATTAAGTGCTTTCAAAACTCAGCAGAAAATGACAAAGGAACCTAACTAAAAAAACGTGGGAAAGATATAACTAGATGTTTCTTTGAAGAGAACATTCAGATGGCAAATAAACACATGAAAAGATGTCAAGGGTGTTTAGTCCTGAGGAAATGAGACAGAAGCCACAGTGCACTACCACCACATCACTTATGGAAATGGCTCAAGGTAGGGGGGGAGGGGAGGCGGGGACCTGATCAGAATGCAGAAAGTTTGGTTATTTGTATTACTCTGGAAAAAATGACAGTTCATGGACTTACTATGACCCATATTATTAATATAGTCTTCATCATTTATTCCAGAGAAAATGCTTATGTTCACATAAATACCTGTATGTGAACTTTGTTTAGTTGTAAAACAGTCTCATGTTGGGAACTGCAGATTACCTTGAATGGGCAAATACATTGTGATGTATATGTATGTTACTGAGAAATCGAAAGGGACTTTTGTTGCAACCCTAAGACTTAGGCTGAATGAAAAAAGTCACTCCAAAGATAATCTGTGCACTTCAATGTATATGTCTTGAAAATGTCAGTGTGAGAGAGCAGATCAGTACATTGTTGCTGTAGGTTGAAAGAAATGGGAAGTGTCTGGCTACAGAAAAGATGGCCCAGGTATCCTCAGGATTGAACTGTGCCTTACTCCTACTGATGATGCTCGGTAGGGTTAAGTAGTTGACCCTCTGTGTCTGGGATTAAGCATTTGTAGATTTAACTAATCGTAAGTGGAAAACACTTGGAAAAAATTTCATCTGTGCTAAACGTGTGCAGACTTGTCATTGTTCCCAAGAGAGTCTAAGGTTGATTGTGAAGCATCATAAATGGTGTTAGATGTTACAAATGAAGTAGAGGTCAAGAAACTGTGAGGATGCACTCTGGTGATATACACATGCTGTCCATTTTATCGAAGGGGTGTGACCACTGAGATTTTGTTGTCTGCAGGGTTCTTGCAGCTAATTCCCTGCAGGTACCAAGGGACGGCTGTGAATGTGGTAACATTTTATGTATTGTACACATAAGGGTACATTTAAAAACTGTAAAATTGGAAGGACGCTGGTGAATTGTAACAATGTCGGCTTCTGATGGGGAGGTGGGTGGAGGTATATAGGATCTCTTTGTGTTGTAGTATGTGAATCTGAAAGTCTCAAAAACATTAAGCAAAAGTTTATAAAAAGTTTAAAAAAAACTGGTATCAGTAGATTCTTGTCGGGCTTTTGTTTTAGCAGGTGATGTTGTAGTCATGTCAGATAAGGATGTCACAGAGTCTCCGGTGGTAACCGAAGCAGCCTCGATCCTTAAAGATGAGAACTGTGAGCCAGTGGAGAAGCCAGAGAATAAACCTCAGCCTGTAGTGTCCACCCGGAAAAGACCTGAGACCAAACCTTCCAGCGACCTTGAGGCTTCTGAACTTCCTGCTCAGGTTTCACAGGCTGTAGCCAAAGTAACATATCTATTAAAATTGGGGGATTTATAAATACAGGTCTTAAAAGGGATGTGGGATCAGTACTAATTTACAGTGGCATTTCCTTCTTTTTACAGCTTTCTGATGCAGCAGTGCCTTTATCAGGAAGTGCATTTGCTGCGGGGTATTTATGTGCTGCTGGCATTCATCTTGTCAATCCAGCAGGATGCTCCCAAGGCACATTTGCTGACCTGTGCTTTTCTAATGATTAGATACCTTGTCTGGGCACTTCTGAGTCTCCTCTAACTTTCTGTTTTCTTTTGTCTTGTTTCTTCTCTCACTGGAAAACAACAGGAGACTGCTTCTAAAGATGCACCTCAGACTGGATGGGGTTATTGGGGCAGCTGGGGCAAGTCTCTACTCTCCTCAGCCTCGGCTACGGTAGCTACAGTAGGTAAGACGCTTGACCCTTTTCTCATCATTTGTCTGCTCTGGGGCTCACGTTGTCCTCTAGTAGGAAGTTGAAGTTTAGGGATTCAGCTATGCCTACTTTTTAGTGATAAGTCAGTGGGATTTTTGTTTTGTTTTTGTTTCTTGGTAAGGAGATAATGACAAGGATGTGTATATCACTAAAATAATGTGTCTTATGATTGATTTTAGAAATAAACAGATATTATTACTATTATTATTTTTTTATTATTATTTCTTCAGTTTTAGTAACAACACACAGCACACAAATGTTAATTGTTTTTTTCATTAGGACAAGGTATTTCAAATGTCATTGAGAAGGCAGAGACTTCTCTTGGGATTCCTAGCCCCACTGAAATTTCAGCTGAAGTCAAGCAAGCAGCAGGTCAGTATACGTACTTGGGGTTTTAGTTGAAACTGACAGTTAAGTTCATTTTTAGCACTAGCACTTAATGATGACACTAATTCAGTACCTGACACGTAGGGCATCCTGAGACTGTATGAGGAAGAGGTTTGGAATCTTGAGCTCCTCTCTGTCTCCCGTAGCCGTTCCTGGGCCTCTTCATTGCACTTTGGCATGGCTGAGTGGCTCAGAGGGCTGGTGGGCACTCTGCAGTGAGGCCGCCCTTGAGCACGGCATGTGAGAAGAGCTCTGGCTTGCTTGTCATAATTAGGTTTCCCATCAGTAGAGTTAGCTCAGTTTGAGTGTGCTGTGATAAGACAGAAGACTGTACTGCGATAGCTGGTTTGTTCTCACTTGGGTTTTTGTATGGAGATGAAGTTCTATCCTGTTTTGTCTGGATCAGAGGGAAACCTACAGTCACTCAAACCCAAAGGACACAGTTATCACTAGGGACCCGCAGAGTTTTATGGCCAGGCTTACTTCTTCTATCCCTTGGGGGCCTTACTGTTTTTCACTGTTGTTTTCTTTCTTTCTTTCTTTTTTTTTCTTTTTTTCTTTTTTTTGGTTTTTCGAGACAGGGTTTCTCTGTGTAGTCCTGGCTGTCCTGGAACTCACTCTGTAGACCAGGCTGGCCTCGAACTCAGAAATCCGCCTGCCTCTGCCTCCCAAATGCTGGGATTACAGGCGTGCGCCACCACGCCCGGCTTCACTGTTGTTTTCTTTGCTTATTTTTTATCAGTCACTTTGCTTTGAAGCTAACTGGCTCTGCTTTGGTCTCCTTCAGCTCCACTCTGATAGAGCTCTGGCATATGTGATCACAGAAACTAGCTGGTTCCAGTTGTTCCTATTTTTGTGTATTCCTGGGAGTAAGAATTAGATTGGCCTAAGTTAGGTCACTTGACTACAGTTTAGATACAGCCAGGAGACAAGCTCACTTTACACAAACATGGCTTCACAGGCCTCTATGTGTGTGAATTTGAGGCACTGTTCATATTGACATCCTCTCCTCCCCTCCCTTCCTCTTCCCACCTGTCTCCTCATCTCCCTTTCCCCTTCCCTCTTTCTCTTCCCTACTTGCTCTCTCCCCACCCCTTTCCTCTTGCCTTCTTACCCTGGATGGCTTTGAAGTCACACAGTCCTTTTGCCTTAGTCCTTCAAGTGCTGGATCATAGCCCAGAGCTTACCCCTGGCTTTCCTCATGCTTTCCCAAGGGTCATCAGATGCTACTGTAACTGAATGTGCTCAAAGTCATGAATGAAGTAGACAGGAAGTGACTTTCCTCCTACCATCTCTCTTCCTTTGAAGAAAGTCACTTTCTTCTTCCAGCAGTTCCTAGCATAGTTCTCAAACGGCATTGGTTAAGAATGGACTAGAGAGATGACTCAACCCCAAGAGGTCTTCCTATATCTCTTGAGGACTGAAGTTTGGTTTCCAGCACTTGTGTTAGGCAGCTCAGCTATAATTTCAAATCCAGGGGATCTGATCCCTTCTGGACTTCAGGGGCACCTGCACACACATAGCTTCTACTCACACAGACTCACACATATACATAAATAAATATACATCTAAAAAAAGTAGGGTCTTATGCCGATGCTGTAATGGCCAGTAAGAGAAATAAGAGAGGAGTGGGTTTGGGAGTTAGAGGTGGCATTAGATGCAAACTGTGTCATCTTCATAGTACTGGAGGACAATCTGCTGTCAAGGTCCATGGGCTAAGACATGCATTGAGTGTCCTCCATGGTGAGCTCCCTGGTGGGATAGCTATAGAGTTAATGTCTTACAGTGTTACAGTGGGTACGAGAATGTGAGGACAGAGGGTGTGTGTGTCTGTGCGTGCTGGTTCTTTTTCTGTCCCTGAAGATGAGAATGGAGAGTGGGGCTCCTGCTCAAGGGGTGACAGTAATTCTACCCAGTGGATGTCTGTGGGCTTAGATTGTTGTTCAGTAAGAGTGATAGAAGGCTGGCCTCCAACTCAGTGTCTGCCCGCCTCTGCCTCCTGAGTGCTGGGATTACAGGTGTGCCACCACCACGAGGCTGCTTTGGTCATCTTTTAGGGAACTATGTTTCTTTAAAGGACCATGTTCATTTTTGCTTTCCTTTCATTTGCAGGTAGTTATGGTGTGTGTGGCTTAAATGAATCTTTGCATGTTTCTAAGCTGGGTATAGTGGCACACCTCAGTTATTCCAGCAGTAGAGAACCTGAGACCTATCTCAAAAACAAAACCAAAAATGTTAGTGTGCTCGTGCAGGCTGAGTCTGGAGTACCCTTTACTTGAAGGGTTTGTTTAAGGCTTGCCTTTTTTGTAGGTTCCATCTGTTTCCCAGGTGCTTAATGAGTCTGCTTGGTGGGTTGGAAGTCAAGTGTCTTATCCTAGTGTGAGCTCTGGGCATTACTTACTTAGCTTAGCACTCCAAGGCAGTTTCTTTCCCCAGCCTTGTGGCGTCCCCTTGTGCCTATCTACTGAACACTGAGCAGTGCAGCATGCATAGAGAGGCACTCAGGATCATGCATGTCTGTAGAAGCTTAGATGACTCCATCTTCTTTGTGTTACAGAGTCCTCTCAGCTCCCGCTGTCTCTCACCTCTGCCTTTCCCTCCCTGTAGTTAGAAAGTTCTTCTGAATAGCAGCCAATTCAGTCACAGTAGTCATTTTGTTTCTCTTTTCTGTTGGACCAAAATCTCCTTGTCTGACTCTGAAAATCATTTCTTACCTTTTGTCCAGTTTTATAGCTGTTATAGTAGGAGGGCAAGTCCAAGAGCAGTTAGTACATTGTCACTGGAAACAGAAGCCCTCTTCCTATGACAGTATTTCAGACTGGGCACTCAGATTATGTGGTAGCTTAGTCTGAAGTGTGTGCTATAGCATGAGGCTCTGACCCCCAGAACCCATGCGAAAAGAGCTGTACTACTACTGTTGGAAAGGTGGAGAGAGAGAGGCTGGGCGGGGCTTGATGGCCACCTAGCCCAGCTTAATCAGTGAGTCCAGGTCCCAGTGAGGGAGACTTTCAGAAAAAAGGCTTTTCTAAAGAACATTCAAGGTTAACATCTGGCTTCCACATACACACACATACATGACATACATGTGTACTGCACGCACATGAACACATGACTACAAACCCTTTGCCCCAAAGGTGACCTCCTACAGGGTTTTATAGTTAATAAAATGGAATCATTTCCTAGGACAAAGTGAGTTGTTTTACTTTTAGCTGTGCAGTTTTATAATATTTGGAGGGGTAGTTACATTTATGCTGTGTAATTAATAGAACACCATGACATGTACTTCCCTGGATCTAATTGGAATATAAGAATATTTTATTGACAAAAAGGTTTATGTAACTTTTATCCCTAGTCAGTCATTTGCCTGTTTTCCCTCACCTAGAAGTCCGTGTCTATGATCATACAGTTTATAGTCGGGTCATATCAGTCTTTAGTTTGTTCAAGACTTGATTTTATTATTGAAATGAAGTGAATAAAAAACCCCGCCTACTTTATCTTTCATTGTAACATAACAAATGTTTTAAAATAAATTCATAAAGACTTGAGGTCTTGTGTGCAGAAAACAGTGTCTAATTTGTTTTTTTTTAAGATTTTATTTTATGTATGTGAGTACACAGTCTCTGTCTTCCGACACACCAGAAGAAGGCATCGAATCCCATTACAGATGGTTGTGAGCCACCATGTGGTTGCTAGGAATTGAACTCAGGACCTCTGGAAGAGCAGTCAGTTTTCTTAACCGCTGAGCCATCTTTCCAGCCCTAGCATCTAATTTTTTAAAACCCACATATTTGTTGTTAAAGCAATGAATGATCCTTTCGTTCATGTTTCTACACCTCTGTTTCAGGAGAAACAAATGCCGGTGAGAATGGAAGCTTACTGGTGGCTGGACCATTCGGGATGCTCTCGACCATCTCCACAGCTGTGCAGAGCACGGTGAGAAAAAGCGCAGAGCCCTGTGCAGTCATGATGGGCTGTGGGCTTGAGCCAGACAAGCGGAGTGTAAGCTGCAGAGTGACAGGTTGTCTTAGGGCCTGGCAAGTCTTGGCTTTGTGTCCTTAGGAAGTGTTTCTGCTTAACAAAGTTACTTCTTGGAGCTGGAGAGATGGCACAGCAGTTAAGAGCACTGGCTACTCTTCCAAAGGTCCCGAGTTCAATTTCCGGCAGCCACATGATGGCTTACAACCATCTATAATGGGATCTGATTTCCTCTTGTGTGTATGAAAACAGAACACTCACATACATAAAATAAATCTTTAAAAAGTTATTTCTCCTGTAACTTCATCTTTTAATCAGAAGGGACATGTGATCTTTTTTGATGAACACTTGCTAAACTCTAGATAATGAGAATGCTTGAAAAATGATAGGGCTCTTAATGTCTTTCCTACATGAGGGATGGTAGCTAGTATTTTTAGTTTGTTTTTTTATTTTTCTTTTACTTTAGACTTGTTTGAGATCTTTAACTTTTTGAGATATGGCATGCAATATAGAATATGATGTCATATACATTTAGATGAATTTTCATGGCATTCTAATTTTCAACTGTAGTAAGGAACTGTAAGTCCATTGCTTTCCCATTGTACTGGCTGGTTTTGTGTGTCAACTTGACACAGGCTGGAGTTTTTTTTTGGTTTTTGGTTTTTGGTTTTTGGAGACAGGGTTTCTCTGTGTGGTCCTGGATATCCTAGAACTCACTCTGTAGACCAGGCTGGCCTTGAACTCAGAAATCCGTCTGCCTCTGCCTCCCAGAGTGCTGGGATTACAGGCGTGCGCCACCACCCTGTCTTGAAAACCAAACCAAACCAAACCAAACCAAACCAAACCAAACCAAACCAAACCAAACCAAACCAAACCAAATCAAACTACCGCCCGGCAACAGGCTGGAGTTTTCATAGAAAGGAACTTCAGTTGGGGAAGCGCCTCCATGAGATCCAGCTGTGGGGCATTTTCTCAGTTAGTGATCCAAGGGGGGAGGGCACCTTGTGGGTGGTGCCATCCCTGGGCTGGTATTCTTGGACTCTGTAAGAAAGCAAGCTGAGTAAGCCAGGGGAAGCAAGCCAGTAAGTAACATCCCTCCATGGCCTCTGCATCAGCTCCTGCTGCCTGACTTGCTTGAGTTCCTGTCCTGACTTCCTTTAGTGATGAACAGCAACATGGAAGTGTAAGCTGAATACACCCCTTCCTACCCAACTTGCTTCTTGGTCATGATGTTTGTGCAGGAATAGAAACCCTGACTAAGACACCCGTCGTGAGGCATGTTGTCTTTCTCCAGCTCAGCCACCATTGGGACTCGTACTATCATGACTTAATTTTCACCCGCTTTCTTCTGCTTTGTATAAATGAAGCCATAGATGTGCATCCAGTCTTCCACATATTGTGTCTGAATACATCCATGTTTCCACTTTGCTGTATTCATAGTGTGACTTGGTGTACTGGCTAGTTTTGTGTGTCAGCTTGACACAGTCTGGAATTATAGGAACTTCAGTTGGGGAAGCGCCTCCATGAGATCCAGCTGTGGGGCATTTTCTCAATTAGTGATCAAGGGGGGGAGGGCCCCTTGTGGGTGGTGCCATCCCTGGGCTGGTATTCTTGGGTTCTATAAGAGAGCAGGCTGAGCAAGCCAGGGCAAGCAAGCCAGTAAGGAACATCCCTCCATGGCCTCTGCATCAGCTCCTGCTTCTGACCTGCTTGAGCTCCAGTCCTGACTTCCTTTGGGGATGAACAGCAATGTGGAAGTGTAAGCTCAATACACCCTTTCTTCCCCAACTTGCTTCTTGGTCATGAAGTTTGTGCAGGAATAGAAACCCTGACTAAGACACTTGGTCACATTTTATTGATCCCACAGTTCGTGAATACCAAGGCAGTTTCCAGTGTAAGCTGTTGCAGAGTGTTGCATTGCACAGTCTTTTATATGCCCTTTAGTCCATCTCAGTGTGTGTTTCCCCTGAGTGTGTGTTGGCCCAGGGAGCAGCACTATTAGGATGTGTGGCCTTGTAGAAGTTGTGACCTTGTTGGAGGAAGTGTGTCACTGTAGGGGTGAGCCTTGAGACCCTCCTCCTAGGTATATGGGAGACAGTCTTCTCCTGGCTGCCTTCTGACTGAGGTGTAGAACTCTTAGCTCCTTCTCTATTGCCAAGCCTTCCTGGATGCTGCCACAATTCCCACCTTGATGATAATGGAAGGAACCTCAGAACCTATAAGCCAGCCCCAATTAAATGTTCTTTATATGAGTTGCTTTGGTCATGGTGTCTCCTTACAGCAATGGAAACTCTAATTAAGATTCTGGGTAAGGTAACAGGTACTGACTCTCAGGTTCCCCGAATGGTTCTATCTGTGGGCATTTGGGTGAGCAGTGTGTGCTTGCTTCAGCTGCTCTTCAGGCTCCCTAGTGTTTGGTATTGTTGACTGCTGCTGCTGCTGCTTTTTTCCTCCTGGTACTGGGGTTGAGTTGTAAGGCCTCACACATGCCAGACAAATACACTGCCACTAAACCAGCGATACGTCCCCCAGGGCCTTTTACCTTTATTTTGAGGAGGGTTCTTACCATTTGCTCAAACAGGCCTGGAGTTTACTGGATGTGCCTTTGCTATACTTGAATGTTCTCCTCCCTCAGCCTCCTGAGTAGCTGGGCCTGTGGGCCTGCATCAGCAGTCCCACACTATATAGCCATTCCTGAATCATCAATTAGTTGTAATGGAATTTTGTGGAAATGTGTTTTAATAGACTTTTTCGGCTTTCCTAGGGCAAGAGCGTTATCAGTGGGGGTTTGGATGCCTTGGAATTCATTGGGAAGAAGACAATGGATGTCATAGCAGAAGGGGATCCTGGATTTAAAAGAACCAAGGGCCTGATGATTCGGTCTTCTACGCTGTCCCAGGTTCTGTTTCCTTCACCTGTGCACTTCCTGTTTGTGTTTTGATTTGATTTTTGCTGATGTTAACTTGGAAATCTTGTTAGTGTTACTTTCCTTTGGCTCCTTCGGGGTTGTGGGTTCAGCAGTGAGCCCCAGTGCATAGAGGAGTTCTAGCTGTTGGTCCCTCAGTTTTCCTTTGAGCTGGCTTCTGTCAGCAAAGAAATGCTAAGCCCTGTCAGAGCTGTTAAATTAATGTTTAAAGCCCCTGCAGAGCAGCACCTGGTGTCCTGGATGTTAGTTACACGGTCTTGCATCA
Source organism: Apodemus agrarius (assembly GCA_964023405.1). Classification (NCBI taxonomy): domain Eukaryota; kingdom Metazoa; phylum Chordata; class Mammalia; order Rodentia; family Muridae; genus Apodemus; species Apodemus agrarius. The sequence goes on along the minus strand of OZ030015.1, from coordinate 41,578,827 downwards.
GATTCTGTGTGATAACTTCTTCCTGCTGTTCCCGAGCTTCTTGGGTTTGTACTGTGATGCCAGGATTGAAGGGGCCGTGCTCCGACGGAGCCCGAGCAGCTGTGCTCCCTTCTGCTCTGCACACTCGCTCTTGAGCTCTCATTACTTGGTGCAGTACGACGCTTCCATCTCCTTTTAGGTTTTACGAGAGGCAAAGGATAAAGAAGAGCAGCAGCCTTCCAATGAGGTAACCATGGAAACAGACAAGAAAACTCACTATGGGCTACTCTTTGATGAGTTTCAAGGCCTTTCACATCTAGAAGCTCTGGAGATGCTTTCCCGGGAAAGTGAAATAAAGGTAATCACCAACCCCAAACCCCTCCTGAAAAAGTCTACATAGAAAGGGATGCTGCAGATGCTTTTCTGTGGTGCACTTGGAAGGGGAGGTGCTTTTGGTGAAGGCTTGAGAGTCTGGAAGTATCCTCCACAGCCAGATATAGAAACCAATGTATGAGTTAAGTGATGGAAAGGATCAAGGTCGATGGTCTTAATTACACAGAAAGAACAGCGTTAAAGAAGAGCTTTTAACATACTTGCCATTTTTCACTCTGTCTGTCTGTCTTTGTTTCCTTCCTTCCTTCCTTCCTTCCTTCCTTCCTTCCTTCCTTCCTTCCTTCCTTCCTTCCTGAGGTCTCTTTGGCTTTAGTTGCCAGAAATCTTACTGACAAGCTGCCAATTTGCATACAGTTAGTTGTTTGGCTTTTAGCTGGCTCAGGGCTTTTCGTTGTTTTCTTTTTTGTGTTATTTGTTTTATGTTGAGACAGGACCTCACTACGTAGCCCTGACTGGCCTGGACTTGCTGTGTGGATCTAAGCTGGCCTCAGATTCACTGAGATCTGCTGTCAGCCTCCTGAGTGGTGGGATTAAAGGGGACATCATCATACCCAATTAAGAATTTATTTTTTATTATTCGTGTGTGTATGCTATGGGCTGCAGGTACCCATGGGTGCCAGGAGGGGATACCTGAGTTATAGGTGGTGGTGATCAACCTGCTGTGGGTGCTGAGATCTGAACTCAGGGCCTCGGGAAGAGAAGCAAGCACTCTCAGCTTCTGAGCCATCTCTCCAGCCCAGTTCAAGACCATTCATTTCTCTTTATTTCTAAGCTGCTGTTAAGCACTAATAGTTTTCAAATATCTGTTACATTAGAAAATACAGATTCTCCCAACCTTTCTGTAGAAATTAGATTCTTGAGTTAAAATTTTTTTTTTTTAATGATTTATTCTTTGGTGTTTTGCTTACCTGTGTATTTGGTGTATTTGGGGAAGGTATCAGATCCTCTGAGACTGGAGTTATAGACAGTTGTGAGCTGCCCTGTGGGTGCTAGGAATTGAACCCAGGCCCTTGGAAGAGCAGCTGGTGCGCTTAACCTCAGAGCCATCTGTCCAGCTCCTGAGTTCAAATTTTGAAGGAATGGGAGTTAGCCATGGTGGCACAGGCCTATAATCCCAGTGCTCAGGAGGCTGAGGTAGGGGACTTGAGAGTTCAGGACGTGTCTGGACCACATAGCATGATGCTGTTCCCCTTTCCCTACCCAGAAACACTTATGCTGACTGGTTAGTTTATAATTCATATTTTATTTGACCTGTGGACTCTTCTCTATTTGAATTTTTTTCCTACAAATTTTAATTGTCTCATATCCATTTAGGTAAAATCTATCCTTAGTTCTCTGAGTGGAGAAGAACTGCAGACAACTAGACTTGAACTAGAACAGCTCAAAGAAGCATTTTCCCTAGCAGAGTTCTGTGAGGAAGAGGAGGAGGAGAGACAAGGTAATGCAGGGCTCTGCGTCCACCCGTGCACCCTGTCACAGGCTCTTTCCTCACACCCTCGCCTGCAGGGCCCTGCCACCTTTCTAAGTCTAACCTGCAGCACAGCTCTGCTTACTGCTTCTGTCAGAGAGCCACTGTGTGTTTTGCCTGGTGGTCGCTGTTAGCTTTTGTATATACTTAGACACTTCATCTGTGCCTTTCCCTCTTCTGCAATCCCTGACCCCGTCTTGAAGCATGCAAGGTAGTTGTTATCTGGAAGGTGGTGATCCTTTGTCTTTTTCGTGTTTACAATGTACATATCTGTATGTTTTAGAAAATGTAAATGTTGAAACTACTCAGTTTTGCAAAATTGTCAAGAAATATGGCTTATGGGTGTTGTGTATTGTAATATAGGTGCATTGTAATACAGGTCATTGCAACTATCCTTTAGAAAATAACCATCTTGGCCAGGCGGTGGTGGCGCACGCCTTTCCCAGCACTTGGGAGGCAGAGGCAGGCGGATTTCTGAGTTCGAGGCCAGCCTGGTCTACAAAGTAAGCTCCAGGACAGCCTGAAATACACAGAGAAACCCTTGTCTCGAAAAAAACCAAAAAAAAAAAAAAAAAAAAGAAAGAAAAAGAAAATAACCATCTTGGTTTTTTCTGTAGTACTACAAATTACTCAGTAGGGGCTAGTGAGATGGCTCAGTGGGTGGAAAGCTTGCCATGCAAGTGTAGGGACTGAGTTCGAGTCTCCGGAGCTCATGTGAAAGCTGGGCTTGTGTTGTGAAGGGACACCATGACCAAGGCAATTCTTATAAAAGAAAGTATTTAGTTGGGGCTGGCTTACAGTTTAGGGGTTCAGTTCATTATCAGCATGGTGGGAAGCATGGCAGCACGGAGGCAGACATGGTGCCAGAGGAGCTGAGAGGTCTACATCTGGACCACAGGCAGCAGAAGGGGACTGTGTGCCCACCGGGCCATAGCTTGAGCATAGGAGACCTCAAAGCCTGCCTCCAGTGACACTTTCTCCAACAGGGATACACCTACTCCAACAAGGCCACACCTTCTATGTGCCTCCCTATGGGCCATGCATTCAAACACATGAGTCTATAGGGGAGGGCATTCATATTTAAACCTCCACAGTGTGCTCAGTGTGGTAAGAGGGCTTCTGTGAGCTCTGCACCCTCACAGGGATGGGAAGTGGAGACAGGAGACTTCTAATGTGTGTCCCTGTCCCCCTTTCTTCCTCTCTTCCCTTCCCCCTCCACTTCTCCCCTTTCTTCCTTGTTGACTGGCGTGCTTGCTCACACAAGATTATTAAAGGGTAATTGTTATTATTATCTGAAAAGTCATTAAAATGCATCTTGCTTTTGCAATAGTGCATCCCTGAATGGTTGGCTACTGTCCACCTTAGACATCCTGTCTTAACAGTCTAATTGTGAAGCTGCGTAAGAGAATCTCTTTCATTAAGCTAGCTATTAGACATGTCACAAAGATATAAAACAATGACATTGTTTTCAGTAATTTTAAAAGTCTGTGTTTTGGGGGTTGGCAATGTAGTTCAGTGGGTAGAGCGCTTGCCTGTATATGGGAACCTCTGGGTTCAGTCCCCATAACTACATAAAATGGGGCATGGTGGCCCATGCCTGTAATCTCTACTTGGGAGGTAGAAGCAAGATCTTCTGTTCATTAGTCCTGTTTCAAAAAAGTTTATTTTATTAACAAGTAGTGGGATTGTTACCATTTTTGCATGCATGTGTGTAGTATGTGTGTGTGTGTGTGTGTGTGTGTGTTATGGGGGTAGTTTGTGCCCATATGTCCATGTTCTTGTTGAGGCCAGAGGATGATGTTGGGTGCCTTCCTTTATTGTTTTCCATCTCATGTTCCTTAGACACGATCTCTCTTATTATTTTTTTATTTTTTTATTTTATTTTTTTTTGTTTTTTGTTTTTTTTTTTTTTTCGAGACAGGGTTTCTCTGTATAGCCCTGGCTGTCTGGAACACACTCTGTAGACCAGGCTGGCCTCAATCTCACAAATCCATCTGCCTCTTCCTCCAAAGTGCTGAGATTAAAGGCGTGAGCCACCACTGCTGGGCAGACACATCTCTCAATGAGTCTGGAGCTCCAGACTCTTCTAGGCTGGCTGGCCAATGAGCTTCCAGTATCCTTCTGGCCCCACCCTCCAGCATTGGCATTACGGACCGGAGCTGCCGTGCCTGCCTCTGTGTGAGTGCTGCAGGTCTGAGCACACGTCATCTTCCTTGCACAGTGAGCACGTTACTCAGGAAGCCATTTTTCCAGCCTGGGCTTATTACTATTACCTTTTTTTCTTTTTTATAAAATTGAAAATAGATTCTTTTCTTGTACATATATCCTGATTACAATGCATTTATTTTAGTGAATTCTTTAGACATATAATTTTAATTTTAAATATGTATAACTTGCATTTCAAATAAAAGCTCCTGGAAGGTCAGAGTCTATTGTTTGAGAATTTCTAGATTAATTTTTGCCAACCGGCAGTGCTTTAAAAGCCCCCGGCAGTGCTTTCGAGCCGTGTGTTCTTGTTTCCTTGCACGTGTTTATCTTTTACTTCTGTTGAATGTGGGAGGCTTGCCTCAGACAGCTCTCAGTCTCACTTGATATTTTCATTCTAATCTACTGTGAGTGGGAAGCCAAATAACTTAATTTATGAGAGCAAAGCAAAGATCCCCTGGGGCAGGTTTGAGGCCTTTTCCCTGAGAGAAAAACAGACTGAGTAGTGGTTTTACTTAAGAGAGGGATGTTTTGTTCTGAGAAGTCAAGCTGACTTCATCTGTATTGTCTTACTTGTGACAATTTATGTGATGGTTCAGCTCTTGATTAGAAATGGTTTTGAATATACATCTTAAATACTGTCTGGAGATCCTGAGACACTAGTTTAGTACCCCAGGTGATACGGTTTGAAGTTAGACTTGGGTTCCATGAAGACCTGCCCTTCACAAAGCTGTGCGACCTCTAGAAGAGGCTCATCACAGAGCCCTTGTTTCCTCTTGGTGAGAAGATGGTCTACTTCCTCTAGTGGTGTGATATGGAGTAAATTAACTGTATAGTTGGGCATGTAGTAGGTACTTAACGAGTACTCACTGTCATTGTCACTATTTAGAAAATATAAAAGAACCAGCTAAAAAACCTTCATCTGAAAAGCCTCTACAGGAAACAATTAAACAGCTTTGGTTTTGTGAGAGGCAGGTCCTTCCATTGTTCCTAAGCAGGCCAAGGTAGAACAGTTCCTATTCATTTGTCAACCCCGTTTAGGTTATTTGTACATGGAACAATTTACCGTATTTCTTTAATTTAGTCAACATCTGGGCTTTGCACAGTATTTAGAAATCATTATCTATTTGTGTGTGTGTGTGTGTGTGTGTGTGTGTGTGTGTGTGTGTATTTTACTGCTCTGAGGGCTTTCTGAACAGATGGAACAGTCTGTGATATTCCTTCTTACCTTTCCTAGGAACAAAGCCTTTGAAAACATGGTGATGTGTAGTCCTGCTGCCTGCCCTGCCCTGCCCTGCCCTGCCCCGCCCCGCCCCAGCTCTCCTCTGTGATTCTCCTGCCTACTCTGTCTCTCTGGTTTTGGTGGGAAGTGCCCCAGTGACTTGGTAGTTAACTGTTTATCACTGTTAAGACAAACTTGAGAATAGCAGGAGGAGACAGTGCAAAGCTCAGCTGTGGATGTCTTTATTCCCATGGGCCCCTGTGTTTCCTAGACTTCATTTCAGAGTCCTTTGCCCACAGCCCTGTTCCACCCCCCACACTCTTAAGCAGTAGTACCATGCTTCCTTTCCACCCATGCATCTAGACAGGCACTCACCATTGAACCACATGCCTAGCAACTACTGTTTTAATGCAGCAAACAACTGTTTGTATAGTCAGTTCTGTGTAGCGGAACTTGACAGCAATTTGCCAAATATTTTTTCATCACTACGTTTTATAGTAATAGCTTTTTGATCACTCAGACATAATATATTTGAATGCTTATAAATTTAATATGTACACTACCATAATGTTCTGTTACTAACAACCTAAAATATGTCTCAGAGTAGAATTGTTAAGCCATGGTTATTTTGTGAACTCCTTGGAGCACCTGTGCTCCAGATGGATGCAGAGTCCTCCCTGACACCCAGTCACACTTAGTTGGGAAAACCACATGGCTATGGAGGTCAGGTTTTGTGTCCTTTCATGGTAGGTTGTGAGAGAATGCTTTATCGGTGAGAACAGCTTTTCCCAAAGCCCGTCACACTGGGGATCAGTAAATCACTTTTATTTTCTGCCTTAATGATCAAGAGAAAGAGCAGAAGTACAGTTGAAAAAAGCCAAGAAGGCTCCCCTGGAATTCCTCTGAGGATGTTTCTGGGGAAGTAGTAGGCATAGAAGGGAACTAGCTTGCTGTCATAGCATGGACTTATGATTAAGAAATACTCTTATAGATATTCATGCTCAAAGATTTTGTGGTTTAAGATTTATCTTGTGTACCACTCAGCCTGAGCCAGTGGGCAGGACTTGGGTGAGAAAGAGGAGGCATTGTTGTTGGTTTAGAGGTCTAGTTTGCTGTGGTCATGGCCCCCATTTGCTCGCATGTTTTGTGTCTCCTTATCCTACTGAGGGATTGCTGTAATAAACACCATGGCCAGAAGCAACTTGGGGAGGAAAGGGTTTATTTTGCTTACACTTTCAGGTAACAGTTCAGTGCTGAGGGAAGTAGGATGAGAACTCACCTGGAAGAAACCTAGAGGTAGCAGCTGATGCACTGTGGAGGCCATGGAGGAGTGCTGCTTACTGGCTTGCTCCTCATGGCTTGCTCAGCCTGATTTCAGTCCCCGAAACCAGCAGCCCAGGGGTTGGTTGGTGCTGCCCACAATTGGCTGGGCCCTTCTCCATCACTCACTACTTACCGTCTTGCCTACAGTCTGATCTTACGGAAATGTTTTCTCAGTTGAGGTTCCCTTCTCTCTGATGACTCAGCTTGGATCAAGTTGACTTAAAACTAGGCAGCACAGCATTGTAGACAGTCTTTCTTGAATGGTTTATGTGGCTCTTGGTTCCCAGGGGACGAAGATTTTACCAAGGAGATCACAGACCTGTTTGCCCAGCTTCATGTCTCTTCCCGACCAGAGAAACTTGCCAAGGTAAGCTACTCCCTTCTGGGAATTTTCATTATTTTGTTTATAATATTTTAATGGGCAGTCAGGTGTGGTGGCATATGCCTGTGATCCCACCACTTAGGAGGCTGAGGCAGGGGGATTGCAAGTTCAAAGCCAACTAGGTCTATATAGCAAGAGCTTCATCTTAACCTCCCTGCAACACATACTCATAATGACCATAAGATTATAATTTTCTGGCCAATGGGATTTGCCAGCATGGAGGAAGTATTCTTGATAGTTCTAAAAAAGGATTCTATGAATTTTCCCTGCCTGCCATTCTTTAGGTCAGTGTGCAGAGCCCATATTTGTCTTCCCAGCACGTGTCCCAGCCTGACCTGGTGTTTGGAGTACTTTGTCTGAATGCTTCATTGAGCCTGTAGAGTTGGTCATTTAAAGTTGGCAGTACTGACTAACCTTTGTGGGATCAGGTGCGATGAGAGAGGTCTCCGATCAGAGGTGATAAGGATGGGCCCTGCCTGCAGGGGGCTGCAGCTGACATTGCTGTGGCCAGACAGTGATTGACGGTGACTCTGCTGGTGAGAGTGCCATGGCTGAGTCATGGCGGTGGTGCTGAGATATCGTGTGTTTGGAATGAGTCTTGTCAGAGCTCAGACTCGCATATGCTGCTGTGGGCTCATGAGATACTGTTTGTTGTCATGTGCTGCCTCCTGCCTCCGTATCCACCTTTCCCAGCTCTGAACAATTCCAGCAGCTGTTAGCAACAGGCATGCATTGTTGTCTGGCCATGAGAGCTGCTGGCTGTGTGGAGTGAGCACGGCCATCTTTTCTCCTCTCCAAGCAGGTAAGGCATGAGAGCAGACGGTGCAGAGAGCAGGCCTGGGGCAGACGGTGCATTCCCTGGTGAAGCCTTCAGGCTGTGCTCAGTGTCTGCCTTGAGAACTCAACTCCTGACAATGTTTACATCCCTGTGGCTGCAGTTCCTGACACCACAGCGCAGGGAGGAAAGCCTTTCTTTAGCTCACATTTTCGGAGGATCTCAGTCTACCATAGTGGGGAAGGCATGGCAGTTCAGCCCCGACCGGAGGATGCCAGGAGTGTGAGGTGGTGGTTCCCACAGCAGTAGAGGATGGCCTGCACCATACCCTTCAGAGCCTCCCCATCTCTGAAAGGCTTCACAGGCTGCCATCATAGTGCCACCAGCTGGGAACTGTGTCCCAAATATGAGCCCTTAGGGGTCATTTCACATTCAAAACATGACATTGCTTATAGCATTTTGGAAACAACATCAAACTGAGAAAACATTGTAAAAAGAGTACAACAGAATTCTGTGCACTCACTAGTGCTGGCATGCTACTTGTATTGTTTAACCACATGTACCCATACCTATGGTTTCTCTGAATTCACAGGAACCTCACTGTTTGAGAGTAGGTAGGAAGATGTGGCTATCCCTTTGCATAACCACAGTACAGTTGTCACTTCAGTATATTAGACATTGACAACAGACTTTGATCTGTTCTCCACATTTGTCCACTGACTGTCTTAGTGTTCTATTGCTGTGAAGAAACACCATGACTACAGCTTATAAAAGAAAGCATTTAACTGGGGCAGGGGCTTTACAGTTTCAGAGGCTTAGTCCATTATCTATGGCAGAGAGCATGGTGGCACACAAGGTGCTGGAGCAGTAGCTGAGAGCTAGTTCCTGATCTGCTTCCAGCGGGTAAAGAAACTGGGCTTAGCGCATTAGCACAGGCTTTGAAACCTCTAAACCCACCTCCTTAGACACACTCTCCAAAAGGCCACACCCCCTAACCTTATTCAAACAGCTTCCTTCCCTGATTAAGCATTCAAAAGTATGAGCAGTGGGAGCCATTGTTATTCAGACTGGCCATCCAGAACCAACCAACCTGTGATTGAACTAGCTTAACTTGTCTAGTTTAGACTCCTTTAGTTTGTGGTAGTTCCTCAGCCCTAAATGTGTGTGTGTGTGTGTGTGTGTGTGTGTATGTGTATGTGTGTGTATCTTTGAAAAACACAACTCTCCCCCACCCATCCTAAAAATAAAGCATTCCCTGACTGCTACCTGTTACTGGGGCTATGTCTAAGGTTTTCTCTCTTTTATTAGATTGTACATTCCTAGGGCCAAAATCCTTTGTAAGTGATAGCTTGACACATCTGCGGATGTGAGATGCTTATTTCTTAGTGGTGATGTATTGTATGATTCTCTGTGGAGTTATGATTTATTTCCCTTTGTTGCTGGGAAGCGGCTGGGAAAGGCCCTAGACAGTCTTCTTACTCCTACTCTTCATAGTTTTCTCTTTTTCTTTCCCTTTTTTGGTATGTTTGGTACTGGGAATTCCTCCTTACATTTAGCGTCTGTTATGATTCTTTTGAGACATGTAGCCCAGGTTGGCCTTGAACTCACGCTGTAGCTGAGGGAGACCTTGAACTCCTGATTCCCTTGCCTCCACCTCCCCAGTGCTGGGAAGAGCATATGTTACTCTCCTGGTTTATGCAGCACTGGATGGAGCCCAGACCTCTTGCATACCAAGCACTCCTGCCACCACCTGAGCTCCGTTTCCAGCCCTTCTGATCTTGATTCACACACAGTGGTCCTTACTGTGAAAATGATAAAACATTTGTCTCCTAACTTGTTTATATTCTTTATATATGGTCTTGATAAATCTCAGTTTGCTTAATACACTCTGATTATCCCTGTTTCTGCGCTTTGGTATAATTCACTGTTTTTGTGTGTGTGTTACATATACATGTATGTGCATATGAAGGTCATAGGTTGAAGTCAGTTGTCTTCCTCAGTTATTTTTCCATTTTATTTTCTGAGATAAGGTCTTTGCTGGACCTGAGGCTCTGATTTGGCTAGCTGGATACTAAGCACCAGGGAAATCCTCTAGTCTCTGGCTCACTAATGCTGGAATTATAGGAGTGAATCACTGTGGCTGGCTGTTTGCCAATTTAATCATCTCTCTATCCCCTTCTGTTTGCTTTTTTTTTTTTTTTTGAAACAGGTTAATATTTAAGTAATGTGAAGGCTTTCTTTTTCAGTATTAGATTGTATTGTTCTTGCAGGTTCTTTGGGAGTAGAACTATTCTGAAGAGGAAAGAACCCTGAAACAGATGAATAGCAGGTTTTCCTGAGCTCACTCCTGTTGTAGCCTTGGTTACAGCATTACTCAGGGCACTTAAAGGCTCAAGTCCAGTGCCACAACTGTAGTGCAGTTGGAATGGCCAGGGTCATTTGTGATCTCTGATGCCTGGCTCAGCTTTTTTTTAAATTTTTTTATTTTTTGAGAAGGGTTTCTCTGTGTAGCCCTGGCTGTCTTTGAATTCACTTTGTAGACTGAACTGGCCTGGAACTCACAGCCTCCCAAGTGCTGGGATTTAAGGTGTGTGCCACTACTGTCCAGTTCAATGCATTCTTTATGTTTGTATAAAATTAAGTGGATGCCTTTATTCAAGGGCAGTTATCTTCTGTCACCATGATAAACACCATGACCAAAAGCAACTCAGGGAAGAAAGCCTTTATTTCTTCTTACAACTCTCATGTTATAGATCATCACTAAGGGAAGACATGGCAGGAACTTGGAGGCAGGAATTCATTTCAGACCTCCTGGAGGAGCATCGTTAATTGGCTTATTCCTCCTTCTCCTGCTCAGCTTGCTTTATTAAATATACAACCTGGAACCACTGGCCTGGGGGTGGTACCAACCAAAGTGAACTGGGTTCTCCCATGTCAGTCATTAATCAAGACAATTCCTTCGACTACCTACAGGCCAGTCATATAGAAGCATTTTCTCAATTAAGATTCCCTCTTCCCAGATATGTAGATTTGTGTTTAGTTGACAAAAACCAATTAGCACAGGTAATGGAGTTCTTCCTCTACAAATGATAAAAACTCAAGTGGAGTGGTATGAAAAGGGAGGATGCAGTCGTCAAAGAAACTAGACTGGTAAGGAACAGTGTTGCTTCTGGAGTGGCTCTGAGAGGAGCCTGCATTTCTGGGCTCTGCTATTTTTCCCTGGCTTTTTTCTTAGAGTACTTTTGTACATGGCTTTAAGGGAGCACTATAGTGGCTTTGGGTTGATGGCTTTCCTTGCTTAGCAATTTTACTGAGACTCTGTGAGTTCATTGTATCATGTTCTTGTCCACAAAACAATCATTGTGGGGACAGTTGGATTAATGTTACTTGGTAGCTAGTGGAATCATTTGCTAATCATCGGTGCTTGAGACTGGAACTCACAGCCTCCCAAGTGCTGGGATTTAAGGTGTTATAGTTAAGACTCATCCAGACTGTAAAAACCCAGAAGAGCCGGGTGGTGGTGGCACACACCTGTAATCCCAGCACTTGGGAGGCAGAGGCAGGTGGATTTCTGAGTTCGAGGCCAGCCTGGTCTACAAAGTGAGTTCCAGGACAGCCAGGGCTATACAGACAAACCCTGTCTCAAAAAAAAAAAAAAAAAAAAAAAAAAAAAAAAAACCCAAACAACAAAACAAAACAAAACCACAGAAGAATCTAGAACCCCAAACCAGTATGCTACAAAAGAAAGGAGATAAAGCAGTGGTGAGACACACATGCCAGGGACTAGGGTTGCAGGCCAAATGGGCATTCTGCTGCTGTACTTTGCTGTGTGCCCTGTTTAGGAGACTAACATAGTTGATATCAATAGCTTCTGGTAAGCACTGAATTTTAGTGGTATTCCAGGATTGTGGAAATTCAGAGAAAGGTTGTTCAGGTACCTTGTCTTCAGAAATTATGTGGAGATAATATTTTAGGTGAAGGGCTGGGAGAAAAAAGGTGCAGTTACAGGCCATCTTATTGGACCACACTGTGGAAAATGAGATTGAAAAGCAGTTAGATCATATGAAGGAACATGATCTAGTTAATAGGGCACCCGTGACCAAAAGGGATTTGTTAATTACTCTTCTTTGGCTGTGACAAAACATCATGACTGACCAAAAGAAAGCATTTAAATTGGGACTTGCTTATTTACAGTTTTAGAGTTAGTCTATGACCATCATGATGGGGACTATGGTGGCAGGCAGGCAGCATGGGATTACACACCCACACACACACACACACACACACACACACAGTGTGAGCCTGGTGTGGGCTTTTGAAAGCCCACCCTAAGTGACATACCTCCTCTAGCAAGGCCATATTTCCTAGTCCTTCCCAAACAGTTCCACTAGCTACTGACTAAGCATCAAATATGTGAGTTTATGGGGTTCATTCTCATTCAAGCCACCACAGGGGAATGGTCAGCTTTGCATGGTCGGCAGATCACTGACAGTATTATGACAGTGAAAATAAATTTAAGATGAGCCACATCAGAAGTAATAGAGCAGTCATGACGTTGCTCTGAGTGCACTTGATGGTAATAGAAGGGGAGGGTTGGGCAGAGTGGACCTTGTGCAGAATCAGACTGATGAAAAAATCCAAGATGGCTGTCAGATTTTTGCTTGAGTCACTAGTATAAAGCAGCATCTCCAAAGTTTGGCTAATAAAAGGGTGGATTAGAGAAAGATCAAAGTATTTCATTTCCTTCATGTGCTGTATGTGGAGTAGTTGTGCAGAATACCGGATGTGTGTCTAGCAAGTATTTGGGGTGCTTCACTTTTCCAGAGAAAGAAGGTAAGTTTGGAAATAGTGATGTACACAAAAGCAGCAGTAGGGTGAGTAGGGCCAGAGGATATAGGTAGGCCAGCAAGATCAGGGTTACATTGATCATGATAATCACTGACGAACAGTAATTATAAAGATAGGCAAAGAATTAGAAGATCATGTTTAAAACCAACTAGAGAAACTAGAGGAAGGTTCATCATCAGGAGAAAGGGAATTTGTGGCATTTGTATGGAGTGGTAATCTTCATGTATGAAGTCCATGAACTGGTACATGTGACAGTGAACTGGTCCATGTGTCTGGCAGTGGCTGCACTTTAAACATGCAGACACAAATGAGAATGAATATAGAGCCCATTTTTATGAATTTATTGTAGTGGTGAATAGTTAATCCACTTTGGCTCCCAGTGGGTTGCATGGGCTGTGCTCACCCTAGAGCGCTGGATAGAGCTCTGGGTACATAAATGAAAGAATCACTCACATCAGTTAATTTGGATATGCCTTGACTAGTTCAATGGCTGGGCACTTCTAAACCTCCCATGGCTAATATACACTCCCCTCTGGTATTCCTGAGTTAACATCTTTTAAAATCTATATTTCATCTCTGCTACCTCAGACCCAATGGGGGAGTGGCCCCTAAGGCCACATTCCTGGATTCTTACATGTTGGCTGGCCTTTAAGTTTGTTCCCCCTCAGCACCTCCCTCAGCCCCCTTACCCCCACCCCCTCTCCCCTTGGTTATTCTTTTTCCTCAGTCCCTTGCCTGCACAGTCTAAAAGTCCCACCTGTCTCCCTGCCCAGCCATTGACTGTATGGCACTTCTTTATTACCAGTCAAAGCCAGCTGGGGGCAGGGACCCTCAGTGTCTGGAGAGCAGCTTTTGGGAGCCAAATTAAGACAAAGTATTAGAGCTAATACCCAACATTTTACAAACATTTGAGGGTGTTGATAGTGAGCCAACGTCTTTGGTGTGAGCATGATTAAATGAGGGGCATGGTGGACTCCTGGTGCTGGGGACAGCGCTCTGCAGCTTCACCTACCTGTGAAACGTCTGATCTGTGCTCCAGGCGCATGCGCTTCCCCTAATGCAAACCTCAGTTCCAGAGAAGCCACAGGATGGGATGGGGGTGGGCGTGGCTCACAGAGAGCCATTGGACAGGACTTGGGGCTTCACAAGGAGCCATTGGGCAGGACTTGGGGCTTCACAAGGAGCCATTGGGCAGGGTTCAGTGTACGGGTTTGTATCTTAAAAGTTACAGGGTCTGTTCTTGTGTGAAGAGCTTGTCACAGGGTGCTGATGTGTTCCTGGTAAGAACTGCATTTAATTGTTGCCAAAATCCTTATTTAGGCAAGAAATACAGCCTACAAATGGATCAGAACATCTCTGGCTAAGCCAGTAGCAGAGAAAGAAGAAGGAGAAAAAGAGTTGGAGGCAGAAAACACGGAGGAGGCCCAGAAACGTTCAGTAGAGGTAACCAAAGTGACTAAGCTCTTGTAAAGAAGGCTGAGATTGAGGGGCTGGTGTGTGTGTGTGTGGGGTCAGTGGTGAAGGGTTTGCTGCCGAAGCGTCAGGACCCCAACTCGGGTTCCCAGCGTCCATATAGAAGGCCGACTGGGGTATCACGTGGTTGTAACCCCAGTGCAGGAAGGTGTGGGGTGTGAAGGCAGGAGGATTCCTCCAGCTATCACTGGCCAGCCAGGCTAGCCATAACAGTAGGCTCTAAGTCTAGTGAGAGACCCTGTCACAAAAGACAAAGTGGGGGCTGACAGAGGAAAGCATCGGACACGGGCCTCTGGACTCCACACTCACACACGCAGGTGGGTGCACACCCCCCAGACACAGGTGAGCAGACCCTCCCCTCACACACACAGGTGAGTGCACTCCCCCACTCATACACATACAGGTGAGTGCACCCCCCACTCACACACACACACACACACACACACACACACACACACAGGTGAGTGTGTCCCCCCCACTCACACACATAGGTGAGTGTGTCCCCCCCACTCACACACACACACACAGGTGAGTGTGTCCCCCCGACTCACACACAGGTGAGCACCCCCCTTCTTTCTCTCTCTCACACACACAGAGGTGAGTGTGCCCCCTCACACACAGGTGAGTGTATCCCTACACACATTCATGCACACAGGTGAGCACACCCCACACACTCACACACAGGTGAGTACACCCCCCTTATACTCACACACACAGGTGAGTGTATCCTCCTCCCACCCCCCACTGACACACTAAAATAGAGGTGACATTGCAGTTGAGCTACGGGTCCTTTTATTTTGTCATGCTGGTAACAATAATTTCAACATTACGATTTAGGTTGGTATCATTTCAGTTCCAGAATGTAGAAGAGAAATGAATTAAAGTAATGCAGCGAAGGAGAGAGGGAGAGAAGGAGGGAAGTTGGCTGTAACACAAAGGAAGTTGCCAGACACTTACCTTAGTCCTTTGGCCAGGCTTGGTTACACAGTCACATGCAGCCGTTCAGGAGCTGCTGTTGCTGTGATCACGAGCCCAGCTCTGGAAGGTGGCATGCTGTGGACGAAGAGCAGGCCTGTTAAACTGTGGGCACGGAAAGCATCGTGCTCTCTCCGTAGAGTCAGAAGCAAGGGGCTGCCATTTTCACTTACAATGATAAACAACAACAATACTATTCGGTCTGCTTTGTTTGGCTCTTAGGATATCCATGCATTTGCAATCCGGAGCTTAGCAGAGTTGACTGCCTGCTCAATAGAATTGTTCCACAAAACAGCAGCATTGGTCCTGCATGGCCAGAGGCAGAAGGTGACAGCCTTAGAGAGGAGCCAGACTCTCTCCCAGTAAGTATGATGTATCTGCATCTCTCAGAGGAGCCTGCTGAGACGGTTTCTCGTTCCTTCCAGCTTTCAGAAAGTTGCTTTTTAACAGGTACTGGTCCTATTGCACACGGGTGCATGTTAAGGCTTGCTCATTTAGGGTATTGTTACTGAGCAGGGACAAGTCTACATGTAAACCCGCCTGTCTCATTACCTGAAAATGTAATTCTCTGAAAACTATGTCTTTGCAGATTGGTAGTCTTGGTAGGAGTGGAACTTGGCATAGGTAACAACAGAAAGTGGTCCTAAGTTCTTCAGCTCTTAAGTACAGTTATTAGTCACCAGAGCTCACTGGATGCCAGGCGCTGTGCTAAGGGATTCATGGATATTATTTCTAATTTTTACAGCAGCACAAAAGGTAAATAATTAGTACAAATAACTGCCCTGGGTCTATACTAATTTGTAGTATAAGGGCAGTTAAAGGAGGCTGACCAGGCCCACACAGTTTTTCATTTTTGCTGATTTGAACAAACATATTTCAAAGTAGTAAAATGTGAATAATTGCAGTAGAAAGGGTAAGCCTAAGCCTAGTAGTTTATAAATCTAAATAGACATACCTTGTGTGTGTGTGTGTGTGTGTGTGTGTGTGTGAGAGAGAGAGAGAGAGAGAGAGAGAGAGACAGAGAGAGAGAGAGACAGAGAGAGAGAGAGACAGAGAGACAGAGACAGAGACAGAGAGGAGTATATGTAAGGGAGAGAGACACACAGACAGACAGACATAGGGGAGGGGGAGAGCATCTTGCTATGCTTATTGGCTCAAGTTTGAGGCCAACCTGGTCTACATGAATAGTTCCAGGACAGCTAGAGCTATATAGATAGACCCTGCCTCAATATTAACAAAGCAAGCTCCAGCCAGTAGTACCAGTGATTATCTTATGGAAATATGGGGAGTAAAGAAGTCAACACATAAGGAGACTTTGTCAGTGTTTGACCTTAGGGAATTATCACACGAGGTGTGGAAGACTTGATGTGGTCGACAGATGAGCAAGGGTGGGAGCTGTTTTCACCACTCAGACTGGGGGGACTTGGGCAAGAAGGAAAGGAGCCAGAAAAGGGAGAGGCCTGCAGGAACTAGAACCCGAGAGAGGGTGGCTGGTTTAGAAGTCACAGCGAGGGAAGAAAGCATGGCTTCCACTGCAGTCAGGGGGCTCATTTACCCAAGAAGCATCCCTTACAGGAAAAGGCGGGTGAGGGTCTGTCTGCAGCAGGAAGGAATGGGCACTTAGCACCAAGGACTGGCGAGAGCCATGGAGCCCAAGGTGGAGTCCAGAGCAAGTGGCAGGGTCACTCTGTTTCTTAAGTATATCACTCTAGAACTGTGTATTCCATACTGAAATAGTGGAAAGAGACTTATTTCCGCCATTAAAGGCGTCCTTCTTCATTACTAGGAGGGGTCTGTCTCTGTGTAGCAGTTGTTAGGCACAGTGTGTTAAATGACTAGGAAGAGTGGAAGTCTCCTGATGTGTTCTTCTCTCCAGGATGACAGTCATGCTGTGTAAAGACCTGGCCTCTCTGTCTAAAGAGTTCACCACCTGCCTGACCACAGCGGGGGTAAGAATTCCTGCTCAAGGGGTTAGTGACTGAATGATATAGTTTATATACCATAAAGTTCGCCTGTCTCAGTACAAGCTGATGCTTGTTAGTATAGTTACAGACATGTACAGTCGTTACTAGGATTGGAGTTTAGGAGGTTTCATCGCTGCCTCTAAGATTTCTACACATCAGCACTCCCCATTCCCCTCTCCATGCTTTCCTCCTACTAGACGAGGATGCTGCATTTTCTCTCTCCAGAAAGCTTTCTTATTCTAGACATTTTATATCAGTGGGATAGCACGTGTATGTTTTGTTAGGTTGGAATGGCAGTTTTGAAGTTGGACCTGTTTCAGCATGTGTTTGTACTATCTGTTTTTATTAGTACTTTATTTATGACCAAATAAACCCCATTTTTATCTGATTTGCAGTTGATAGACATTTGGATTGTTCCTTTTAGTGATTGTTGTGAATGATGTGGTCATGAACACAGTGTGAGCCATCTTCGCTTTTCTTGGGTAGATGCCGAATTGCTGAGCCTTATGGGTAACATGGTAAATGGCACGTTGTTTCCAAAGGGACTCCATAGTGTCACATTCTTACCAGCAGTGGATGAAGTGCCAGTTTTCTCGCAGAGTCACCTGTGCTAGCTAGTCACCCTCCTGGTGAGCGGGAAGTGGTGCCTCACTGCTGACTGGGTTTGCATTTCTCTAGTGTCTTAAGGTACTGAGTGTCTGTCTTTCCACACACCTTTTGGGCATTTGAGTGACTTTGAAGAGACAGATGTCTGCTGCGGTAACTTTAACTGGGTTGTTTGCTTTTTATTACCGAAACGTAGAATCTTCCTGTGTGTTACTGATGTAAATTTCTTGTCAGGCATGTAGTAGACATAGACTTGCCCCAGTACATGGGTTGCTCTCACTTTTTGTTTGTTTGCTTTTGCAGTGCTGGGGATCAAACCCAGGGACTTATACATGTAAGGCATGCACTCTACCACTGAGTTATAGGCCCATCCATCTTGTAGGTTTTTGAGACAGGGTCCGTGCAGCCCAGGCTGGCCTCTTGTGTTCCTTTTGATTCCTGACCAATGGAATTACAGGTGTGTGTCACCATATCTGGGTTCTGGGTTTATTTTCTTCATTTGTTGTCCTATGCAACATTTATGAATTTCAACAAAGTTCTACTTCCATTGGTCATTGGCATCACATACAATTTTGGTGTTTTAACAGAAGTCAGTACCTTACCAGAGACCAACTCATTTTTTTTTATGAGTGTTGATGAGCTCTTATGTCTGTGATGAGGGTTGAGGGTTGAGTTGATGTGTGTGTGGTATGAAGGGCAGGCTACAGCTTCATTGGTTTGCAGTCTTCCTTCTCATGCACCGATGTAAAGGTTACCCTTTCCCCATTGAAGTCTCTGTCCCCTTGTCAGAGGTCATAAGATTACAGACAGACACACGGTTGTATTTCTCATGTCTGTTTTTGAGTAGCATGTACTGTGGTGGTTTGCATGAGAAATGCCCTCCATTAACTCATGGGTTTGACTGCTTGTCCCCAGTTGGTGGCAGTGTGTGTGTAGGTCATGGAGTTTATAGGCTGTTGAGCCTTGCTGGGGGAGGTGTGCCACTGTAAGTGGGCTCTGAGAGCTTGTGGCCTTGCTCTTTCCTTTCTGTCACTCTGTGTCCTATGTGTGCTTGAGGTGGTTCCAGCCAGTCTCCTGCTTTGTTGCCGTTACTCATGTGAACCTTAAGAACACACACACACACACACACACACACACACACACCACCAGCAGCAGCAGCAGCAAAACTACTAAGCAGTGCATTAGTCTCAATTTAGTAGCATAGAAAGGTATAAAACGTAAGCTTACAACACTTAGGGTTTCCTCCCAGAGATGGCACTTGGCTCTCACTTGGTCAAGATGTTCTGTGCCGTTTACTTTCAGGGTGAGATCTGTTCTGCCTGTGTGTGTATGTGTGTTTGCTTTTTAAGGTGTGCTGTGACAAAGCTCTCTCCTTCTCCTTTATTCCAGGTCAGAGAGGAGACAGATGTTCTTAATCCACTAATCACTGCAGTGTTTCTAGAGGTTAGTAGTAATGGTTTTTACATCTCTGACTCCCAAGGCATTATTATGCATTAATTTTTTTTTTATACGTCCTTAGGTTTTGCTTTTTAAAAACCATATTGCAGTTTAGCCCTGCTGATACAGAGATCACTAAACGCTGTTTCTTTGATGTGCATTCCCTGTTCAGTAGTCAGAGGGTGTAACAAAGCTGAAGGGTAAAGTGACGTGGAAGGAGCCATAGGCTGTCATTACATATGTCAGTTCCTACCGCTTGAGGCTTGATGCACAGTTCTCAGTAATGAAACTCCTGGCCACCAGCTGTTGAACATGAAAGACTGAAACTCACTTAGACAGACACTGCTTCCGGAAAGGCTGGGCCTTGTGCAGAGGTGTTAGAAAAAGGCACGTGGCCATTTCCAAGGAAAAAGTTCTCCTGTTTGACAGTGGCACCGGAGCTTGCATACCCTTGTCGGTCTGTGTGTGGTAACACCATAGGGGCTAAGTCTTGGAAGGGGTGGGGGGAGAGCTGGCTTATTGCTTAAGAGCACTGGCTGCTCTTCCAGAGGTCCCCAGGCTTAATTCCCAGCCCCCACACGGTGGCTCACAACTGTCGCATACTTGCAGGCAAAGCACCAGTGTACATAAAGAAAAAGTTTCCAGAGGAGTGAGAAGATGCTGTAGTTGGTCAGATTGCCACCCATGTGGGGTAGTTCCTGGAGTCCATTCTGTCAGAGTTCTTACACCTAGACCTGTAATGGCCTGGTGAGAAGAGCTTACATAAAGCTAGGAGAGAAGTATCTTGATAACTGGCTAGGTTTTAATTATGAAGTAAGGGTCAGTGAGATAGCTCAGTAGATAAAGGTGCTTGTTACCAAGTCTGACAGCATGGGTCTGATCCACAGGATCCTACGCTGGAAGTAGAGAACGGATTAAAGGTTGTTCTCTGACCTCCACATGTGCATTATAGCATGTGTACACCCACATGTGTGCACACACAAGTAAATAAAAAAAAACATAAATGAAAAGTTTTTAAAGAACCAACTAGACTGCTTAGTTGAAAATTATTTTAAGTTACTGTTAAAGAAATGCTTGTAACTCTCCAGCTACATAGCTCTGAGTAGCTCAGACCTCTTGTGATAAGTAACTGTTTTAACCACGAGCCTATGGTTTAGTGGCTGGCAGCGTTGAAAGCACTTGGCAGACAGGGGCCTCCCTCGGCCTCCCTCGGAGTCCTGGGTTGCAGATGCCTTTCCTGGCAGTTTTACCGTTTTAAGTGCAAGGAGCTGTAACTAGATGATCTCTTAGGTCTCTTTTGGCTGGAAACTGTGTTGTCAAGTGTCCCACTGAAGTTCTGATAGGAGGGCCAGCCACTGATAAGTGTTCAAAAGGCAGGCTCTCTTGGTGTGAGCTCCCTGTTTCCATTTTGAATGGGCTATTCTTACAGATCGTCCTTGGAAATGTATGTCTTTATTTTAGGCTGCTGTTCTGGGAAGGGAGAGCCTGTCAGATATAAGCCAGATCTGCATACTTGGGTGTAAAGGTTTTCTAAGGCTTCTCATCCACATGTCCGGCACACCGAGCAGACATGTCTGTACTGTTCACACCTGTGTGCAGTGCTTCCGTCATGGCATTGAGTCTGTGGAAGGAGCTGTGATAGTTCAGAGCCTCCTGAGAGCACAGTTAGTCTTGACTCTGTGGGGAAACAGAGTACCCATTCAGCGTGGGACAGAGTCCTAGGTTGTCAAGTTTGAGCAGCGGTTGGGGAGCCAATGTTCTTTTGGTGTTGCTGATTATTTGAGTCCTAGGTCTGTCTTGTTCCATGTCAAGCTTAAGTGCAGTAGTCAAGCCTGCCCTTTCTTTACTTCACAAGCTGCTGCTTCCATTGGATCTCAAACACAGGTCTGTTATTTCATTGTCCTTAAGTATTTCCTCCTCCATGTGATTGTAACATTTTCTTTTTGGTGACTTCTCAATCTGTCCAGGCCTCAAACAGTGCCTCCTACATTCAAGATGCCTTCCAGCTCCTCCTGCCTGTGCTGCAGATCTCTCTCATCGAGAGCAAGACAGAGTCATCCAGGTGTGAGCCACCAGCCCAGAGACCTCTGACAGAGCACTGAGGAGCACAGGAGAGTCTGCCTGAGACCGTGATAGTCAAGAAATCTGACTTCACTCAGGGATGCCCTGCAGCCAGAGTGAGACATAGTGCTGAGTGTGTGAGAGCCCAGGCAGGGCTTCTCCACGTAGGGCGCAGGCTCACATCGCAGCGGTGCCTGCTTCTCTACCCAGTCCGGCGCACTCAGTTGCTAACACTGCTCTTCCCAGCCTTATAAGTAATACATTATTTAAATTAAAAAAAAGAAAGAAAGAAAAAATGTATTTCAGGAAAGTCAGAGACATTCTCACAAAACTGCCGGACTTTCTTAGAAAGCTCAGAAGACACTAAAGACTGTCCCGAAGCCATCTGCAGCCAGTGGTAAAATTGTTAAACAGGAGAGAACAAAACCTTAGTTTGGTATCCTGGGGTTTATGACATTCCTCATACCCTGAGTTTTCTCCTTTCCAGAATAAAGCCTGTGGCTTCTAGAGAACTGAGACAACATAAACCTAAGTGAGAGCTGGTGGGACAGGCTGTCTGCCCTTTCACGTCTAGATGTTTGGCATGGGCATGGAGTAGGCACTTGGAGCCAAGGGTATGAACCACAGCAACGTGCCCTTTGGCTTCAAATGACTTTTCCCAGCGAGGCTATGCAGCTGCATGTCTGCAGGTGCTCTGAGTCTCTTCAGGCTGCATTCATTCATGCAGGGTGCATTCTTCAGCTACCAACTCCAGAGCGGGAGCAGGCTCTTTTGGTGGTGGGTTATGCTGAGTCCTGTGAAGTGTTCACTTACAACAGGAGTTAGCCTCAGACGTTCCCCCGTCGTTACTTCTTTGTTTTAATGTATTTGTTATTGTGCTTTGAGAAAAGCTCAACTGCCATCCTAGACTCTTAAACCTTCTTTGCAATTTTCAATGGTTAAAAGCTATTTTCATATCCAGGCTTTTTGAAAAGTTCGTTAACTTTGAGATTTTTAGTGGCTCTGGTAACTTTTGAGGGCCCTGTCCTTCATCTTTGAAAACCATTACAATAAAGTATAATTATACATGCTTATAGGTGTGGTATTTAAGAAATATCTAGAATTAAAGTATTTTACTCTAATTTTGTCCATTTTCATAAAAGGCTTAAAAGTGAAGCATTGGAGAAACAAGGTTCTGAGAATGATAAGGCCCTTAGGTAGTGTGTCGTTAGGGCCCCTGTCCAGTCTGTGAGGGGAACTTGGGAAACACGCACACCGGTATGACTCCAGCTGCCGTCCATCCCTCGGGCTCCAGGCTTCATGCTTCCCTGCTCAGAAGCCTTGCCTGGTTATTTTGTCGTCTGGAGGAATCCCAGGTCCCTAAGCGCTTCGTGTCCGTCATCTTCCCGGGGAGCCAAAGGGACATCCAGATGCGCTCTCGGCACTGTGGCTGAGCTAGAGGTAGAGAGAAGTGACGGGTGTTTCACCTGCACACCAGGGCCGTACTTGCCAGAGAGCGCGTTTCTGAGCGGCCTAACCTCGTGAAGACCTTGAGCAGAAGGGAGGGAGCTGCAGTCGGCCCCACACTCGTGTTCTCTCTCCACCGCAGCTGCTGTGCGCTCCAGCTGCTGCCACAGCGCCGGTCAAGTCACTGCACTTCATGTTGGGTGTGTGTGTGTGTGTGTGTGTGTGTGTGGGTGTGTGTGTGTGTGTTGATACTCTTAAAGTATTTCATTATTGTTTGAGAATATCATACATGTGAACAATGCATTTGCATTCTGTACACTCCAAGCCTCATATCTAACTCTCCTAAAGCATCCCTACAATGTCCCCTCCCCACCTCACATCCTTTAAAGATTTTTTTTTTTCGATAACACACTGAGTCCCATTAGTGCTGCCCACCTGTGCATAGATGTAGGGCCATCCACTGGAGCGTGGGCGGCCTACCAGGGACCACACCCTAAAGAACACTGACTCATTCCCTCCACAGGAGCCATCAGTAGCTCCTCAGCTAGCAGTCGGTCCTCCCGGGCCCTCCCCATCCATGTTGAAATGCTGACTGGCTTGAACTGGTTCAGGTTGTGTGCAAGCATCCACAGCTGCGGTAAGCTCATGGGTGCAATGTTCCTATCATGTCTAGCAAACGCTTTCACACTAACCCTCCACAACCTGCTCTCTGGTCTGTCCGCTCTTTGAAGCTGTCCTCAGAGCCTTGTGGGGGTAGGGTGTGGTACAGGCATCACGTTTGTAGCTAAGCATTCCCCTGTCACTTATTTTCTACATATTAATCCCAATGTGCTTTTTTTTTTTTTTTTTTTTTTTTTTTTTTTTTTTAAATCAGTGGCTGGTTTGGAACTTGCCGTGTAAACCAGACTGGCCTCAAACTCCTAGATCCACCTGCTTCTGCCTAGATTAAAGACATTCCCTACCAAGCCTAGCTTGCATAACTTTTGAAAGCATATTTATGAGCTAGAATGGCCAGTCTCATCTGAGTAACTTAGAGCAAACATGGAAATTTCAGTTGAGATTTTAAACCTGAAGGGCTTAAGCTTTCCATGCAACCGAAACCCTGCTTACCTCTCACATGGCACTGAATAATTCAGCTGTGCGTTAAAGAAGATTCCAGAAGCTGATCA
This sequence comes from Apodemus agrarius, assembly GCA_964023405.1. Lineage (NCBI taxonomy): Eukaryota > Metazoa > Chordata > Mammalia > Rodentia > Muridae > Apodemus > Apodemus agrarius. The sequence goes on along the minus strand of OZ030015.1, from coordinate 41,555,101 downwards.
GCATGCGAGCATTGCCTTCAGTGAATCTGGATGTACTTCTGTATCTGGCATAACTCTCTAGAGTAGTAGAACTTATAGAATGAATCTCTCTGTGGGGGTGTTTATTAGGATGACTTACAGGCAGTGGTCCAGCTAATCCAACAATGGCTGGCTACAAACAGAAAGTCAGAGAATCCAGTAGTTTGCTCAGTCTGCAAGGCTGGATGTCTCCACTGCTTTTCAGTGTATGCTGCGTCTTGAAGAAGTAGCTCTAATGCCAGTGAAGGAATGGCCTGGCTAGCAAGTCCAGGGCAAGCAGGCAGAGAGCAGACGCTTCCTTTCCTGCTCCTGTAGAGGCTTCCTGCAGAAGGTGAGGCCCCGATTGAAGGTGTGTCTTCTCACTTTAGGATCTGGATTAAAGATCTAGCATTAAAGGCGTGTCTGCCCACTTCAGGGACCTGCATTAGAAGTGGATCTTCCTACTTCAAATTAAGCAAACATCCCTCACAGGTGTGGCCCCCCCAATCATGTTTAGGCTTTAGTTGATTTCAGATGTAGTCGTCAACCAAGAACAGCCATTACAGCAACTCTCCGGCTCACTTTGGTATTCTGTTTCAGGGGGGGAAGTGTGGCTATCAGTATAGAATAGGATCTGCTGGCATCTGGAGTATGTGCTTAAACCGGGCAGCTCCCCAGCCACAGACACTGAGGCCTCCTAAGAGGCAGCCTCAGCTAGGCCCTGGACCCAGGTCTTCTGCTCTGTTTGGGCCTGTCTGACGTTAGATCCCACCTAACTTGGGCATGTGTGGAGAGACACTGGGCTAAGTGCTGGGGGAACCGATTATGGAGTGCGTGTGTTCTGTTCAGGTTAGTGCATGCTGAGCCGTCTCCGTGTCGCAGCTGTGGAAGCCTCCGAGGGAGGGAGGAAGCAGCTATTCTTAACGAACCGTGGCTGGGTTGGATGGCCTTGTCTCCTGACTGCCTGTCCAGGTAGCATTGCAGATGTTTACAGATGTACTCGTCACACCCTTGTTGCTGCCTTGGCTGGTTTTGACTCAAGGTGCTGATACCTACGGTCTCAGGAACTGCAGAACTATCAGCCACCAACAGCTAAAAGGAAGCTCATGCAGGGAGCACTTTGAATCGGAAGCACTGTGGAATGTACTTTAAATTCTTATAATTATTTTGGGGGCCAGGGTAACGGCACCCCCAGTTTTGAGGCTGCAAGACTGCTGTAGACAGGCTCATAAAAGAACCTCTGCTCTCTTGTTTCTCAGCCCTATGGCAATGAACAAGTAATCAACTTTTCAACTTTATAAAATCAGTCTCGTGACCCTGTGAATCAGTAGGTTGATCTGTGTCAATCATCTACGGAGACCCTGCCTGCGACAGTGTCCCAGATACTGTCCTGAATACGTATCGTGCAGTGTTTACACCATTTAATCCTCACAACCTCTCTGCTGTTAACATGCCTGTTTATAGGTGAGGAAACTGAGGCGTGGGAGAGTTAAGCCATCAGACAGTCTGAGGTCACAGAGGTGTCAGTGATGGGGCTCAAACCCAGGGCACCAGAGTTCCCGCTTTCCATGATGCGACAGTCACCATGAGCCATGGGCAGGGAAACCATTTGAATTCTTGGCTGTTATGATAATGACTATGAAACAGACCGAGAAACAGGCCTGGCTTTTAGATGCCCCAGCCTCTGTGTGCAGGGCCTCTGCGGTGAATCTGTCCTGTGATTTGAGCCCAGTATGTGCCTTGTGTTATTTCCTGAAGGGAATGGCACAGAGATGCCCAGCCAGTGATAAAACCTGTGTGGGAGCATCTGATTGGGGTTTCCCAGAGCCACTAGACTTGGCATAGAAAGGACAATATGGTCACAGAACACGTTTGACACAGCAGGAACAAAGGCCTCCGTTATGTAGAGACATCTGTGTTGATTAGTTTAATTAGTGATGAGAAAGGAGGACATGCTTTGCCTAGCAGCTATGCTTGTAACACCCCAAAACTGGAAAGGCCTAGACTCGGATACAGCCATACTATGTGATTCTCAGCAATTAAAGTAATGAACCCATAATAGATCATTGTACCAGCTGAGGTCAATCCCAAGGGAATTAATTATGCGGATTTGGGGGGGGAGCCTTACAGGCTACATTCTGCATAATTCTGTTTATGCAGCATTAAAAATGATAATATAATCAGGACCTGGCTTCTTGTCTGATATCTGAACACCAGCTGAGTCTAAGATAGACCAGTCTCTAGTACCATGGGGGTCCTAGAGGCTGTGGGGTACCTAGTCATTCTGGCTGCAGGGCAGGGTAGCGGCAAAGAGCCCACAGCATTCCAGTAAGAAGACACAGCTGTGAGCCAGGCCCAGGGAGGCACTCAGACACACTGAGTCCCGACCGAGGCAACATGGAGTCAGAGTTAGGTTGGGTTGGCCATATCCTGGGGAAGAATGAACTGAATAGGAAACATGGGACCTCTGGTTGGAAGGATGTCTTCTGTCAGAGCAGGGTCAGACTATGAGTTTGCGGACTCCACAGTAGTTCAGAATCACCTGGGGGAGATAGTATCAACTGAGTGTCTTTATCAGGTTAGTCGGTGGGCATGTGTGTTGGGGAATGTCTTGATTGCTATTTGACCGAGGAGGGCATCTTAATCCACTGTGGGTGGTACCATTCCCTGGGCAAAGGGCAGCTGGTGAGAGAACTGGCGAGCGTCCTCTACCACGGCTCCTGACTGAGCCTCTGAGCTGGCTTCCCTTTGTGATTGACTGTGACTTGGAAGTATAAGCTGAAATAAACAGTTTCCTTCCTTCCTTAGACAGACTTTTTTTTCTTCACAGTAGTAGATATCAATCTAGACTGGTGTCCCTTCCTCTGTCAAGCAAGCCGTGACAGCAAGCACTGTGGGTCCTGACCTGGAGACAGGATGTTCTGCCTCCAGAAGGCTCCGCTAGAGAAACATCTGCACCTGGAAAACAGAGGGTCTGGTTGGGCAGGGAGGGAGGGGCTGTTGGAGATGAGATTGCTCACATCCGGCCGGAGGCTGGCTCCAGGTTCTGTAGAAGGTCGGAGACCAGAGAGGTGGGGGGGATGGAGCTACCTGGGAGCTGGAGGATGGGAGGGTGCGGGGCTCCCATCATCCCTAGGTTTTCTCATGACCTGGCCATGCAGCCTCAGCCTCATCGTCTTGCTAAAGTCTGACTGCTTATCCCACAGAACCAGGAAGTGATGGCCACGAAACAGAAAAAAAAAACAGACCCTGCCCCAGGATCCAGATGACAGATGGTGACAGCCTAGGGCGAGGGTGAAGCCAGAAGGAAACAGAGGGGAAACGGCCACACAGGGGAAGGGCAGTGCAAAGGCGAAGGGTCCGCACGCGCAAGTTAAGCCTCTGTGATCGACTTTACCGATCGTTGTTGACGTGGACTCTGTGTCCAGGCAAACTTAGGTGCTCGGTCTGTGAACCCGGGTCCCTCTGACTGATGACTCTCTTCCTTATTCCCCATCATCCTATCACAAGCAAGCAAGAATCAGATCAGGATGTCTTGGAATTTATTCTGCCTGACCAGAGTCCTGCTGGCTGTGCAGAGGAAAGTAGGGGGAAAAGATAATGGCTGGTCTCAGCGTCTTATGCCTGTCTTAGGCAGTCCGCAGGTGGGAAACCTCAAACACGCCCCTTACCTTTGTGGGATGAAAACTGGAAATAGGAGCCGGTGGGATGCTGCAGTGGTTAAGGGTGATTGATGCTAAGCCTGAAGACCTGAGTTCAATCTATGGGACCTACAGTGGTGGGGAAACCCCCCCCCCCCAAAAAAAAAAACCCCAAAACCAAAAAAACCCAACTCCAGAGACTTGTTCTCTGACTGCCACACAAACACCTGGGCATGTATGTGTTCCTTGCCAACAAACAAACAATCAACAAACAAAGTAAAACAAAACAAAACAACCCCCCAAAATTCCCACCAAAACCCAAACTACAAATCTGTTTAGGATTCCAGGGTGCTTGGCTCCATCTGCTGGCCAGTTTTGGTCACTGTACCTTTTTGCAATAGCACCACCATTCCAGAAGGCTAAGGCTTCTAGGAAATTTCGTCTGCTGTGGGGGCTGGGAGAAGGCTGGACACATCACAGTTGTCCTCAGAGTCCAGTGAGCTGCCGTCACCTCTAGGTCACACGGGTGGTGTTTCCAGCCCTCTGGAAGCTCTCATCTCTATTCATGAGAAGTCCCAAGTGGCAGGACTGCCGGGTACTGGAGACCATAAGGCCTGATATTTCTGAGCGTCACTGTCCTAGTTAGGGACAAGGACCAAGGCAAATTTTATAAAGAACAACATTTAGTTGGGGGTGGCTTACAGGTTCAGAGGTTCAGTCCGTTATCCTCACGGTGGGAAGCATGGCAGCGTCCAGGCAGGCATGGTGCTTGATCTGAAGGCAGTCAGGAGGAGACTCTACTGCACTGGGCAGAACTTAGCACTAGGAGACCTCACTTCCTCCAACAAGGCCACACCTTCTGATAGTACCATCCCCACTGGGCCAAACAGTCAAACCACCACAGTCACAGAGACTCATGCAAAAAGCAGGGCACACTCCAGGTCACACACGCAGGACCTAGTTTCCCAACACCAAATCCATAGTGCACTCCTCACGGGCAGCCTCCTCCATCTCCAGACTTCCTGTCCTGGCCGAGCCTTCTTTCTCTTCTCCTCTGAAGTAGGGAGAGCAGAAGCAATAAGCACAGTGCTCTATCCATTTGTTACCATGACAACCTCCTCCTTCTGTTCCTGGCCCCGTCTGATTTAGGGTGTTTGTCCTTCTCTCCAAGCCAGAGTATTCCTGGCAGGATGGACGGTGGAGGGAGAAGGGACGGGAGCCCTGTATTTGCCTACAGCTCTGGCCCTCTTCCTTTTCAGCCTCTCTGGGCCTCCATTTCCCCTAGCCAATCAGCTCTGTGAGATGGTTGCAGAGGATGAAGGGGTGTTGGATGTCAAATGCTCTGAGAGCTAGTGAGCCTTCTGCGGAAGCATTGATGTCCATGTCTGTGGATTTCCTCCCAAGTCAGGACCTTAGGAGCCAACTGCTGTCTGGTTAGTGCAAGCACTATGGCGCCTCAGAGCAGAGAGAGATGCACGGGGAACCTGAAGGCAGTTCACAGAGCAGCAGTGAGAAGAAGGGGCTATATGACAGGAAAGGATGGAAGCACTTCCTTCCCATGTGCGTGGACTGGCAGAATTAACATTGTAAACATGGGCATATTACCAAAAGGGATGAACAGATTCAATGCAGATCCCATCGAAAGTCCAATGACATTGTTCACAGAACCAGGAAAAACAACGCTAAAGTTCACAGGGGAAGCACAAACACCATGCACAGCCAAAACAGTGCGGAGCTAGGAGCAATGCTGGAGAGATGGCGTGAATCTTACGCTACGGGACACTCACAGCAACAAAACCCGCCGGGCACTGGCACAAAGCTCGACCTGAAGACCAGCAGAATACACCCCCCCCCTGCCACAAGGTATGAAAACACACCCTGGAGAGAAGATAGCCTCTGGACAGCCTCTCGTAGAAGACTAAACTGATCTATCTCATGCTCAGCTAAAGTCAGCTCAAAGTGGATCACCTTAAGGGCTAACACTTTGAAGTAAATATAGGAAGACTCTTCAATCTATTGGCCTGGTGAGGTAGAGGTGGAGGCAGGAGGATCAAGAGTTCAAGGTTATCCCCAGCTACATATCCAGTTTAAGTCTAGCCTGGGTTACAGAAGCCTCGGTCTCAAAAGGGATACAAAGCCGGGCAGTGGTGGCGCACGCCTGTAATCCCAGCACTTGGGAGGCAGAGGCAGGCAGATTTCTGAGTTTGAGGCCAGCCTGGTCTACAGAGTGAGTTCCAGGACAGCCAGGGCTACACAGAGAAACCCTGTCTCATAAAAAAAAAAAAAAAAAAAAAAAAAAAAAAAAAAAAACAACCCAAACCCAAACCCAAAACCAAACCAAACCAAACCAAACAAACAAACAAAAAACCAAAAAAAAGTGATACCAAACAAGAAGATCAAAAGTAAAACAAGACATGAAAATCATGTTTAATATTTTTATCCATTAGAAAAATGCAATACAAAACTATGTTGAGAGTCTATCTTAACCCAGTAGAATGGCTGTTCAAGAAGGCATGGGAGGTCACACCGGTAACCCCAGAACCCCGAAGGATCACCATGATTTTGAGGCCTGTGGTAGTTTGAATAAGCTTGGCCAAGGGGTAGCACTATTAGGAGGTGTGGCCTTGTTGGAGTAGGTGTGGCCTTGTTGGAGTAGGTGTGTCACTGTTGGGGTGGGCTTTGAGAACTTTGTCCTACCTGCCAGAGAGGATGCCAGTCTTTTCTTGGCCTTTGGAACAAGATGTAGAACTCTCAGCTCCTCCAGAGAGGAGCAGGAGGGCAGATGAGCCCTCTGCCTCAGCACTGAGTATCCAGTCCCAAGGTTCACCTGCCCCTCCTGCTTTGTTGTCTTAGGCTCTCTCTCTCTCTCTCTCTCTCTCTCTCTCTCTCTCTCTCTCTCTCTCTCTCTCTCTCTCTCTCTCTCCCAGGCAGCTTTGGGGAGGAAGCTCTCAGTTCTTCAGGGAAAGTGCATGCTGCAAGCTGTGGCAGACACCGCTGCTATGTTCTGCACGACAGACCGGCTGTCACTCTGGGTATCCACCAGGACCCGTTGATGACTCTATCCTCCACAAACCGTGCACAGAGCTGCCAGGCTCCCAGTGGTTGGTTTGGTCTCCTTGAAGCAAAAGACCTGCCCACATGCAGCTCAGACTGTAGGTACTTGGAAGCCTTTGCTGACGGATGCGAGTCCCGGGGTTCTCAGCTGCCAAAGCTGTCTATGCCGGGCCCAACTCACCGTTTCAGCTTGCTGTGAAGTCTTCTTGGGGGGACCTGTAATATAGGAATCCTCACTTTCCCAACTTCTCAGGACCTTTGTGCCCAGAGGACCAGAGTTATGTCACATCAAGGACTCTTTTACTGGGTTATGAGCCTGTTAGGTGTCCTGTGTGAGCAGAACAGGAAACTGCTAAGTTAATTGAGTTAATAGAATCTGTTAAATATAGAGGCTGGGGCTGGGGAGATCGCTCATCTGGTAAGGTGCTGTGCAGGCAAGCGCCGGCCAGTGTTCGATCCCTAGAATCTCACATTTTAAGAAGTCAGTGTTGCCGGGCGGTGGTGGCACACACCTGTAATCCCCAGTACTCTGGGGGTCAGAAGCAGGTGGATTTCTGAGTTCCAGGTCAGCCTGGTCTACAGAGTGAGTTCCAGGACAGCCAGGACTATACAGAGAAACCCTGTCTCGAAAAAAACCAAATCCAAACAAAACAAAACAAAACAAAACAAAACAAAACAAAACAACCCCCCAAAAGCCAGTGTTTTCTTATATAAGACTTGTACTTTCTCTTTTTTAATTTTTCATAGAAAATTTCAATTCAATATAAAGATTTACAAGATTATTTGATCTACGGCACCGTGTTTAACGTCTGTAAATCTAACTAGACTAACATTTCTTCATATGCTTCATTCTGAACAATAAAAAATACTTTAAAATGGCATTATCTTTGCACAGTTGGTCACTTCAGTAATTTATTTTTGTTAATGATAAGAATATTTTCTCAGTAAAATTGAATAATTCTGTAATAGTAAATGATCAGATTGCATCTGATCTACAAAAGTGAACGTTACCTTGAAATTTCAAGAAAAAGTTTCACTGGAAAGTCATCAATCTTTTTGAATAGAAAACTATATCCAGTTCTTTCATATTTCAATCATAAATGTACTTTAATAAAGAAAATCCCATTTCCTATATCTCTTTGAATGATTATTACAGTGAAAGGTAACACATGGGACTGTGGGTGCACCTAGTGAAATGCTAAGTAGTGTAAATGTAGAGAGAAATCACCTTCACGCAAATTCCACATGACTGAAATGACTAACCGCTAAGCATAAAGTGTTAACACTCTCCATTTCTTGTTTGGCACATATATTAATACATTTTCAAACAGTAAACAACTTAAGACCAGTAGATACTAAAATCAGCTAGCAATAAAAAGCCTAAAGGTTACGAACATCTTAAATACCTAATTCCCATGTCACTTCTGTTACCAATCATATCTTCTGTGAGGTTCGAATGTGCAAAACATTCACTAAGTGTCCTACAGAAAATTCATGTTGAAGCACACCGTTCCGCTCTAAGTTGGTGGATCTTTTGAAGGCCTTCATTTATGAGAACGCATGTACACCCTAATCACAATTTTGAAAAACAAAAAAAAAAGGAAGACCTTTATACGTGTCACTTTTTAATTTTATCCAATCATTGATCTTCTGAAGAGTTGTTTTTTTCTTTTTTTCTTTTTTCTTTTTCTTTTTCTTTTTTTTTTTTTTTTTGGTTTTTCGAGACAGAGTTTCTCTGTATAGTCCTGGCTGTCCTGGAACTCACTCTGTAGACCAGGTTGGCCTCGAACTCAGAAATCCACCTGCCTCTGCCTCCCAAGTGCTGGGATTAAAGGCGTGCGCCACCACCGCCCGGCGAGTTGTTTTTTTCTTGACTTAATATTTTTGCAACTTTTTTTTCCATCTTTTGATCATTTCTTTCTATATACTCCATCCCTTCTAGCTGAAGCTGGTCCAGCTTTTCATCTAGGGGTATGGTTTCGTATACCTCAGGATTAAACCTAAAATACGTGCCAGGAGGTAATAGGCCATCAAGCTCTGTGTCTGTAGCACTGCTTGATAACGTCGAAGAGCTTGGTCTTCAGGCTCATGTGTGTGTGTGTGTGTGTGTGTGTGTGTGTGTGTATGTGTGTGTGTGTTGTGGTATTCCTCACATCCCTCTCATACTGTCCTATGCCCAAGGATATCTACACTCTAGCGGGGTATCTGGCCAGATACATTTACATTCATGCAGGGCCAAGGCGGAAGGGTTATTCAGAAGCAAGGCTCCATCTTGATGAAGATCACTCCCCAGTGTAGCCTGGAGCAGCAGATGAGACTCTAATGGCCTGCCTCTCCTCCTCCTCCTCCTCCTCCTCCTCCTCCTCCTCCTCCTCCTCCTCCTCCTCCTCCTTGTTTTGTTTTGTTTTTATCGAGACAGGGTTTCTCTATGTAGCCCTGGCTGTCCTGGAACTCACTCTGTAGACCAGGCTGGCCTCGAACTCAGAAATCTGCCTGCCTCTGCCTCCCAAGTGCTGGGATTACAGGCGTGTGCCACCACTGCTCGGCTTGGACAGCCTTCTAAATAGTGAGAGTTGGTGCCAGGAAAATGACCATCGTTTCTGAACACAAAAGCTTTTGGTGTTTGTCCTCTGTTTACTATGGTACTTATAGCAGCCACCTTAGGACATGCAGGATCTCTCGCTGTTTCAATCGTTCATGCAGATCCAATTCTATCCTTAAGGATCTTTTCCCATGTGTGATTGTCATAAAATGCACGGCTCCAATTCATTTTGATGGTCCTGACAATGACATTCTGTGTGAACATATCTGAGCCCCACTTTCAATAGAGTTCGTCACATTCATCCACTGGCATGTGAAACATTCCCAGCATAAATGCTAATATGGCCCGTGGACTTTCACTTTCTTGGTTAAATTTATTGCAAGATGTTTCATTGCTTCTGAGGCTCTTGTGAATGACTACATGTCCCTGATTTCTTTCTTGGTATGCTCGCTGTTGGAGCTGGGAAAGCTACTGACTTTTTGTGTGTTAGTTTTGTGTCCTGCTGTTTTGCTGAATGTGTCTGTTTTCGGAAAGAATTGTTAGAGTTTCTTATGTGTCAAATCCTATAGTCTGCAAATAAATACTTTGTATTTTCCCTTCCTGTTTGCACCTTCTTGTCTCCTTCAGTTCTTTTTGCTCTAGTTGAGGCTTCAGTTACAACGTTGGAGGAGGACAGAGAGAGTGGGCACCCTTGTCTTGCTCCTGGTTTTAGTGATGATGCCCTTGAGGTTTTCTCCAGTGAGCATGGTGTTGACTGTGGGCTCGCTCTAAACTGCCTTCACTGTCCGTAGCTCTAGCTTCAATGTCTCCTTTTATCACAAAAGGATTTTGATTTTGTCCAAGGCCTTTTCTGCATCTGATGACGTTTTTTGTTTTTAAATCTTTTCATGTGATAGATTACATTTATTGATTTACCAATATTGAACCATCCCTGTGTCTCTGGAATGAAGCCAATTCGATAATAATATTTTAAAATGTGTTCTTAAAATTTGGTTTGGAGGAATTTTGGTTTGGAGAGCTTTAAAAATTGTCTTGTAATTTTCTTTTTCTTTTCTTTTTCCTTTTTTTTGGGGGTGTTGGTCTTTGTGTGGTTTTGGTATAGGGTAATATTAACCTTGTAAAAAGAGTTTAGAAATGTCTCTTCCCTTTCTATTTTATGGAGTAATTTGGGGTGTGTTAGTGTTAGTTCTCTTTTGAAATTCTTTTAGAGTAGAAGTCTGCTCTGAATCTATGTGGTCCTGAGCTTTTTTGAGTTAGGAGACAACATCTGGGTGCCACGAACCAAACCTGGGTCTCCTCCCCCCCTTCTTACCCCCCCCCCCCAGAGCAGCAAGCACTTGCCTCTCCAGACCCCCCTCCTTGTCTGCTGTGTTAGGTTTCGTGTGATCTTTCAGTTGAGTCACTCGGTTATTAATTTGAGATTTTTTTTTGATTTTTTTCGAGACAGGGTTTCTCTGTATAGCCCTGGCTGTCCTGGAACTCACTCTGTAGACCAGGCTGGCCTTGAACTCAGAAATCCGCCTGCCTCTGCCTCCCAAGTGCTAGGATTAAAGGCATGCGCCATCACCACCCGGCTAATTTGAGATTTTTTATGAAGATGCTTAGTGCTCTAATTTTTCCTGGTCTCAGGACTGTCTTCCCATAGACTTTAGCTGCTGTGTTTTCATTTGATTCACCTCTAGGAATTCTAAAATTTCTTTCTTGAGTTCTTCCTTGTCCCAATTATTATTCAGCGGTGCGTTGTTGTCTCCAGGAGTGCAGTTTCTACTGTCCTTGGCATAGCCAGCTTTCTTCTATTGTGCTCAGACAGAAGGCAGGACATTATGTCAAATTTTTTTATAGTTGTTGAGACTTGCTTTGTATCCTGATATGTGGTCTGTTTTGGAGGCAGTTCTATAGACTGAGGAGAATAATGTAGGTTCTTCTGTGTTCAACGCTCTGTATGTTTCTTTGCTCCATTTAATTTATGACATTATCTGTCCTCAGGGTTCTTCTGTTTAGTTTTTGTTCCATCGCTTGTCTGTTGGAAAGAGTGAGACATTGAAGCCCCCCACTCTCACTGTGGTCTGAGTTCTGAAAGTGAGTTATTGTATTTTTTTTTCTAGACAAGGCTTCTCTGTGTAGCCTTGGCTGTCCTGGAACTCACTCTATAGACCAGGCTGGCCTCAAACTCAGAGATCTCCCTACTTCTGCCTCCCAAGTGTCGGGATTAAAGGTGTGGCCGCCAGCACATGGTTAATAGAGTTTCTTTTATGAGACTGGGCTTATTCTGACCCACAGTTTCCATTATGACAGGGATGGCTTAGTGTCAGGAGCTGCTTGGTGCCAGGAGCGTGGTGCTGTTTGGTCACATCTGGGTAGGTCAGGAAGAAGAAGCGGACCAATGGGATGCTCAGATGGCTCTGCCCTTCCCTATTTTTTATTCCTATTGGTATCACTCTGGCTTACCAATCCACAAAGGGGGTGCCACTCACTTTCAGGGTGGGTCTCCCCTGCCTTCCAGTTAAATCTCTCTGAAAATTCCCTGTCCAAAGGTATCTGCCACCAGTGCTCAAGCTATTTCTTAATCTGGTCATGTTTACAGTTACAGTAGCCCAAGCACAGTTAGGTTGAAATGTGAACTAACAGCGTCTCAGGGTCTGAACTGCTGGACACTGTGACCAGGCATCTGAGTCTGTACTCTGGTATGGAACTGTCTTTGAGCAAACACCATCTGAATTCATACAACAGTAACTAATGCAGGGGCACTGGGGGAGCTTCCTGAAGACACCGAGAGTCGAGCTGAGCTTCTCAGAACTGGAAAATGTTCACTAGTGTTCAAGAGAAGGGATGAGAGAACTGGTGTGGTGGGGGCTGGGGGTGGGGTGGGCAGTGAACGTATGAGAATGAGTGGGATCTGTTCTGGTGCTCAGAGATCCAGAAGATGTAGAGGCTCTCTGGTGAGAAGACAGCATGCTCCGGGGAACTTATAGAAGATGTCATTAGGGGCTACAATTTCAGTGTTCCCTGTGCCCTGGCCCCTCTAGAAGTAGCCTGAGAAAACTTCTCACTCCACTTCTCTGCCCATCCCCCCTTTCACCCAACTAGTCTTCAGTGACTTCATGTCTCCCAAGCCTCTTGTTCTCAAGGAGCCAGTGTGTGAGGAGCAGGTACCTTACCCATCTGGTCAGCCAGCCTCTCACGTCAAATCGGCATTATTTCTCCTAAGCTTTATGTCACCAGGCTTACCAGACAGGACTCTTGGCCCCTTCCATGAACAGGAAAAAAGAGACTTAGAGAGTCACCAAGAAGCTCTGCCTGGTGCCCTCGCCCTGTTGTGGGAACTCTCGAACCCTGATAGGCATGAGGAATCACGTGGGGCTGGGGTATCTGTCACAGTGCAAATGCCAGTGAGCCTAAGCACCTGCGTTTGTGACATGCACTCAGGAGTGATGATATGGTCAGAGTGTGGGGAATCCATACTGAGGTTCACCCTGAAGGCCTAGTGGGTGTATTACTTAGTTTTGATTTTTAAGAAAAGGTTTTGTTTTTAATTGTATAAATGCACTTGTTTGGGTGGTTATGTGCACATTGAATGCAACACCTACTGGGGCCAGAAGAGGGCGCTAGATTCCTTGTTCATGGTATTACAGGTGATTGTTGAGAGCCCTGATGTGGGTGCTGGGATCTGAACTAGGATCCTCTGCAAAAGTAGCAAACACTCTTTTTTTTTTTTTTTTTTGAGACAGGGTTTCTCTGTGTAGTCCTGGTTGTCCTGGAACTCACTCTGAAGACCAGGCTGGCCTCGAACTCAGAAATCAGCCTGCCTCTGCCTCCCAAGTGCTGGGATTAAAGGCGTGCACCACCACCGCCCGGCTTTTTTCTTTGTTTTTTTTTTTTTTTGTTTTTTTTTTGGTTTTTCGAGACAGGGTTTCTCTGTGTAGCCCTGGCTGTCCTGGAACTCACTCTGTAGACCAGGCTGGCCTCGAACTCAGAAATCCGCCTGCCTCTGCCTCCCAAGTGCTGGGATTACAGGCGTGTGCCACCACGCCCGGTTAGTAGCAAACACTCTTAACCCTTTACCTGCTCTCAACATCTCTCCAGCCCCTTGTCTTTTATTTTATATGAGCGCACAACCAAACAAAAGACTTTGATAGACTTTTGAAGCCATGGAAGTTTTAAAGACTTTGGGGGGCTTTCTGGAGTTGAATTGCATTTTATATTATAATTTTAATGTGTTATTTTCAGGACAAGGGATGGAAAGTTATGGCTTAAAGTGACATGCTGGTGGGTCAGGTTGACAAAGGATGGATCGTGCTGGTTAGTTTTTAATTGTCAACTTGACACAAAGTGGAATCACCTGGGAAGAGAGTCTTGATGACTCTTATCTAGCTGTTGGCCTGTGGGCATGTATCTGGGGATTGTCTCGATTGTCTGATGCAGGAAGACACAGTCCACTGTGGGTGGCACCGTTTCCTAAGCTGGGGGCCATGAACAGTGTGAGAGAGACGAAAACTAGCGGAGGGCAGCCAAGCAAGGCTCTGTGTGTTTATTCTCTCCTGCTCTTGACTGTGGATGTAGTGCTTAAAGTTCCTGTCTTAACTTCCTCACAATAACGTAACCGGAATCTTAAGCCAAATGAAAAAAAAAATTTTTTTTTGTCCCTAAGGTGCTTTTTATTGAGTGTGCAACGGCTGTTTAAAAGTAGGGCTCCGAACCAAGGTCGCATACTTCAAGAATCCCAGTACCTCCCTCGGCCTTTCCGTTGATCACACCCCCACCTCTGTGGCTCCCTCTATGTCTAATCTCCTGGGATTAAATGTTTATTTCTTGTCCGGGCCATCCGGGAAGGCGCCTTCTTGCAAAGCTCCTTTCTTGCCAGTAGGTGGCAGTGCTGCCCCAAGGATACGGCCCAGGAGGCTAGCGAGAGTTGCCCCCAGTATCTTACAGAGCCTTCAATGTGCCTGCTGAGCTGGGGCTGCTCATTTCCTTCTCTCCTGGCGGTAATGCCTCATAACTTCGGATCCTTAGAGCCATTTACGCTAGATACAGATGCAGCCTGCCGCTAGAGTTTCTAAGCAACAGGCCTTTCTGAGTCAGGTGCGGTCCTCTGGCCCATCTGCTCAGAAGGGGAACCTTGGGGCTTCCAGAAGCCCCAGAGGTCATGAACAAAGGGAATGCCAAGGAGCAGGGCAAGAGGCAGAGCCTGGTAGGAGCCTAGAAGTTGTGGAGCTGGTATCCAGAGATGGAAGAGATTCACTCTGAGGAGGCCAGGGCAGAGCCGGAATGGGGTCAGGGGGTTGTAACTCAGGACCTTGTTTAACTTGTCATCACCAGTAATGGGCCAGGGTCTGTGTGGCAGGAAGTCCCGCCTCCTTCCTATAGTCCCCAGGTACTGGTCCCCTACAGAATGACTGACTGGTAACTGCTGTATTTAGCTTGGCACTTTGCAGGGACCAGAGACTTCCTCCTTCATCATGGAACTGTCACCACGCATGGCATCGTGACACCTTGTGATAAGGATGGTCAGATGCTGCCCCACTGGCTAGGGGAAGTTCCTGTCCCCGACTCCAGCTTTGAGTAACATGGAGGCTTCCTTTCTGGGCTCAGGGGGGCTTGAACTCAGTAGTTAGGATACTAGATGCTCACAGTCACACAAACCCGCCACTGGGCCGGTGTCCTCGGGGGTTCCGGTCTCTCAAATTCGAAGAAAGAAACTCCTGGAGAAATGCTGAGTTTAGAAAAAGTCTTATTACGGATTCGTGGGCGGGAACTTAAGAAAGGGGACAGAGTCACTTGACAGTAGGAGACCTGCACATGGGACGCCATCCAGCTGATAGTCCAGTGTTTTAAAAAATTGTTTAATAGGATTTATGGCCGAGACTGGGGCAGAGCCATGAAGAGGAGGATGAGCCGGTGGCTTCCAGGTAATCAAGTGTCTGCTCTCTGCTTGGGGTGGTCAGTTATCCATCCTTGAAAGAGAAGGAGATAACAGGACCAAGATGGCTCCCTTCTGGCATTCCAGGCCTCCAGACAGAACAGGACCAAGAATGTTGGTGACTTCTGTCCAAAGACATAAATTAGGATAGTTTGCTTTTGGGGTCCATGCCCCTGAAAACAACTTCATCCTCTGACCCTGTCCCTAGGAGGGCCTGGCACAGATGGGGTTCTGTTTGTTCTTGTGACATGCGTGCCTGCCCTGCTTTGACTCACCAGGCCTGGCACTAGCTTCTGCTGCTGCAGGGCACCACCAGCCTCACCCTGCTGGGCAGCACGCTTGTTCTCTGCTCGCGTTTGCTCTCCGCTTGTTCTTCCTCGGTCCAGAGTGATCTGTTATCCGTCACGCTCCATCCCATGTGGAGAGAGCCCAGGGAACAGGCTCTTCCGTGCAGTGTGGATGGAGCCCGAGGTTGAGTGTAAAGTAAGTCGTTTATGAAAACAGCCCTCCCCTGTGTTATCCAAGCAATGTATATTCATTGCTACAAAATTGAGAGTATGCGAAGGGAAGAAAATTAAAACCACCTCCATAACAATAGGATCTTTTTCTACGGTGATATTTTAATGGAATTGAATTTTTCTCATTCTCTTTTTATTGTACAAGAAATACATATTTCTCAACAGGGTTATGAAGTGATATTTCCAGGGGATTAATTTTTTTGGTCTTACATGATTTTTTTATATTTCTACAATAATTTTTTTTTTTTTAAATTTATCAGGGCTACCACTTCCTGAACCTGTCAATAATTCTGTGAGAGGTAGTAATAGCCACCTCTGTCTGCTGAGGACCTACTATGTGCGAGCAGTTTTGACATGACTGTAACTTTATGGAGGGGTGAGTTATATCTCATAGAGTCAACTTGTTTAAACCCATTAATGACTAAGTGAGGCCCTGGGAGACAGGAGGAGAGTTGGGAGGAGTTCCCATGGGAGGGAAATGCTGCTGACTTTCCTCGCCAAGGGTTTTCATAGGACTGTGGTGGAAACTGATCTCTACTGAGATTGGACAGCGCCAACGGAGGGCCGTACACTCTACCTGTGTCCCTTAGGCCAGCCAGGGAGATGGTCAGATGCTGCCCCACTGGCTAGGGGAAGTTCCTGTCCCCGACTCCAGCTTTGATAGCACCCCTCCCCCCCGCCCCTGCCTCATCCCTCATCCTGCAACAAGTTAACCACGGGCCCACCTGCCGCGCCCAGATTGTGGGTGGGAGGACAGGATGTGGTGGGAACAGCTCACCAATAGGAGGGAGGGTGGTGGTGGGGCTGAACCTTTCCCTGGTGACTGGTAACAGGCGCTCCCAGGGATCTACAGGCGTTCACTGCTCTGCTCGAGTCCTGACTCTCCCGGTCAGTCAGAGGGGCCGCCATTGGTGTCTTTTGCACAGCAAGGGTCCCAAGGTCAGGGCCAGAAGGCCAGCTGTGAGAGGAGGGAGACCTAGCTTTGGGCCTGGGGACAGGTCTGTGAGCCCAGGAGGTGAGCACAGGCTAAGAGGGCGGAGCTTGGCCTGGGGTCAGGGGCTTCTGTGTTAGTGACCCAAAAGCCAGTGTGAACGGGCCGAGGGGGCGGAGCTTGGCCTGGGGTCAGGGGCTTTCGAATCAGTGGTCTGAAGTCAGTGCGAACACAGGGGTCTACACCAGCACAAGGAGCTCCCACGGAGAGCTGTTTTCTAATAGTTTTCTATTGGAAAAATCTCTAGTTTTGTTTCTGGCCTTCCAGTTGGGGCTGCACAGTGGCTGATCTGGATCAGCAGGTCATCACCAGGTCTGCTACAGTACCCTTTGCCTCCAGATCATCCTAACACCCCAGAAGCCAGTGCCAGCGGCTGCCTACTGTGAGCCTGGGGAGGCTGTGCTTGAATGGTCCTGAGTCAGACAGTCCGAATGGAGGCTGAGCCCCAAAGGCCTGGCCTAGGAACAGTGTTTCAGCACGGCCTGAGCAGCGGCCCTGAGGCGGGAAAAGATTGCCTAGGTCTCCGACCTCTGGGTAAGGATTGCTCAAGGCGGATACCACCATCGGCAGCAGAGCGCTTTTAGGATCCATTCGAAAGAGGTCCCAGCCAGGGTAGGGCAGAGGCTTGTGGGACTGTGAGTCAGAAGGAGGAGTCGTGAAGGACGCCAATCTCCCCCAGGCTTCTCTGGCCTGAGGCTGATGCGGCTGCTTAGAGATGGGGAAGTCCCTGGGCACTGCCCACTGCCTGTACTGGCCATTTTCTAGTGTTGAGTATCCCAGACTCAGAGAGGCAAATATGTTTAGATTCATGTGTATGTATGTGTATAGACATCATGTACATTTGTATATACGTATACGCGCGTGTGTGCGTGTGTGTGTGTGTGTGTGTGTGTGTGTGTGTGTCTCGCAACCACAGGCTCCTGAGTGACTTCCAGCTCCACATGCACTTGGAATGTGACGGACATTTCCATCAAGAGCTGGTTGGTGCGCCGTAGCCTTGCCTCCCGTCCTGCTCAGCGTGGATTCGTCCTCAGCCCAGAGCATGTAGCATCATTGGAGTGCCAGCAGGCACATGTGCAGTGCTGCAGGTCATGCCTGTCATATTTGTTTATTTATTTATTGCAGCACTAGGGACAAAACCCAGGACATCACCTATGCCGGGCAGGTGCTCCGCCCCTGAGCTATACCCCGGCTATATTTTTTTATTAGTGCTTTTAAAAACTACCACTACAAAACAAAAATGGGTCTCATAACGACACTCTTATATATACTTTTATAAAGATTTGCTTTTACTTATGTGCGTACTTGTATGTCTCTGTGTTGTGTTGAGTGCAGGTCCCTGCAGAGGCCAGAACAGGGTGCTGAAGGCCCTGGAGCTGGAATTGCAGGGTGAGGGGGGTGGTGGAAATAATAAATTTGTAAGTGCTGAGACTTCCCTCCAGGCCTCTGGGCTTCGGTTGTTGAGCCCCCTCACCTCTGCCCTGCCCCTCTCCTGCTCACCCCCTTCCCTAGGGACCACTTTTATTCTCTATTACCCTCTTCTGTGTTCTCCCCCATAACTCCCCTTAATAGCTCTTCGGTTGCTGGCAGTGCTGGCACACACCTTTAGTCCTAGTACTCGGGTAGCAGAGGCAGAGGCAGATAGATCTCTGAGTTCAAGGCCAACCTGGTCTACAGAACAAATTCCAGGATAGCCAGGGCTACACAGAGAAACCATGTCTCAAAAAACAACCAAAAAAAAAAAAAAAAAAACAAAAAAAAAAAACCAACCAACAACAAAAAAATCTCCTCTGTCCCTTACAAAGCCATATATATATATATTTACAAATTGGAATCTGGATTCTGTCCATGAGAGGAAACATATTTGTCTTTCTGAGTCTGGGGTATTCAATGTTAAAAATATCCAGTTTCATTCATTTTCCTACAAACGTCATGATTTCTCTCTCTCTCTCTTTTTTTTATGGCTGAATAAAATTTCATTGTGTGTGTATACGTATCCCATTTCCCCTGTCTAGCCACCAAGGACGTTTACGCCGGGTCCATTTCTCAGCTCCTGCAGATAGAGAATCGGTGGGTATGGATGAGTGAGTGTCTCTGAGTACATCCTTTGGGTGTAGACCCGGGAGTGATGTACAGTCCAGCTATTTTTGTTTCCTAAATTTAATGTGCTGTAAGATTTCATTGTTCTGTGTGGCAGGAAATCATTCTCCATCAGCCCCGAGGCTCTTCCTGGTCCCAGAGCGTGAGGCCATGTCCTCCGTTCCTGGGTAGCTCAGACGCAAACTGCTGCAGATCGCCTGCGAGTCCGTGTGATCTTGAAGACAGTGGCTCTGTAGCTTCTGAACCGAGCTGGCCTGTAGGGCCCCATATGTGACGGCGGCCTTTCAAGGTGTGTCACAAGCCAATCCTCGCCATGTCCTGTCACTTCTCAGGGCACTGGGGTGGGTGGGTGGCAGCAGATGGGGGACTGGTCTCCCTCTCCTGTTCATGCAGTGCCTGCAGTGTTGATTCTTCTTCGTCTTTCTGCTTCTTAAGCTAATGAACTCTCCTCTTCTTCCTTCTCCAGAAAATCCAGAGGAATTACCATTATACTCCAAACTGAACCCCACTCCATCAACGTGTTGGACTCACAACCTCTCAGAAGTGGCTGTGTGAAATTGGGCCTTTCCAGAAATTGTTAAGGTTAGATAAGGTCATAGGGTCCTCACCCAATACGGTTAGTGTCCTTTTAAGTGGTGGATGTGACATTAGAGTCTTTTCCTTCTCTATTGTCCAGCAGAGGAAAGGGCATGTGAGGACACAGTTTTTATTTATTTATTTATTTATTTATTTATTTATTTACCTTTTATTTTACAAGCCAGGAAGAGAATCCCTTCTGGAAGCCAGCCCTGCGATACCTTGGTCTTGAACTTGTTATCTTCAGAATCAAGAAAACACATTTCTGCTGGGCATTTTATTTTGTTGTGCTGAAGAGCAGACTAAGAGAGACAGCTTCTTAGTGAGGTGACACCTTGACAACACCAGCAGGAGCGTTCCCTTGGTGGCCTTGGCATTGCTTCTGTGTGTCTAGAACCAGTGTCTGAAGGAGATGGTGTGGGTTCACAGTACTGTGATCCTCTGGGATCAGGCACAGGTGTCACCAGCCGATGGCTATGCTTTGGTTTTGTTTCTGATGTTGTGATATAAAACTCTGATGGAGAGCAACTTAGGGGAGAAAGGACTTATTTCAGCTCATGATTTCAGGCTGTAGGTCTATCACTGAGGGAATCAGGGCAGGGATTTTAAATAGCTCCTCATCACATTCTAATCACAGTTGAAAGTAGAGAAGCACAAAGGTAGGCATGCTCACTCGATTGCTTGTGCTTAGATCTATTTCTCCACTCTTATGCAGTCCAGGTCCACCAGCCTAGGGGATGGTGCTGCCCACAATGGACTGTCTTCCCACACCAGTTAACTTAAGACATTTCCCCACATACACCCTCAGGGACCAGCACTACCACCACCACCACTATCACAACAAACACACTTAAATAGTTCAGAAACCCTGTCTAGGGAGTGGTACACCCAGAGTGGACTGGGTCTTCCCACTTCAATTAATTAGACAGTCCCCACCAACTTGTCCATAAATTAAGCTAATGTAGACAATCATTTAAGGAGGCTCTCTTCTTATGTGATAATAGGTCCTGACCTGACTTGGGGAGGGATATAAAATGGTGCTAAAACTGGAGGCAAGAAGAAAGATGTCAACTCTATTATTAGTGTGTCCTAAAATGCATTTCATGATGTATCAGTTACAACTATTACCACAACCACAATCACCATAACCATCATCACCAAAACTACCACCACCAGCACCGGCACCAAACAAATCACCACTACCACCACCACCACCACCACCACCACCGTAACAACAACAACAACAACAACAACAACAACAGCAACAACAACAATGAAAATATAAAGGGTTCTGTGGAATAAATTAAGGCCATGTTAAATTATATTGATTTAAGCTGTTTTGGTCCTTTATGTGAAAATGATTCATAAGGTCTTTTGTTGGTGGTAGTTGTTTTGTTTTGAGTTTTGGAGACAGGGTCTCATGTAGCCCAGGTAGCCTTAAATTCACTACATACAGGCTGATTTTAAACCACTGATCTTCCTGTCTCTGCTTCCCAAGTGCTGAGATTACAGATGTGAGCACAACATCTGGCTCTCATAGGATCTTTAATACGCTTATGTCCACTGTTCACAGAGTTGTCTTAGGGTGTAGGACACACACACACACACACACACACACACACACACACACAATGTGTCACACACAATATCACACACATATGGGACCAAGGAAATGCCTTTTTGCCAAGCATCTGGTAGTATTGGCCTTTGGTAGTTGCCACTTTGATATTCACTAGAAAATTAACAAAATGTGAGACCTGGAAGGACCCTTGCTTTGGGTCATGGAGGGTGTTTAGAATTGGGCTCAGTGGTTAAGCTCCTGTCTACATGTGCAAGGCTCTGGGCTCCACTCACAGTGCTGCAAAAATATAAACACATGTTTGCAGAAATTGAAGCCCATGGAGCTAAAGATATTGGTCAAAGCTTAACAAAGCTATTGGTAGGAGAGCCAAGCTGGGGTCCAGGCCTTTTGATTTCAGCCTTCTGGAAGCCACCTTGCCATGCAATTCTAGCTCCTAGGGTGGGGCACTCAACCCTAGCTTCCACATGGCTTGTGTGGTGAGTATCTTTGGTGGTGGTTAGTTCTGCTTAGAGGGCAGGAACTACACTAGCATCTGACCTATTATTTATTTATTTTAAGGAAAGACATTTTGCATTTTAAATCAAATCCACAAATCAAATCCAGGTGTGTTCTCTGCTGCACATTTCTGGGTAAGGCTGAAGGCCTCGGGGAAGCTTAATCCGAGTTTCCGATCCACCTTCATTTGAACCATTCTGTACTCCATCTCTTAAGTCACCTCTCTGTCTAGCACCCTCTGAGTTTGCATTCAATCTCTCTTCCCTAGGAAACAAGGCCTTTGGATGGATGGGAAGTCTCCCTTTCCCCAACCATTACACCTCTTCCAACTTACTCTAAAAAATTACCCCCCAACCTACCCTGGAAATTCATAAACACCTTTCAGAATGAAGAACACTTGTTGGAGAGCTGCCGAGAGAAGAGACAGAAACCGTGCAAAGAATCAGGCCCAGAGGAACCCTGGGATGAGTCATCCCAGAAGGTGGCCAAGGGGTGATTTAGCAGTCCTGGAAGAGAAATGGCTGCTTCGAAGCCTGGGGACCAATCCCTCCAAGAAGAGAAAGCCCTTGAAGCTGCAGCTGCAGGAATTAACTTAGGCGGTAGACTGGGGCTGGTCCTACGGCATTAGAGAGGTCTGGAGATGTACAGAAAGGCCCCTGGCTGGCAGCAAAGTGGTTTTGTGTGTGTGTGTGTGTGTGTGTGTGTGTATGAGTGTGTATGTTGCATACACATGTGGAAGCCAGAGGTCAACATTAGATGTCTTAGGAATTTTCCACCTTATTTTCTGAGACAGGTTCTCTGAAAGGAACCTGGGGCTGGTAGATTGGGTCAAGCTGCTGGCCTCTGAGCCCAAGGAATCATCTACCTCCCCGGGTGCTGGAATGACTGTGCCTAGGTTTCTAAACAGAACAAAAGAAAACATTACAGTGTGTTTAAGTGCCCCATTGTGCACGTGGAGATCAGAGGGCAACTGCCAAGAACTGGTTTGTCCTTCCCTTATGTGGATCTTTGGCCTTAAATTCAGGTTGTCCTGGCGTGGTGGCAAGTGTTTTACCTGCTGAACCTTCGCACTGGTCCATGGTGTCTGTCTTTTCACATGGGTGCTGGTAATGAACTCAAGTGTCCAGTTTCGAAGCAGGCACTTAACTGACTGAGCCGACTCCGCACCAGACTCTGACAGCACAGTGTGAGTGTATCTGCTACCACTATTTCTGAGGCATGGGACCTCAGGGGAGATGCTGCTTTGGAGACCTCATGTTGCTGTTTATAAAGAGGAGCTGATCCTCAACTCCAGCGTCATTCAGAGGACTCTGGGCTATGCTCCTGGGTGACTTAGGGGCTCAAAAGTGGTGGTGCTTCCTAGTGATGTGGTAATGAACTTAGTGCTTATGGTCAGAAATTAGCATCTAAGAGGTCTCTATCCCTCATCCTTATGGCCCCACTGGGGTGAAGCCTGTGCTTTTCCATGACCCAGTATCCAAGGAAGAGACCACTTCTCAGATGTGATAGAAAGGCAATGTCCTTTGGAATTCTTGAGTGGACTCGTCCTCTCTCCCTCATAGAACACAAGACATCAGTGATGCTGGGGTTATTTCAAGGACCCAGACTGCCTAACATTGGGGAATAACCTCTCACCCGGGAACACTGCATGCCATAGTGAAACTCCCCTGCCAGTGGTGAAGTGGAGGCTCTTCCGCAGAGGCACTGTACTACCACTGAACTCCATGCCTCTTGGATCAGAGAAGGTCCTATCCCATGGGGATGAAGGTCACAGCAGCAAACGATCCTTCCAGGGGATTGAAGAACCTTTGAGAGCTGCTTCCTTGATTTCACACTGCGTGGCCACTTGGCTGTGGCATATGTTTTCTGATTTATTTTAGTGACTATCCAGAAATGCACAGTGGGTGTCAATGTGTGGAGTCCTGTTTTGCCAATACACAGCCCACCTGCAAAATGCTGTGTCCATCACTCAGGAAAGACAGTGCAGAGATGGGTCAAAGCAAGCGGCAGAGACTGGATTAGGGAAGGGTGAGGTCAGGGCAGCTAGTCATGATGGAGTGGGTAGGGTTCTCTGAAAGAGTAGGGTCTGTCTTCACCTTATAAGGAGTAATAACTCTTGGAGAGGCAGATGGAACCACAAGAGGCCATTGGTGTGTGTGTGGGGGAGGGGACAGCTTGAAGCAAGGGTTAGGGTAAGCAGATAGACACCAACCATTGTAGGAACAGTAGGAAACGATCAAGCCCCTGACTGGGTTTTTGGTCATCATGCTAATACAACATTTGACCTTCATATCCTAGGCAACAGGAAACTGGGGGAGCTTTTGACAAGGGAATAATAAGGACAAATGAGCTATGCAGAAAGACTCTGTATTCCAAATGGGGTGTTTAATTGCTATAACTTCATGGGGTAGAAAAATCTAACACATCCAGGGAAGAAAGTTGGTGGAAAAGCTCAGTTAACAACAATATTCTGTATTCATGGCTTAACACTTAGAATGCAGAGAAAAGCACATGAAAAAGAGAAATTACTCCTAGCTCTAGTACTCACAGATATTTAAAGAATGTGTTATAGTTTTTCTTTTCCTCATTTATTTTCTTTGACTAAGTTTTCACATATACACAGGTAATTTACATATTTTAAAAGTGAGCGCAGCTGTGGTTGCCTGTGCAAGACAGAAACAGGACTAAACCCACGAGGAGTGGCTCATCAGTACCCGCCCCAGCTGGAGGAGTTAGTGGCGGCTGATGCCTGCTGTGGGGAGAGAGAGAGAGGGTCAGCTGTCTTCAGGGTTGTGACCCCTGGTAGATTGTCCATGCCCCAGTGGATGGCCTCACACCCATGAATAGATGAACAGGACAAATTGGTTGGGTTATAGAGAGAAGAAAAGAAAGGTAGAGGATATGAAGTTGGGAGGGGAACATGGGGGGCCTGGGAGAAATTGATGGGGGAGGAATATGATCAAAATACATTGTATACAAACACAAAATACATTGTATACAAATAAAAAATACATTGTTATACAGATACAAAATACATTGTGTACAAATACAAAATACATTGTGTATAAATACAAAATTTGCAAAGAATATGTGAAATTAGATTAAAATTGTGATGTTCTTTCTTTTCCTCATTTCCTTTCTTTGACTTAGTTTTTACACACACACACACACACACACACACACACCCACACACACAAAACTTACACTTGTATGTGTCCAGCTTTATGTATTTTAAAGAATGAGTGCTGCTTTTGTGTTGTAAGCTTTGCATAAACACTACTTCAATCTAGTGTCTCATGGTATTCCGTCCTGAGATACACAAACCTGTCCTCACACATTGATACTTAGTTGTTTCAAAGTTTCTATTTACAATACACATGACTTGTGTATCTGTGCTTCTGTGCGGTAGGTCTGTTTAAAACACTCTGCAAGCCGGGGCGGTGGTGGCGCATGCCTTTAATCCCAGCACTTGGGAGGCAGAGGCAAGCGGATTTCTGAGTTTGAGGCCAGCCTGGGCTACAGAGTGAGTTCCAGGACAGCCAGGGCTACTCAGAGAAACCCTGTCTCGAAAAAACAAACAAACAAAAAACAAAACAAAACCAACAAAAAACAAAACAAGACAAAACAAAACACTCTGCAAAATAGAAATGTTGCACTGAAGTATGGGAATTAGCCACAGAATTAAAGGGTTTCTGAACAATGCTGAAGCATTGCTTTGCAAAGGAGGACGCCATATTACTTGTCTGCTGACAGGGTTTGATCACGAGTGTGCAACAAACCCTCACCTGTCCTCTGTGCTCAGACTTAAAAGAGAAAACTTTCACTAAATTAAGATGTATATTCCAGTCTTCATTTCTTTGATAGCTGATAAAGATAAATATCTAATTTTTTAAAGATTTGTTTATTTTGTGTATATGAAGAAGAGGGCATCAGATCCCATTACAGAGGGTATGAGCCACCATGTGGTTGCTGGGAATTGAACTCAGGACCTCTGGAGGAGCAGTCAGTGCTCTTAAGTACTGAGCCATCTCTCCAGCCCACATCTAAATGTTTTAAACAATGAAAGTTAAACTTCTGAGAGTTTTTTACTCATATTTTTCGGCCATTAGAATATTATGATATTTAGTTACTTTCAAGAGAGTTTTTACATAATGTTTTTATTAGCTAGCTTTTTTATTATAAGATTTCTTTTGGGGAAAAATAAAAAAAAAGAAGATGGCCAGGAAGACATCTCCGTCAGTAAAGGGCTTGCCTGGCAAGTGTGAGGACCTGGATTTGATCCCCAGAACCCACATACCAAAGCCAGATGAGAAGCTGTGTCTATAATCCCAGCTGTGGGGAGCAAGAGACAGATGTTTGGGGCTCAGTGAGGTGGATATCTTATCTTCTGAGAATTGACACACAGACTTGTCTTCCAGTCTCCATAGGCACATATGTGCCTATGGACCTATGCATATACAAACACATGCACATGGTCACACACACGCACAGTCACACACACACACACACACATACCCACATGGTCACACACACATACCTACATGGTCACACACACATACACAGAAATCGGAAAGAGATGTTTTATGTTATTTCATTTATTTTATGTATGTGTGTATGTATGTATGTATGTATGTATGTGTTCATGTGTATGCACAGGTGTGTGTAGAGGCTAAGGATCAATACTCTGTCACTCTCTAACTTCTGTTTTGAGGCAGGGTTCCTCACTAAACCTGGAGCCCACTGATTTGGTTAGGCTGGCTGGCTGTCCAGCAAGCATCAGGAATCCCCCTGTCTCCCACCATCATGGGAACTAAACTCCACATGACTAGCTTTTTGAAGAAATGGGTGCTGGGACTTGAACTCTGATCTCCATGCTTGCACAGCAAGCGCTTTATCTAAGGATTCTGACTGGAGCCCCAAGCTGCCCTGGAAAAAAATATTTTAAAAGAAAAAAGTCGGGGCTGGGGAGGGAACTCAGTGGGTAAATGCTCTTGCCACCAGGTCTGATGACCTGCATTTGATTCCCAACCAATACTAAAACCAAACAACCTGATTCCCCATGGCGCTCACCTTTAATTCCAACATCCCTACAGTGAGATGGGAGGCAAAGGCAGGAGAATCACCCAGGAGCTTGCCCAGTTAGCCTGGAGTAAGCATCGTGGCAGAGACAAGAGAGACCCTGCCTCAAACAAAAGCAAAGTAAGGGAGAACTCACTCTGGGAAGTTGTTCTCTGAACCCTTTATCCCCACACAATTTTGAATAAGATGAAGTAGGTTTCAGGCCTAACCTGCTTACCCAGAACTGACCTGCTGATACTGTGCTGAATATTCTTTTCGGATCTTTCAAATCCTGCCTATGCTTTCAGGGGAAAAATGGGCCAAAGCAAAGAAATGGGGCCACAGTTCCCACACTGTTTGGAAGTGTTTGTTTCCTGTCCTAGCCTATCAAAGTCCTCTCTGTGCCAATGAGGGAAACAGACCCACCTCACCACCTTCCCGCTGGGAATGATTCACTGTGTCATACAACCTGCTTAGATCATCAGTCCCCATGTTCATGGCCACATGGACATTTCCTCATTTTTTTTTCCCCTGTTGTGAGCATGCCCATTGTGAATCCATGGTAGTTTTATAACCACACGCCATTGTATAACCACATGCCATTGTCCCATTCCCACTGGGAGGAGTCTGAGAGGTGAACCACTGGGCTTGAGCATAAACACATTTAATGCTTTGCTAAGTATCACCAGACGGCTCTCCTGGGTGTTCTGGCTGCTTGTTTTCATCCCTCACAGTGTGCTCCCTGTCCCCGGGCAAGAGCTGCTGTGCCTCTACATGCTGTTCCGATGGGGTGGGCGGTGGCTGGAGGGTGGGTGGTCTACTTCTACTTTTGGCTCATGCTTGTGGGGTTGCTGCAGAGATCTAGAGCGTTTCTTCTTCCAGTTACCCATTCTGCATCTTGTCTGTGTGCCCCAGTCTCCCCACCCCTGGGGGTGGGGGGTGGGGTATACACCGAGGTATTTGTCTTTCAGAGGCTCTCCACACTCTGCTGTCTAACAGGCAGCTCTCCCAGTCCTTACCTAAACTGATACTTCATTTTCTCTCATGCTCTGACTAGAAGACTGCAGCAGACATCCTGAACTACCTTTTTGAAATATGAGAACATTTATCTGAAAGGAGGGCAAAGGCTGATCCCTGGAAGAAAAGGACATAGCCAAGGGGAAGGTGTCTTTCAACCAGCCCTGACTTCCAGCCCCATAGCCTAAGTTGTCATTCTCCTCAGAAGGCACGGAAAATGTCTTCCTTCACCCCATGGATTTCACTTATCAGTAACTCCTTCCCTTTCTTCCTTGAGACGTATCTTAGGTTTGAAATTCCTTCTCTACTTCTGAGCATCATCTGGATCTCTGTGTGTGCTTGTGTGTCTGTGTGTGCATGCACGTGTGTGGGCTTGTGTGCACACGTGCACATGTGTGTATATGCGTGCACATACATGTGTGCTTGTGTGTATGTATATCTTCTTGTGGGAAAAAAAGTGGGGGTGGGGGCGGGGCCCACATAGGATAAAACTGGTAGGCAGGGCCTGCATAGGGGGAACACTGGCTAGGCCGGTGTACCACACTGGGATGGGGACATGGGGACGGCGGTGCCCGAACACCTGTAGAGCGAGAGAGGCTGCCTGGCTAGCGGGGAGGTCTTTGCCTAGAAGGTGGGGCTGTTTGCCAGCTCCGGGTACCTGTAGAAGAAGCTTGGCTGAGAGGCTGGGTTCTTCCCTGGTGGCTGGAAATGCTGAGGCTTGCTCCATGACCTTACATGGCAGGTTTTGATAAGAAGAGACAGTTCATAGTTTTAATGCTTTATTATAGAAAAGTAGAAAGAGAAAAAGAGATAGAGAAGTAAGGAGAGAAAGAGAAGATAGAGGGATGAGGGATGGCCATGACCAGGTGGAAAGAGGGGGAAAGAATGGAGAGAGAGAGGGAAAAGAGAGAGAGGCAAGAGGGGGGCAAGAGAGGGCAGAGAGAGATAAGAGATGGAGGAGGGGCAAGAAGCCTCCTTTAATAGTGGCCTGGGTTACCTGGAAACAGCCAGGTACCAGTGGGGCGGGGCGGAAACCTGGCTGTAGCCAGGTGACTCTAGGGGTGGAGTCCAGCCAGAACGCTAGGGGCCTGGGGCATGGCCATACGTGATTGAGGAGTCAGCAGTCTGAGAGCATAGATCATGGGTTCCGTCTCTTGGAGAATGTTCTACTGGGTCTCTGGAGTAAGCCTTGCTCAACCAGGTTACAGATTGCTGTACAAGGTCTCGCATCTTCTCAAGTTTTTTTCACAAGTGTATCTGTGCACACACGTATGTGCTGGCAGGTCTGTGTGTGCACACAACTCTGTAAGTTTGTTCACTTGTGTGTATGTGTATACATGCGTTTGCTTGTGTGTATGTGTGCACGGCTATGTCTGCTCGTTCACATGTGTATGTATGAATGTATGCATGTGTGTGCATCTTTCTGTGGGTATGCGTGTGCTGTTTCCAGGTGTGGCTTGCCCATTGCATTCTTGGGCTGTCAACAACTGTGATTGTGGACAGGACACGCGCACCAGATTGAGTTCATTAACTTTCCTTTACGGAAGTGGGGGATGGGCTCACAGGGTCCCACCAGCTAGCCAAGGCTATATAAACAGTTAACGGTTACTTGGAGAGGGTTTCTTCAGCAGTGTAACTGCGCATAGGCTGCCTCTGCTCCTAAGCTCGGTTCTCAGCCCCAGCTTAGCTCCTTGGCTTTGAATCACTTTGTTTCTGTGGCTGATGCCCAGCTGTGGTAAGAGGCTTTGCTCATGTTTCCTGAGAAGCAGTTAATACACCAGTGTATATTTCTCTGTGTGTGCATGCATGCGTATGTGTTTTTTAATCTGTGTATATGCATGTATGTTTATGTGTTTTGTGTATGTGCTTGTGTCTATTTGTGTGTGTGCGTGTATATCTCTCTGTGTGCATTTGAGTCTGTGTGTGTGTTTATGTCTGTCTGTATATATGTATGTGTGTATTTGTGTGTTTATGTCTGTATGTGTGTATGAGTGTGTGTCCATGTGTGCATGTGTGTTTGAATGTGCACACATACAAAGCTCTAGGCGGGTGACACCACTACTTACATTACCAACTGCATTTCAGCATAAGAACAGAACACTCGGGCGGTGGTGGTGCAAGCCTTTAATCCCAGCACTTGGGAGGCAGAGGCAGGCGGATTTCTGAGTTCGAGGCCAGCCAGGGCTACACAGACAAACCCTGTCTTCAGAGTGTACTCTGAGAAGTCAGTTGGCCCATCCTCCATTCACCAGCCTCCCATCCTTTATTTGGGGGTATCTGAGATGCACTGGGTGGAGAGGCAGCTTAAAAAAAAAAAGAATCATTCATCTGCCCGTTGCCATGGCTGCCTACAAGCTTGTGCTGCCAGCATGGTGAGAGTGCCTGGAACCCAGAGAACCGCTTCAGTGGCTGGTACGACCCTGAGCTGGGCACGGCGGGCCACGAGGAGATGAAGCATTGGTGGGCTGGCATTGCGAGATGCTGGCTATGAATTTGACATCTGCTTCACCTCTGTGCAGAAGAGAGCAGTCCAACCAACCAACCAACCAACCAACCAACCAACCAATAGCTACATATGTCTCCTAGCCCCTCTATCTCCATCCCACGGAAAGGTTGGAGTCCCTTGCTGTTTTAATAAGACAGCCCCAGCCTGTTGAGAGCGACCCTATCTGCTTCTCTGCCTCATTTTGCTTCTCACCACACTCTGCTCACCCTGATGATTTTCACAGTTGTACCATGGGGGTGCCTTGTGTTGGAGGTAAAAGAAAGGCATTCTGTGAAGGAGGGGCTGCAGACCCTGTGAGAGATGCCCTTGTGATTCCCTGACGAGCCTATAAACAGTTAACGGTTACTTGGAGAGGGTTTCTTCAGCAGTGCCCCATAGACTCTCTGACCCCCTTTCGCATGGGTATGGACTTCTAGACTCCTAGACAATTGGTGCTGGGGAGCACAGTGTGCACGTGGGAGGGAGGATGGAGAGTTATGTGGAAGTGCAGAGTCTCCAGGGAAGGAAGTCATTACTGTTAGCGCAGGCTT
This sequence comes from Apodemus agrarius, assembly GCA_964023405.1. Taxonomy (NCBI): domain Eukaryota; kingdom Metazoa; phylum Chordata; class Mammalia; order Rodentia; family Muridae; genus Apodemus; species Apodemus agrarius. The sequence continues at coordinate 41,524,577 of OZ030015.1, read as the reverse complement.
GGAGACTGCTGTATTGTGTAGCTGAGAAAGTGCTTCAGACTGTGTCTGGGGACTCACCCACGGCTTAGAGTGGCATTTCCCCCAGTATTACCTTTGATGTAATACAGCAAGAGGCAATTCACTTTTTCTGAGGATGTCCATGGCCCCTGATCTCCAAGGAGAGCCCTGTGCACTCACGGCTTTGACTCCTTCCTTCTCACTGTTTTTTCTTCTTCTTCTTCTTCTTCTTCTTCTTCTTCTTCTTCTTCTTCTTCTTCTTCTTCTTCTTCTTCTTCTTCTTCTTCTATGTCATAGCACTGGAAAGGTTACTCTTAGGTTTAAGAAGGCAAAACCACTTGACTGAGTGTGATGGTTTGTATGAGCTTGGCCCCGGGAGTGGCACTATTAGAGGGTGTGGGTCTGTTGGAGTGGGTGTGGCCTTGTTGGAGTAGGTGTGTCTCTGTGGCTTTATGACCCTCATCCTAGCTGCCTGGAAGTCAGTATTCTGTTAGCTGCCTTCAGATGGAGATGTGAGCTCTCAGCAACTCCTGCACCATGCCCGCCTGGATGCGGCCACATCCCCACCTCGATGATACTGGACTGACTCTCTGAACCTGTAAGCCAGCCCCAATTAAATGTTGTCCTTTATGAGAGTTGCCTTGGTCATGGTGTCTGTTCACAGCAGTAAAACCTTAACTAAGACACTGAGGTCAGGAGGGAAAGCTCTGTCTGGGAAACTGATCCCCTCAGGCCCCCCCAGGCTGAGATTTAGGAAGAAAGTCTAGTCCTTGGGATTTGTTGCTTCAATGGTTTGAGACCTGGAGGGACAGGAGTGTCTCTTTAGAGTATCTTTGTTTCTCTCCCGTATGCTTACACTGCCCTAAACGGAATCCTAACTCTGACCTGGACAGTATTTTCTTTTTAAAACATGAACTCTAGTAGAGTCTTAGCTGTCATAATTCTGAAACACAAAGTGCACCAGGCTTTCTCTATTTTATCCCTGATTCAAAAACCTGATTTTGGAGGGAGAATTACAGAGAGCTGGGGAGAGAGTCTATCCTGGGAACCAAGAGGGTGGTGGGGTTGTGGGGGATAATCCTCTGAACCCAGAAGACAACCCTTCCTTCTCCTCCCGCCTGCTGTTTTCCAGACAGCTCAGTCCCCTCCTTCCTCCCTACTTGGAATGCTGACATTCCGATTAATGAGGGTTAGAAGCTGGGCAGTGGTGGCGCACGCCTTTAATCCCAGCACTTGGGAGGCAGAGGCAGGCGGATTTCTGAGTTCGAGGCCAGCCTGGTCTACAGAGTGAGTTCCAGGACAGCCTGGGCTATACGGAGACACCCTGTCTCGGAAAAAAACCAAATTTAAAAATAAAATAAAACAATGAGGGTTAGAATCACCAAGTTTATTTTAACATGAAGAAAATTTCACCCCCCCCAAAGGTAACTATGGCACAAAATGACTTCTTTTCCTTGAGAGTGACAAGGGAGATGGAGGAATACACAGGATAGCCTTAGTGACAGACACTTCGATGTCCATGCTGACACACCATTATGCAACAGACTGCATCTCTGGACAGACTCCTTTATCATTCCAAGACCGGAGGAGAAATTTCACCTCTTCTCGGTCTCTACAATTTTGGCTGGGGCAAAGGAAAATAAGGGCTCTCTTTCACCTCAACACTTAACACTGAAGCCCTTTTAAACGTGAATTACTAATAGGCGCTTATCAGTCTAATAGAGTCGGAGAAGGAGGGAGACATTATTTCTGTTCTCTCTGGGGGTCTCTGCTTTCCGTCTCAGCGAGCATATGGCCTCATTTTGTTTTTCAGGCTTCCCTTAGGGTTGGTAGCAGGAGGATTTCATGATTGTATAAGCTATGCACATGTTTAAAGGGAGCATCCCTGTAGCTAGACTGCAAGAACACATGTGTATGCAAGAACACAGGAACGTGTGTACCAAGGCCTTCAGGCTCCCGTGGACAGAGACTGCCAGCCCTTCAGGTTCCAGGCAGTCTGCATTACTACATTTTCTTTTGTCCTTAAGATTTTTCTCAAAGGGTGCCGGGAACCTTTAGGCAAACACTTTTAAAAATAAAGAGCAATCATTTTTAAGGGCATGCCAGCCTAGTCTTGAGACCGCAGTGATCATGGACCACCAAAAGAGACCCCCTCCTCTGCTCTAAAGAGCTCTTGGCTATGGTTGACTTAAGGACAGTTTCCCCCAAACACAGGATGCATAGCCGCAGTCCTAATCTCAAGACCAAAGTGAAAGTATTTCCACCAATATTCTTTGACTCAAAAGTCAGTTTCCATTTTAAATGTGTCTCTGCATTAGCATGGAAAGTAAAAGTTTTTCGATGGTGAATGTTATGTTTAAAAGTTGAAAACTACTGTACTTACTGGAACTATAAGACAAAAAACAAAACAAAAACAAAACAAAAAAAACCCCCCAAAAATCCCACTTCTAACCTGAAAGACCTGAAAGACCCACTTGCCCAAGTACAGGTAACTTCCTGGAGTGTGGAGGCTGTTCTCGTAACTGCCTGGTCTACAAACTGCATGGTTTTGCTGCCGAAAACAGGCTTGGATGTTCCTTACTGCATGTAGGTAGGATGTGTGCTTGATCACACTGGGGCAGGAAGTACATCAGGGTATGTGCTTGGCCCTGATTGCATGAAGACAGGAAGTATGTGGACTTGTGAGTTTTGCCTTTATAACCCCCACCCTCTCTAGTGTAATCTTGAGAGTACAGTCCTGATGCCATGATACCTGGTACCAGTATGTGAATGTAGCCTCTTAAATTCATTCATGGTTAGATGGGTGAAACTCTGAATGACCCCAGACCCATAACAGTCTTACTGTGGCATCTTAACACACATATCATTAAACTTCACTCGTTCCCCTTCCCATTGCTCTGTTTCTCCATCTCCTTCCTGCTGGCTCCCCCCTCCCCCAAGCAGTTCCCTGCTGCTTACAAGTCCCATGCACTCCCTCACTGTACTGGCTGGTTTTGTGTGTCAACTTGACACAGGCTGGAGTTATCACAGAGGAAGGAGCTTCAGGTGAGAAAATGCCTCCATGAGATCCAGCTGTAAGGCATTTTCTCAATTAGTGATCAAGGGAGGAGGGCCCCTTGTGGGTGGTGCCATCCCTGGGCTGGTAGTCTTGGGTTCTATAACAGAGCAAGCTGAGCAAGCCAGGGGAAGCAACCCAGTAAGCAACATCCCTCCATGGCCTCTGCACCAGCTCCTGCTTCCTGACCTGCTTGAGTTCCAGTCCCGACTTCCTTTGGTAATGAACAGCAATGTGGCAGTGTAAGTTGAAAAACCCTTTCCTCCCCAACTTGCTTCTTGGTCATGTTTTGTGCAGGAATAGAAACCCTAAGACACTTGATCTCCCTTTTTCCTCCTCCCTTTAAGATCTCTTCTTTTCTCAAGGTCCCCCTTTCTTACACACACACACACACACACACACACACACACACACACACACACGTTTAAAATGGTAGGTTCTACATTTGAGAGAAAAACGTGGTAATTTTTTTTTCTGAAATTTTTTTCTCCTAACCCAATGATCCACATTTTCATTAATATTCCTGAAAGTACATTGAGTTTGTTTTTCTTCACAGCTGCATAAAAGTCCATGTGTCAGTGTACTACACATGTTCCCACACGGGTTGATAGACATAGAGCCGATTTCATTTCACGGTAACTTGTCACACACGTATTCACATCCCTGATTTTATCAATGTGCAACTCCTCTCTCTTCCTTTTGGCTACATTGGTTAGGGCTTTGTCTCTGTGTATCTTTTCAAAGCCCCGCCTTCTGTTTGATTAGTTTCCATGTGTTGTTCATCTAGTCTCTGTCTACTTCGTCTCTGCTCTGCTCTTGTTTCTTGCTATCTGCTACTTTGGGGTGTGACTTCTTGTTTTCTGTAACCTGTGCTAGCATCATTCATTTCTTGTTTGAACTCTGATTTTTTTAGCGTAAGCACTTACAGCTGTAACGGCGTTCTCAGAACTGCCTCGGCTGCCTCCCCAAGGGCTTGGAGGTTGGGCTTCCATTTTCATTCAGTTTTAGAGGTTTTGGTCACTACCATGGTTTCTACGATGATGCATTGGTTATTCAAGAATTCATTGCTCAAGGCTGGGTGTGGTGGTACTCCCCTTTAGTCCCAGTAGAGGCAGGAAGATCTCTGTTTGATGTCAGCCTGGTTTACATAGTGAGACCTTGTCTCAAAAAAAAAAAAAAACCAACCAACCAATCAACAAACTCATTGTTCAGTCTCCAAGTGTTTGAGTAGTTTGTACAATAATTTTTGCAATTTATTTCTGATCTTATTCCACCATAAACTGCTGAGATACATGACATGATTTAGATTCGTCTTTATTTATCAAGACACACTTTGTGACCTAGAATGTGGCCTACTTAGGGACATTTCTGTGGGCTGCTGAGAAGAGCATGTATTCTGTTTCTGTTGGACAGAAAATTCTGTAGATGTATTAGGTCCATTTGAGCTTTGACATAGTTTAGCTCTGAACTTCTCAAGATGAGGATGGAGTAATCATCACACACATGATTGTAACATCATCTGTTTATACTATGTGCCCTATAGGAGGCTTGGGAACCCCTGTGCCCACAGAGAAGCATTGAGGAATGTTAAACAGGCAGGATTGTCTCTTCAAAGGGAGAAGTGTATAACCTGGTTTCAGTCAGATGCTGGGAATGGAGGTGGCTAATAGCATGGTGACATTTGTGCTAAAACCACACTAGAGCCCCCCTCCCCCAGGTCCTTATCATGAGCTTGTTTTCCTGTGCAATCTGTAGAACCTAACTTTATGATAGATGCCATATGTAGTCAATCTGTAGAGGCATCTTTATGGAAGATGTCACATGTACTTTACAAAGACTTTCGATGCAATCATGTCTTAAGCTTCATTGTGTACACAGGATCGAGTTAATTATCATCAGAAGTTTTTTTCGTCAAAGTGTGCTGTGCTTAAATATGCCTAAAATAAACTACTTTGGGATCAAACTCTCGAAGCTTGAGCCAAAACTGGATACAGAGTCATGTTGAACCCAACTAACTTCTTAATTTTTTGAATCAATGGCAATGTAGCTTTTAACATTTAAAACTATTTATTTTCATGTGCATTGATGTTTGGCATGCCGTATGCCTATGTGAGGGTACCAGATCTTCTGGGACTAGAGTTTTAGACAGCTTTGAGCTGCCATGCCAGTGCTTGGAATTGAACCCTGCTCCTCTGGAAGAGCATCCAGTGTTCTTAACCTTGCCGAGCTATCTCTTCATTCCCACATACTCTGCTGGCTATGAAGCTTACAGAGACCGCCTTATCCCCAGTGCCCATGGATACTTGCTTTATTGAACTAGGAGCCCCAATGTATGGGGTAGATATATTTATAACTGTCATGTCTTCTTGATGTGCCATTTTTTTATTGATATGTAGTGACCTTCTTCCCTTCTCTGATTATTTCGTATTTGCAGTCTGCTATCAGATATTAGATACTACAGCTTGTTTGCAACTTCCATTCATGAGATAGATCCTCCCTATCCCCATATTTTGACCTTTGGTGAGGTTTCTTGGAGATAACTGACCATTAGATCTAGTTTCTAAATCTAGACATCCAACTTGTATTATTTTGCTGATGGGTTGAAGCCATTTACATTCAAGGCTACTGTAGAGAAATGCTTTTCATTGGTTGTCTGGATTGCTGCTTGTTCTTTCCTGGACTCTCATGCTTGAGATTGTTACCCCCCTTTGTTTATGGTCCAGTTCTTTGTGTATTTGTACATGCATGCGTTTATATGTGTAAAGTTGCCTGTGCATGTCCGTGTGTATGTGGAGGCCAAAGTTCAACATCAGCTTCATTCCTCAGTCATCATCCACATGGTTTTTTGAGTCAGTTTCTCTTGTTGACTTAGAGTGCACTGAGGTAGCTGGTACTAGCTATCTAGCAAGCTGCAGGAATCCCTGTGTCTCTACCCCTGTGCCAAGGCATAGAACATTGTGGTTGGTGAACCAAGTTTAGGCTCTCACACTTGCAAGATAAGTGATATAACTACTCAGCTGTCACCATAGCCCGGAAGTCAGGTTTTTACTGCAACTTTTGGTCATTAGTTTACTCTTCATACCTCCTTCTCCAATGCCAGGCTCTCTTCTACCCTCTTTCTCATCTGTAGACCAGTGTTTGAAAGAAGGAACTCTCTCAAAATAGCAAATTGTCATTTGAATTGGTGACGGAGTAAAACCTTAAGGTGAGTGGTTCCTACACTTAGTGAGAAGTTGCCTAGAACCAATGTACCCAGTGGAGTTGGTATGAGAGAGCCCCATCCACCTGACTGCTGTAAGCAGGGATGCATTCATTAACTATGCTATTGGAAGACCACTAGCGTCCATCAACTCAGAAGCTAATACCGTCATCAGATAGAACATCAAATCTATAATGGAGATTTCCTGAGTTTGCTTTTCCCTGCCTACTTGATACTCCCACCAGCGTGTTTAAGACTATATTTCATTGTGTGGGTAGGGCTCTAGGCTTGAGCTGGTGCAGAGTCTGCAGTCTCCAGCCTGCTGGTGTTTGAGCTAGGCCTGATTTTCAAGGCTTTTGTTTAATCAGCTCCATCTTTTGAGCTGTCAACCCTGGCTTCTCATTTTTCATAGTAACTGGAAATGCATTCAGAGAGGGATAATCTCATAGGGTGTGTATCTTTGCAAGGCTAAGAAGGAGACTGTGCACAAGCAACCACTGTCTTGGAATTAGATTGTCCATGTTTCCAGATTCTTAGCCACAGCTACCATTTCCTCCTATCTGTACAGGAAACATGAGTTTATTCTGAGCCAAATATGAGCAACTATAGCCTTTGAGAACAGATTTATTAGGTTGTCCCAAATGACACGTTCCACCATGGAAAAGGCTCCATGAACTCTGATACCCACACAATGAAATACAGTCTTAAACACACTGGTGGGAGTATCAGGTAGGCAGGGAAAAGCAAACTCAGGAAATCTCCATTATAGATTTGATGTTCTATCTGATGACGGTATTAGCTTCTGAGTTGATGGACGCTAGTGGTCTGCCAATAGCATAGTTAATGAATGCATCCCAAAGACTTAACCTGGCAGTGAAGGGTGTCGGGTTAGAAAAAAGCTAAGTGAGAAATGCCTAGCAAGGGAACAGAGATCATCCATGATAATGTTGGGAGTTCTAGTCAGTCTGCAGAATCTTTGACATGGGTGTGGCTGTCACAGGTGGTCCACCTTCCACTGTCTGTCTCAGACAGCATCTTTCATGGCCTAGAACAATACCAAGTAGACTAGGCTAGCTGGGCAGTGGGCTTCCAGAATCAGCCTGTCTTTCATCTGGCCCTTGCTGGGATTAGAAGCACATACCATTTTACCCCCCTTTCCCCTTCCTTGGGTTCTGGGGATAGAACTCAAGCTTTCCTGCTTCCAAGGCAAGTGCTTTACTCAACAGAGCTATCTCTTCAGAATGGTCCTTTCCTTTGAATAAAAAAACCCTGTAGCTCCTGCCTCAACCATCATCCATAAATATTGTCACAGTACTTCATTGCTCTGGTAAAGATGACACATGGGGGCACAATGCCTCCTCCTTGTTGACTCATGTGTTCTAAAGAAGAATATTAGAAGCGGGAAATTTACACAGGAAAGAGGAGGTGGGGGTCCTGCTCAAATAGTACAGTGGCAGCATCATCTGGGAGGCCAAGAGCTTGCCTTTCCGCCAGCCTCTGCCTTCACTGTCTCCAGTCATTATTCCCTTCCACACATTTGGTTTCATTTTCTCTGGCTCTCCATCTCCAGGATGTGTGTAGACAGTGAGCTTGATGGAATACAGGCTTTGGGACCCACCCAAAGGAATTGCCATCCGTGACTTCGAGATGTGGCCAGATGGGCATGGTGAACAGCCCCAAGTGGTTTCCAAGGGCCTGGTCCAAGGGCAGTATCTGATAGTCTTTCTATGAACAAGTCCGGTGAGTTTGCAGTGGACTTGGCGTGGGAAAGCAGGAAAGCACTCGTGGGAGGTCAGAGTGGAAACTGGCTGCATGATGTCGTCACGCTCCTGGGGCTTTGTGGACTCATCCATCCACTCTGACGGCTGTCTCCAGAGAGCTCAGACGGAAACAAAGAATTAGAAGGCCTGTTGCTGGGAGGGGAGAGGGGAAACGTGAACCTGATTTGATCTTGCTCTAGGTGATATAAAGTGAAATAAATAGACACCCAAAGTCATTACATTCTAATTCAAGAGACTCTGTTAATGTGATCAGGTGGGAAAACATTTGAAATGGATGAAAAACAAGAGAAAAATCCCCGGGAGGGAGTGTGTTATGAACCCCAAGTGGTGGGGCACCAGGATCCAGGAAGCCTTTTTTTTTTTTTCTCTCAGTGCTGTTTTAACAAAGATGTTGTTAAAACAAAGACAGCTCCACCTGTCTCTAGCACGAGAATGAATGAGTCAGGAATTCACAAGGCCAGGGTCCTTTGTGGGACTTGCTTTGTCAGGAGTCACATGGCTGAAGATTCCTGGCAAAAAACATTCCCAAGACCCGTAGAAGGCCAAGCCAGTTCAACCACGCATCATAGAGGTGGGAGGCACATAAGCCCCGCCCCTAGCTGAAGACCTATTCACATCTGCTGGGTGAGGAAGAGGGAAAGTCAGTTTTTTTTTCCAGGGTGTGGCCTCTGGTAGGTTGCTCATGCCCCAGTGGATGACTCCACACCCATATGGGTACAAATTGAACTCGGTGGGTTAGAAAAACATGGAGGACATGATGTTGTGAGAGAGAAACATGGGGAGAAGTTCTGGGAAGGATTGAAGGCATGAGTTGGAGGGGTATATGATTGAAGTCCATTGTTAGTATATTTGAAATTCTTAAAGAATAAAATTTATATATAATATACATATTATATATGTATATAATATTATATATATGGCTTTTTTTGAAGGGCCTTTTTAAAACAGTTGGCTTAAGAGAAGGATGATGTGAACTTGGTTATAATATTGATTCTTGGTGTTTGTTGGGATAATCAGGCTGAGGCCAGGATGGGTGATGGGTGTCTTGTATTCTGCTTTCAGGCTTAAGTTTGCCAACCCAGCGCTCTATCATGATTGGTCCAACAGAAGTGGTCGATGTGAATGGCAAGCTTGAGCTACAGTTTTGAAATTGCCCGTATTCAAGAACAGAAAGTGAGTGGGGCTCACTGAAACTAATTTTATTTGACCTGATATGTAGGAAGTTTAGAATCATGTAATTGAAACAAAAACATGAACGCAACTGTATTCTTTTTTTTTTTTTTGTACTAGGACTCTGGGGTTGGGATGGGGAGATGCCTCTGAAGTGCCTGTCGGGGATGCATGCAGACCTGAGTTCAGAGTCACAGGGCAGCTGCACATGTGTGTAATCGTAATGGGAGGGCATGAAGGAGTCCAGAGCTTACTGGGTAGTTAGTCTAGCCAATCTGCGAGCTTTGGCCTTAGTGGCAGACCCTATCTAAAGAGAGGAGATGAAGAACAGTGGTGAAAGACATTTGGTGTCAGCCTCCGGTCCTCGTGTGCACAAGTGCATACACATACTGCACACATATAGTTACACACAAAAGTCTTGTGTGTCTCTCTCTGCCTATATCCCCATCCTCTTTCCTCCATCTTTCCCCTTTCCCACTCTGTATCTCTGTGTGTGACTATCTGGTAGTTAAGACACCTCAGTTTCAGACTTTGTACCTTCATCGCTCAGTGATCCCATGTAGCTGGTGGTCAGTGAGTGAGGCACATATCTCTGTGTCTATCTGTTTCAACCAAGGCATTTTATCTACACAGATGAGGCCTTCGTGTCTTGTGACTCAGTTATTCACATCAAGTTAGTGTGGTAAATGAAGAGGTAGCTTGTAGGACACATTTCTGTTGTTCGTATGATTATAAAACTCTGTAATTCATAGATAATGCTGTAGTATCGGACTGTTCTGGTTATGTATAATATGATGACATATCTTTATGAATATAACAATACAAGTATCTTTGAATTATGGTGTTACCCTTTATTAGTGTCCATTATATAATAGCTGCAGGGCACAATAATGAAGAAAACAGACATAGCCACTGCTCACATGTAACCTACCTTCTTCGAGTCAGGTAGGTATTAAACAAGTAAACGACTTATGTGCTTGATGATAACTACTCTGGAAAAAAATGGAGGAGGATGGTATGATGGTCTGTATATGTTTGGTCCAGGGAGTGGCACTATTAGGAGGTGTAGCCTTGTTGGAATAGGTGTGGCCTTGTTGGAGTAGGTGTGTCACTGTGGACATGGGCTTTGGTACCCTAGTCCTAGCTGCCTTCAGATGAAGATGTAGAACTCTCAGCTCCTCCTGCACCAAGCCTGCCTGGATGCTGCCATGCTCCTGTCTTGATGATACTGGACTGAACCTCTGAACCTGTAAACCAGCCTCAGTTAAATGTTGTCCTTAGAAGAGTTGCCTTGGTCATGGTGTCTGTTCACAGCAGTAAAACCCTAAGACAGAAGTAGAGCTGGGATGGAATGTACTTGTCCACTCAGACATTTCAAGTATTAATCTAAAGTCCTTCCACTCCCGGGAGAAGCCTCTCTTCCTACCTTTTGTCTCTACTTTAGTATTCACCTCCCTCCACTGTCCAACACCCTCAGCTAAAGCTACAGGGCCAGAGCTCCTGTGTTCTTTCTGGTGCAGCTCTTAGCCTGCACAGATCATTATTCAAATGACTTTTTGAAACTGAAGGAAAATGCTTTTGAGTTTTTTCTTTATTCAGTTCTGCTCTCTGCTCCTTGGTGTGTGTGTGTGTGTGTGTGTGTGTGTGTGTGTGTACAAACAAGTGGCAAGGCCCTTTGTTTTTTATAAAACCACACGAAGTACTTCTTGTTTTGTAAAACAGGATCTCAGACTACATATGCAACTGGGGGTGACCTCCTGCCTCTGCCTCCCAAGAGCTAGGTACACACCAAATATGCCTGGTCCCACATGAAATTCTTGTCCTAAAATAATAATAATTGTTTTAGTTGCTTCCTTTTTTTTCTGAGTTTCTTTTGATCCTACCGTTATTTGTATAATATCATTTGTTTTCAAATTTCTCATAGCCGATGGAAGCCCAAGCTGTCTGATTTTTTCAAAGGAGTTATCAATTTTCGTGTTATCCAGTATGGAAAAAGGCACCAAGCATATCTGGTGTTCTGATGATAGTTCTGCTGTGTTTCCATCTCTCAGCACAGATTCTCCTAGAGTGCATTCATTCCCAGGCAGGAATTATCCATACTGGAGCACTGGGTTTTACAGTTTACCAACTTGTAATGATTAATCCTAATGAAATTTTGAGCCATTTGGTAGATGGGCCTCTGGGTGTGGCTGTTACGGGTAGGGGCTCTTTTGAGTAGGTTAACTGTGGATGACACCATTCCCTGGATTAGTATCACAGACTGTATGTATAAGAAGGAGAGAGCTGAGCCCTAGTGTCCTGCTAGTTTTATATCAACTTGACACAAGCTAGAGTCCTCTGAGAGGAACCTCAATTTAAAAATGCTTCCATAAGATGGGGATATAGGCAGCCTGTAAGGAATTTTCTTAGTGATTGATGTTGGAGAGCCCGGCTCACTGTGGTTGGTGCCAGCCCTGGGCTGGTCCTGGATTCTATAAGAAAGCAGGCTGAGCAAGCCCTATGGAGCAAGCCAGTAGGCAGCACTCTTCCGTGGCCTCTGCATCAGCTCCTGCCTCCATGTTCCTGCCCTGCTTGAGTTCCAGTAAACTTCCTTTTACAGTGAACAGCGACCTGGAAGTGGAAGCTGAATCCCATCCTCCCCGAGATGTTTTGTAGTGGTGCTTTATGACGGCAATGGTCACCCTAACTAAGCCAGCCAGCATTCATTCATCTTCCTTTGTTTCCTGACTGTGGTTATGATAGGATCAACTGCCCCAAGCTCCTCCCACCATGTCTTCCAGACCAAGATGGATTGTGCCCTTGGAATGAGAGGCAAAATATGTGCTTCTTCACTAAGCTGTCTCCCCCCCCCCAGGGTATTTTATCATACCAGCAGGAAAAGTCCCTAAGATATAGCCTCAGGGAAAATATCCTTTCCCTAAGAGGTTTCTTAGCTATCTTAGGCAGTGCTTAGTGGCCTTGACCTGGGTTGTGTGCTTTTCTCAGAGAGACTTTGTACCATTACCAGCCTATCTTAGGTCACAGTGCAGATGCCATAGAATTAGCCCCACAACCATCACACAGTCTGAAAATGATGGTGCGTTCAAAAAGGGCAGGGCAGATTCTGGAAAGGCAGAAAATATGGGTATTCCTTTTACAGCCCTGGCTATGGCAGGTACCACAGCGTGGCTGGAGAGTCTTGCCCTCTATGTCCAGAGGCCTGGGTCTGGACGGTCTGTGCTGTGCACATTTCTAAGAAGCTGCGTAGGCCCTTCCATGCCTGTGCCCTCCTCTGTAAGGCATACAGCACTTAATTTATACAGGTGTGGTAGAAGACGTTCTTAGTAAGGATCTGTGAGAACTGAGGATGTAGCTCTCAATAGAGTGATCACCTACTATGCAGTAGGCCCTGGGTTCAAGTCCCAGCATCACATAAAGTGGGCATGCTTTTGATCTCAGCATTGGGAGGTGGAGGCTGAAGAAGCAGATGTCAACGGTCATTTTTAGATACACAAAGAGTTCTAGGATAGCCTGGGATATGTGAGACCCTGATATATAATATATATAATATATAAATATATAATTATATATAATATATATACTTGTATATATAATATGTATGTGTGTATGCACATACACATTTGAATGCACACACAGCAGTAATATTTTACAATCCTTATCACTATTTCCTCTTCTGTACGATTCTAGTTCAAAGAATGAGAAATTGCTGCATGACCAAAGACTAAATTATGGAAATGATGGCTATGAAAAACCCAACTTCTAGAGGCACCAAAATAGATTTTCCAGGGGCTTTCTACTAGGGATATGAGATGGTACTGAACTGTAAGAAATAGGAGGAACCAGAAAAGGCTTTTCCGGGATCTTCGTTCCATTTCTTTTTCATATATCCTCTGCTTTAGTAGCAGCCATGGGTGTCCTTTCTCTGGTTTCCATGATGCTTAATGCTTGCATTGGGAAGGAACATTTAACACCACAGTGGCAAGAGGCTCTGCTAGCTCAGCTGGAGGCATTCTGGGCCATCTGTATTAGTATGGGTGCTCCAACGAACAGAAACAACTCTTTCTATTAGAGGGAGTAAAAAAGAAAAATAGGAGTGGGTGAGTTATCAGACTATAAATCAGACTCCTGGTGAATAGGAGAGGGGAGGAAGACTTAGTGGGAGTGTCGTGGACCCTTGAAGAGGGCTCACCAGGGCTACAGGATCTGGCCTGCTTCAGTGTGCCTGTCTCACTTGGGCATTGGGAGAGAAAACACTTCACAGCAACTGCCACGTTTTCTCATCAGCTTCTGGTGAATTTTACTCTGTGTTTGGAGGTAAAGAGATGCATCTGACGACTCCACACATTTTCTTCATCCTTTTGCTCCTTTATCCAGTAGGTCAAGCCTCTGCTTCTGATCTGTCACAGGTTTTAGGTAGTTTAGTCTTATGGCTCAAGCCTAGCAACCACAACGTTGATTCCTCCCAAGGACTAAAGTTCAAGGTTAGACCAGCAGAAACTGAGACACTTATCCCCTTGCAAGTCCTGCCTGGGAACTTCATGAAGCACACCATGTCAATATTGCCCTGGATCTGACCCTTACGTGGACCAAACTCATCTTCTACTATGGTGCTTGTGGTGGTTCGAATATGCTTGGCCCAGGGAGTGGCACTATTGGAGGTGTGGCCTTGTTGCAGTAAGTGTGGAGGAAGCTCTGTCTAGTTTTCTCCTAGAGGCCTTCAGATGAAGATGTAGAAACCCTCAGCTCCTCCAGCCCCAGGCCTGCCTGGATGCTGCCATGCTTCCTGCCTTGATAATGGACTGAACCTCTGAACCTGTGAGCCGGCCCTAATTAAATGTTGTTCTTATGAGAGTTATCTTGGCCATGGTGTCTGTTCATAGCAGCAAAACCCTAACTAAGATAGTGCTTTATCTGCTTGGAACATTCTTGGATTGGTTGATGAATTCTTGTTTCCAGATCTCATTTTCTACATTATTTTCTCAATAGGGTCTTCCTTTACTACACAGTTCAAAGTAGCTACGCCTTATCTGTAATGCCACCTTATTATAACTCTCTGCATGGCCTTTGCTGGGTCCATGTTATATTTCCCTTCCTTCCTTCCTTTCTTCCTTCCTTCCTTTCTTCCTTCCTCCCTCCCTCCCTCCCTTCCTTCCTTCCTTCCTCTCTCCTTTCATTCTTTCCTCCCTATTTCCATTCTCCCTCTTTCTCCTCTTACTTCCTCCACTTCTCCCCTTTCCTCTCTTTCTTCTTTCTCCATATACATTAAGCTTCTTACTCTACAGCCTTATCTGGCTTTGAGGCCCAATGGTCATTCTGCTTTCGTCTCTCGACTTCTGGGATTACAGGCATGTGCATATTTTTTCTGTGTGTCATGTCTTTACTCACAAATAGAGAGTAATTCATGAATGAGCAGTGGACTATCCTCTATCTTGTTAAATAAGCACTGTTTCCAGTTTGGAGCCAGGAGCTTTCCTCACACAAGCGGACCAGCAGTTCCTTATTCAAGGAAGGACTAGAAATGAATGTGATTGTGGTTAGCAGCTTCAGGACCATGGAAAGCTCCAAGGACGCCTTTATAAATTATGAAGGGATCTATTGTCCTGGTCAGATGCTCTCTCTCTCTCTCTCTCTCTCTCTCTCTCTCTCTCTCTCTCTCTCTCTCTCTCTCGTGTGAGTGTGTGTGTGCACACGTGTATGTATGGATGAAGGCAAAAGGTTGGCACCAGATGTCTTCCTTAATTTCCCCACACTTAATTTTTAGAGGTAATGTCTCTGATTGCACCCAAAGCTCACTCGGCAAGCCCCAGGGATCCATCTGTGTCTGTCTCCCTATTGTGGGGTACAGGTGCACACCACCACACCTAGCTTTTCCATGGGTGCAGGGGATCTGAATTTGAGTCCTCATGATTGCATGGCGAGGACTTTATCCACCGAGCCATCTCAGAAGCCTTTTCCTGTTTTGCGTAACGTCTCCTTTCTTTTCCTTAAGGCAGACAGTAGCCATTGAGCACTGCCAGTGTGGCAGAGTTCCTCCAACTGAAAGGCTTCGCTGTCTCCCAAGGAAGCAGGTTACAAAATAAAAATGAAAAAAAAAGATCTTCGAGGACTGGGAATTTGATACAGGAAGAGTGATGCTTTCTCAGCACAGAGACACATTTGACCTGGGAGCTGCTGAGCCAATAGCAGCTTATACAGCAGGAGGAGGGGTGGAGGGGGTGGTGGGCTGCGGTGCAGGGCATCAGGAGTATGAGAGGAAGATGGAGAGAGAGGGACACAGGTCTGAGTGTTTCAGGCAGCCAGGAGGGTCCAGATGCAATAGAGCTGATTCCAGGCACCATGCTACACTGTGGGCAGAACAGACTTAGAAGGTTCCGGGAGGAGAGCTAGCTTTAGGTGTTATGTTTTGGGAAAGTTGCTGTGCTGCACAGATGGACCAAAAGCTTATTTTATTTTATTTCAACAATCCATCACCTTATGGCTGATGTGGTGGTTCTCACTGAGAGTCCGTTTGTTCAGTGGAAACCTGCCTTTGGATTAGTTCACTTAAAAACTGTCCTGTGCTGGGTGTAGTGGCACATGCTGGTAATCCCAGCTACCTAGGAGGCTGAGGAAGCAGGGTTATGAGTTCAAGGCTAACCTGAGTAACTTAGTGAGATTTTTGTCTCATGCAAAACAAAACAAACAGCAACAAACTTGTGTTGTGGCTCTGTGTACTTGCTTATTGTGAGTCAGCCTTCATTTCCCAGCCATCCAAAAGCTAAACAAACAAACAAACAAACCCCAAACAGAACCCGTTCTTATAGATATAGGTTTGTAATAGAATAAAATGTGGATAGACAATAAAGCTTAAAATGATGCCAATGCTACCCCTCAAGGATAAGCAGAAGGTGTGTGTGTGTGTGTGTGTGTATGTTTATGTGTGTGTATGTGTGTATACATATATATGTGTGTATGTGTGTATATGTATGTGTGTGTGTGTGTGTGTGCGCGTGCATGTGTATGTGCACTTGTGTGTGCTGTAGGGAGCTGTTTCACAGACTTTGTACATATCCTCTGCCTATACTTTTGTCCTTTTTTTTAAATTTTTTATTTTTTTGGTTTTTCGAGACAGGGTTTCTCTGTGTAGTCCTGGCTGTCCTGGAACTCACTCTGTAGACCAGGCTGGCCTCGAACTCAGAAATCTGCCTGCCTCTGCCTCCCAAGTGCTGGGATTACAGGCATGCGCCACCATGCCCTGCTACTTTTGTCCTTTATAATACAGACAGCATAAATATTCTGAATCACACTGATGAGCATAGCCTTGTCTTTTTTTGCAGTGGAGGCCTTTGCTACCATTGGTTTGATGTACTCTGGGCCTTTGATGTAAGAATAAGACATATTCTTTATTTGGTAAAGGAGACATGGTAGAAAATGAAGAAAGGCCCACAGACTGCTATCATTGATGAAAGGCAACGTTTTGAAGATTTTGACGGAGATGGTTAACCTGGTTGGTTCAAACTTGGCACACAGTTCCAAACTCTGTGATGCTTTCAATGAACCGGTAGCCTGCTTGGCTGGAGATATGGCTGCAGCATGACCCTCTGGGTTTTTCCTGCATTTGGGGAAACCACCCAGCTAAGTGGCTCTTATCTGCCTGCTGCCATGACTAGAACTTGGCATCGGAGCTGTTCCACGTCTGACAGGCTGAGAGTGGTTTCCAGTTCCCCAGCCGTGAGCCTTCAGACCACAGGCCACTAAGCTTCCTTGACCAGATCCCTGCTCCGACAGTGCAACTGAGCATGCTTCTCAAGTATGTGCACACACTTTCAAGTTAAGTTTATGCTCTGCTGCACTGGAAATCTGGTACATTATAAAATACAAGGCGGCTGGAAAATATAAGAGCAAAGAGCCAAAATAAAATGTTTTAAGACAATAGCATTTAAAATACCATCATCCATAGTTATTAATATCTAGGGGATCCTGTGGGGTTGAACTGGACTTTGTTGCCTTTTATTTTTCAAAAGATTTTAACTTTGAGTTATATGTGTGTGCGTGTGTGTGTGTGTGTGTGTGTGTGTGTGTGTCCCTGTGTGGGTTTGTGCATATGCCTGCAGTTCCAAGAGGTTCCAGAAGGGGGCGTTGGATCCTTAGTCTCTGGAATTACAGGCGCTTGTGGGCTGCCTGTTATCTGGTGGTTTGAAAGGGCAGCAGGAGCTATTAACCATTGAGCAGTCTCTCCATTGTTTTGAAATCTTTAAGACCTTGAGACTTAGAATTTTTGTCCAGGCTGTTTGTTTTGATATTTCCTTTTAATTGACAGCTGACATCAAAATCGTACGTACAGCAGGATACTCAGATCCGAGTGAAGAAGGAAGTGTAATCCGGTGGGCTTTGTAAATCTCGGTGCTCACTTTACATGCCCCCGCCACTTTCTGTAAAGATTTTGGTTAAAATTTAGCAAGTGAATTTCTTTCTCGCTGGTTTCCAACTCTTTTTTTTTTTTAAATTTAAAACTAGGTTAAACCCACTGGAACGCTTCAGCTGGAAGATTTTCTTATGCATGACTGGGATGGAGTTTTTTTTTTTTTTTTATTCAGGACCTGGCTTAGGCAATATGCAGTGGGGGAAATACTTCTAATGGTTGTTTTCAAAATTATCCTTCTGTAGAATTTCTTATCTTTAGAAAATCAACTAATTAAAAAAATAATTTTTACCTTGAAGACACAGTGAATTTAAAAATAACCATGGAAGTATCTATTTACACGACTGGGAAGATGGCTGAGTTAGTAGAGTGCCTGCCTCGTGAGAGGAGGGTCCAAGGTCTAGCCCCAGAATCCATGGAAAATAAACTAGGAGTGGGGGCATGCTTGCTCTTCCCTCCTCCCTCCCTCCCTCCTCCCTCTATCCCTCCCTCCCTCCCTCCCTCCCTCCCTCCCTCCCTCCCTCCTCTCTCCCTCCCTGCCTCCCCCCTCATTTCCTTCCTTTCTTTCTAAGACAGAGTCTCACTGTGTAATCCTCGTGGAACTCGCTATGTAGCCTAGGCTAGCCCAGAATTTAGGGATCCTTCTGCCTCTGCCTCCCTTCCGAGAGCTAGGATTGAAGGGCGTGCTGCCATGCCCAGCCTGGCAGTATTTTTGTAATCCTAGCTCTGGGGAGGCAGAGACGGGTGGGTCCCTGGGACTTGGCGACCGGTCGGTCAGTCTAGTTTAACTGACAAGCTTCAGGCCAATTAAAGATCTACAGGGCCTCCTCTCCCTCCTCCTTCACCTTTTCTTCCTCCTTTCCCTCCTCCTTTTCAAATAGCGTGATGCAGAAACACCGTTCTATGAGAACTTAGTATTTACAGGTGTAAATCTCTTCCACGGTCAGGTGCATGAGTGCAAAATCGGTAGGTGTGTTTCAAGGTAGGGTCTGTGTTGGAGATAGCCTCAGATTAATCCATAGCACTGCCTCGTCACTCTCCAGAATGTTATTGCTAAACTGGCCAGATTAGTGCTTTAAAATCAGCGTTGATTTCAGACATGGGGGAAGGACTTGAGTACGAACAGTACTGAACCACCCTGAAGCTCGCAGGACATTGGAGGCATCTGGAAGAGGAGAGTGTTTTGGGGGGAAGATGATATGAACAAAGGATGCCTCCTAGGAGGTGGGACATGGTTTCCATGGTGGGAAACTGTGGCATGGGCCCAGGCGTGGGCCGCTGAGGCTACGTGGCTGTCCAAGGCCACAGACCCAGGAGTGTACTTCAGAATGCTTCCTGGGAGATGGCAGAATAACTTCCCATGACTTTTCCTGGAAACTGGCAAAGCATTTTGTTTGAGGCCTTGGAGCTGTGACTGGGAGGCATCTGAGGTCACAGGACATCACACATAACCCGCCATGGTAACTTGTCTTGGGTGTCCCAACTCCTTCAAAGGTTAAAATGAGAGTCAAAATGGTTCAGTTGGCAAAGACATTAGACTTGCAAGACTGAGATCCAAGTTCGATGCCCAGAACACACACAGAAGCCAGCTGTGATGTCAGGCGCTCATCAGCACAGCGCTCCTGTGGTGAAGTGGGAGGCAGACACGGAACCATCGGGAAGCTCAGGGGCCAGCTAGCCCGCAGCAAGCTGCACAGCCAGAGAACAAGAGAGACCCTGCCTTGGCGAGGGGGAAGGACTTAACTGGCTTTTGAAGTTGTCTTATGATCTCCACATGCTTGGCTGATAGTCACCCATCGTTCTCACACATGGAATCAATAATTGTTAAAAAGATTAAAGTAAGTTGGGATGTAATGTGGGGGCTGTGCTGAAAACGTTGAGTTAAAGGACACAGAGTCTATTGTAGTGGCTGGTCTCGGAACCAATGCGTTTGAACACGGGATATAATCTTGTGGAAACTCAGTTTCCCCACGCCTACTGCATACGGTCATTGTGGGGACCAAATGAAGTTCAGTTCAGCTCCTTATGAAATATCTAGGACCCAAGATCATGTTGAGTGGCGCCAGTCAGAGGCCCTTGGAGACAGCGAATGTGGCTTCAAGCATGCGTGGGCAGTTCCACCTTTGTTGTGGGGAGTCCGGTAGGCTGTCTCAGGGTGGGGGGGGTTAGATAAGGGAAAAGGGCACCCACAGGTTTCCTAGAGGCTAACCTGGGAATCCCAGAGCCTCTCACTGCGTGCTCTGCTTTCCTTCCCTCCCATTCCCTCTGTCTCCTGGGGCATGTGAGCTAATGCCCTCTCGCTGCACTGTTGCTCTGTTGGGAAAGTTTGGGTATACCCTGAGTGTGCTGTGGGGACAGAGACCCAAAACTCCCATCTTTCTCACCTCTCTGATACCCGTGGCAGACATCACCGGTCAGTCCCAGCAGTTCTTCCTGCTATCATCGAGGTTGGCTTCCTAGTCCTTTTCAACACCACACCTTCCTGACAGTCACTACCCAACACATGGAAAGGGCTCACGAGGTAAAACTGATTGTGGTCTGTCTACCCAGTGTCGTGGATGCAGAAAGGAAGTTTAGCCAGGAACTGTGACGGACAAACCGGAAGTCCAATGGCTGGGTTGGCCAGAAACAAGCATTTTGTGGGACATTGTCCCACAGGAGAACCAGAATGAAGTCAGTGCCAACCCATGGAAATTGAAGGATACTGGAAGGCTTTATTTATTTATTATTTGTTTATTGTTTCTTTTTTAAAATCACAATCTCAGGTAGCCCAGGCTATCTTCAAATTTACTATGTAGCTGAGGCTAACTCTGAACTCCTGATCCTCCTGTCTCCATATCTCAAGAGCTGAGATTATAGGCACGTGGCACCATTTCCAGACTAGGAGGGTTTTGAAAAGCTGTGTAAGCAGAGAGAGAGAGAGAGAGAGAGAGAGAGAGAGAGAGAGAGAGAGAGAGCCACCCACTGTCTAATGACTGACAGACTAGGGCACTGGCATCCCAAGAAGATGGTCTTCCCTCACCGGTGTCAGTACACAGCCCCCTTCCCCTCTTGTTAGGACCAAGATATTGGCTGGACACAAGCAATATCCCTGAGAGGGAATATTTGCAACAAAGCTGTGTTGGTCATGTGACATTGAAAAAGCTATCTCACTGCTCTGTGCTTCCATTTCTTCTTCTCACTGTGGATAATCTGAACTCTGGTTTACACTTTTCTTTTTGTCTTTTTTAAAGTTCATGGACCAGTATATGAGCACTTAGCTAAATTACAGATACTGTGGACTCCCAATAAAAGAGCTATTAGATTTTGTTTGTTTGTTCATTTTAGAAAGGACAGGGTCTCCTGTCCTTCCAGGCTTTGCTCTCATAGAGCTAAGTTTGAGTTTGAACCCCTGAAACTCTTGACTTTCTCTCCCCAGAGCAATGACTGCAGGCATGAGCCATTACACCCAGCTTATAACATTTTCCCTCCCTTCCTCCTTTCCCCTCCTCTCCTCTTCTTCCTCCCCTCCTTCCTCCTTCTGTACTGGGGATTGAATTCAGAGTCTTGCACATGGTGGGCCATCCTCTACGATTAAGCTATAGTTCCAGGTTTTTTTTTTTTTTTTTTTTTTTTTTTTGAGATGGGACTTCATGTAGCCAAGGCTAGCCTTGGACTTGCTGTGTAGATATCAAAACTGTTGAGACATCAGTCTTCAAGGAATCAGGATGCCCTCTGGAGTCTCCTGTTGGGAGATGGAAAAAGCCCAAGCTTGGTGTCAGCCATAGGGGGAGCTTGTCTTCCAGGAAGAATTTCCCCACAGTTCTGACAACTTGTCAGACCACCTTGTAGGGGAGACCGGAGCTGAGGTGATGAGGATGGGTGGGGACCACACCTTGACCAGGACTGCTTAGCTACGGGCCCTTCATGTCTTCATATCAAGACCTCAAAGATAGACTTGGAGGCGGCACTTAACGTCTTTGTTCCTCTTCCCTACACGGCCACATTTAATGAATCTCCTCTTCTTGCTTTTTTTTTTTTCTTTTTTCTTTTTTTATTTTTATTTTATTTTCTATATTCTATGTTTACATTCCAAAGGCTTTCCCCTTTCCCAGTTCCCACCCACCATAGTTCCCATAGTTCCTCTCCCCCCCCATCTGTCTCTTCTTGCTTTTTATTACTGCTTATTTAGTTGGTCTGTTGGGAACAGGTGGCTGAACCTGACTTGCTAGGGATTCAGTGACAACACCATTTAGGAAGTCAGATCTAGATAGGTCAAGGGAACTCAGGGCCCAGTAGCAAGTTCTCATCATCATTCCCTCTTTGATACGGTTCTCAGCAGGTGGCTTGGGTATAAATGCTGATGCGCCACTCCAAAAGGCCCTGCTGCTTCCAGCCTGGGTGGGAGGACAGAGGGGCCGGGGGCCTGGGCTGGTCATGTTTATGACTTGGCAGGCAGGCAGCAGAGATGGCACCTGGTCTGTGGCATGTAAGGTGTAGTGGGGGAAGGGAAAGTGTCCTGAGGAACAAGAGTTCCAATCCCCGTTTGACAGCTTTCTTGTGTGCCAGCCCACTGCCCACTCTGTGACAAGCATGCTCATAGAGAGTTGATTTGCAAAATCAGGCTTGGGTATCTATGCCTTGCTGGCCCCTGGGCTATACACTGGGATCCTGTGGGCATCTTGGTTCTCTCCAGTGTCCCAAAGAACAGTCTCTCATGCCACTACAATGTGTGGACTCTGTGAGGACCAAAGACACAATGCTCACAGAAACGCCAAGGATTAGTAGTTTAAATTATAATTACAAACTTAATTATAATTTCAAATTCTGTCCTACCCAACAGAACAACAGGAGAACAAGGCTTATCCTGGCAGAGGAGAAGCAAGCTAACCCTTCTTAGACAGATGTGCAAGAACATGCCTACAGCCCAAGGGATGAACATGCGCAGCTCTTGGAAGAGCTTTGACTACGGGTACTAGGATGGCGCCCCCTGGGGGAGAGGAGCGGCAAAGCAGGGGAGAGGTTACAGGTGCTTCAAGATGAATTCTTCCTTCGCCTGCTTGTTTTGAGCCATGTCAGGCCCCGTGAAGTACATATTATTTTCCAATTCCACAGACCATCATTCTTACCTTCTTTTTATTTCCTTTCTCAGCTTCTCACTCTTCTGCGTTTAGTCAGACCCTCTGGTGCTTGCTCTCAGGGGAACACTGGCTGTTAGACAAATCCTTCCTCCCTCAGGGACGCACAAGCAAATCAATATATGTTATTAAAGAACCGGGAAGACTGCAGTGATTTAACACTTCCCATAAACCCCAGCTGCCCCGCAGCTGTGGACGGTCTCCATCCACACATCTGTCACTTCTCCTCGCTTCTCGTGAAGGTTCCCTTGACGCCTCCCTTCCAGCGGCTCAGTGAGGCAAGGACAAAACGAGCCTGGGAGAAATTCCAACGGGGAGGCAGGGCCGTCGCCATCGCTGAAGGTGTTCGATGACTTTTCACGCAGGCTCGGTGGCTCATTCAGGACTCGGGGAAACTCCGAATAATGAAGACACAGACACACTTGAAGTCCGGGGACAGGAAGAGGTTAGAGCTGGCAAGATGCTGTGGCAACTGCTTGATTTTGCTCATCTCTTGGCCCCACTGTGTGTTTATGGGCGTGCTCTCCAAGATGAGAGCAGACACTCAGGGCCCGTCATCGTCTGTGTGCGTGTTCCTGTGTTGGTCGCGCACATGAATGTGTGTGTGGAGGTCAGAGGTCAACTTGGTGATTGTTCCTCAGGGGCCAGTCTCGTTTCATTTCTGTCGCTGCGATAAAACCTAGAGGCGAAGAGGGTTTTCTGAGTTTCAGATTACAGCCCATCACTTCCAGAGGAAGTCAAGGCAGGAATTTCAGACTAGTAGTCACATGACATCCGAACACAAAGAAAATGACTGTGCACATGCTCAGTTAATTACTTGTGGTCAGTTTAACCACTCTTACACCCAGGGGCCCATGCGTAAGGAGCAATACACTGGGCTGGATCTTCCCACATAGGTTAAAAAGATAATCTATCCCCTGGCCACCCACCCCCACAGGCCAACCTGATATAGACAGTCCTTCACTGAGACTCCCTTCCTACATGATTCTTAACCTGACGCTAATTATCACAGATGGCCTCTCCTTCCCCATTTTCTTGAGACGCTCACTGGTGGACTCTCCAGGAGGCATAGACTACACGGGTAGTGAAGGTTTGACATCTCAAGCCAGCAGCTCGGATTTCTGAATGCTAAGCAGGAGGCTGGAAGGGAGTGGTGAGCTGGGTGTGTGGTCACCCATCTTGCATCTTTGATATTAACTTACTTTCCAGCTGTGAGATTCCGTCCCCAGGATGTCTGAGAGCCTCAGTAGGGTGTGTGTGGGCAGAGGTCTGCGCACAGACTGAGTTCTAGCATTGTGTTCTCGCACTGGATAGCAGACAGCATAACTGTTCCCTGTTCCATTAGGAATGATTACTCTTGTGAACAGATCCTAGGGCTCAGGGCTGCCATGCACCACTAGGGATGACACCCTAGAACCCCTAACACTTAGGTGTATTAGTCACTCGTCTCACTGCTGTGGCAAAGTGCTTGACAAAGACAGTGTAGGAAAGCAAGGGTTTATTTGACTTACAGTCCATCATGGTGGGGAAGGCACTTCAGCCTTTACTAGCAGAGTTTTCCCACATCTGAGCTAATGATGATCACAATTTAAGTTTAATATTCCCATAATGCCTTTGTATCTCCCAACACATGTATAAGTATAAACGTCACACAGAACACATATATAATGTAATTTACAGAAATGCAATCATTATTTCCAGCTGGGCTTCTTCCTTTATTGGAAGATTTGTTTTATTTTTTTTTATTTGTATGCTTGTACATACATTCGTGTGTCTATGACTTCAAGTTGACGGCAGAAGAGGTTCCCTCTTCATAATCTAGAAATGGTTTAAAGCTGGCTACGTAAGGGCTGTTGGTATCTCTCAGAATTACAGGCAGTTGTGTGCTACCTCCTGTGATTGCTGGAAACCAAACTTGGGTCCCCTGCAAGAACAAGCCCTCCTTAGCCACCAAGTCACCACTCCAACTCCAGCCTTCTTTCTCCCTTTTGTTTCTGTCTTTTGTGTTGGAACATCTAACTCTAGCTGAAGCACCTTCAAGTGATGCACGCCACGGTGAGGACGCACTTCAGTGACAGACACATGCCTGGGACAGGAACAAATCCTAGCTCAGTCTCCAGTTCCCACAAACAAGCCCCCGATGCTAATGCCTTTAGTGCGTATGATACACGGTCACTTCCTCCTATGTTTCTCCCCCTATTTTGCCTTTCTTTTTTTACTCTGCTTGAGTTTTACCATGAACAATACTCCGTGATTAAGCCCCCATGTCCTTGTTACAGGTGACGCTCAGAGTTTACCCAGGACACAGACATAGAATTGTGATCTAAGTGATGGACCTCACAAAGTCACATCATGTGACGGATCTCTTGTGGGAGGTTTATTGGGGAAGAGGTATACCGAGGCTGCCTCTGGGCAAGGGTGGAGAGAAGAGGAGACTGGGGAGAGGAGGGACTGACCTTTGATAAAGGGATGTAGCACATGCACAGGGGGATGATATGTGACTCACGGTGACAGTGGGAATGTGTCTTGGCAAAGAGTTAGAATGAATCCTGCTGTTGCTGGGTCCCTGGGGCAGGCAGTGGAGATGCCTCGTTGCTAATACAGAGGCCCAGGAATGAAACTGCTATAGTCGTATCTTCATTGTTAGCAAACACTGAGTTCTGTCTTCTTGGGTTGGCATGCACTTGTGCCCATGAAAGGCTCATTCTTGTGTAATTCTAGCCCGTCCTGTGGGCCACTCAGTCCCACCTTTTTATGCCACACCAGTCCTGTGCTTCTGATTAGACACCCTTAGTCTCCCTAGCACACACTGTCTAAGAGAAGGAGAAGTGAGCAGAACATTATCTTGGGATACATGACTTCCTTACTGTTATGGATTTTGGTTCCAGTGCCATGTGTAGAGACTTTGCAATCCCAAGGATTCGAGTCTTGTTTCTGCTGTTCACTGTTTGTCTGGCTTCTAGCAAGGCAGTGGTGGGGTCCCCCCACTCTGTCCCTTGTCTTTTCCTTTGCCAAGTAGGGGATACTTGGAGTGTTCACTTCCTGGATCATTTGAAACCTAAGGGAGGCAAATTCTCAGGACGCACTTTGTGTGGTGCCTGTGCTGGTCCACAGAAACTGCTCGGCACGGGCCACCTCGTGACATTGTTACAGGACATGTTTCCACTTTTGTTCTGAGGATCCTTTTCTCAGCTGAGCTCACATTTTAAACAATTTTTCCCCCATGCTCAACAAGCCTCATGAATTAAGCAACATTTAATTCTTTGTTTTGTTTTTGAGCTGTCAGGGCCATATGTGCCTGCCAATCAAACTGCTTGACTGGCAGACGACGCGAACAGGTTGATATTTTAAGATGGTGGAATTCCAGTCCCAAGCAAGGACACGTTGCTTTTAGCAACATAGGAGGGTGGCTTCATCACCCAGAACTGTGAGGCTTCTATCTGCATTTTAGAAATCCCATGTCTGAGTCGGACATGGTGCATGCCTCTAATCCCAGCGGAAGCAGGGGAATCAGGAGTTCAAACCCTCAGCTACACAGTACATTTAAGGCCAGCCTGGGCTTCATGAGCTCCTATCTCGAAACAAAATGCATATAAACAAAACTACTGTCTCTGACTGTGCATGCTGGCCTGGTCTCTAGGTTGAGCTATGTCTAGCCTGATTGCTGTACCTCACAGATGGGGAATGGGCAGCCCAAAGAACAGGGCACTCTGGATGGCTCCTTCGAAGCTGCTCAGGCTCATTTGGTGGTCAGGCATGGCCTCACTTCTTATAACGTCTCTAAAACTCAGTGGCTCAATAACAGTGTCTTATCACATTTCGTGGTTCTGTGGGTGAAATAATTTGGTTAGAAGGTTCTCTGGGAATCCCTCCTGGGGTTGCAGACAGATGGTGACAGGTCTGCGGACCTGGGGTTGCAGACAGACGGTGACAGGTCTGCGGACATCTGTGAAGCCTTGATAGGTGAGCATCCAAGATGGCAGTTGCCTTCACCTGGCAGTGGAGGGTGGCCGACCAGCGTTCTCCATAATGGCTGCTTAATGTGTGTTCTTTGTACGTTTGCATTATAGCACATTGGCTAGGTTCTCAGACGAAACATCTTGAGAGACTGACCCAAGAAGAAGGAAGGAGAAGCTGCGGAGCCATGGAGGGTTGAGCATAGAGCAGATACAGCCACTCTTCTGTTATGGTCTATGGGCCTTGGCCCTCGGGACATCTAATAGACTCCACTTCTTGATGCTGCAGGAGGAGGGACGGGATCACATGACCGAGGAGCGGGTGGGCGGGCTATGTTCTAGCTGTTTATGGAAAAGGCACTTTCCATGTAGCATCTTTTATTTCCTTCCTCCCAGAGGTTTGAAATCATCTGTGGTGATTTGCAGGAACTAAGAGGAACTGAAGCCTTTTCTCCCCAACCCTGGCAAGTCAGAGGGGAGGGCTTCATCAGCAGGAAGGCTCACAGGATGGCTGAGAAACCCCCACTCTCCAGCA
Organism: Apodemus agrarius; assembly: GCA_964023405.1. NCBI lineage: Eukaryota > Metazoa > Chordata > Mammalia > Rodentia > Muridae > Apodemus > Apodemus agrarius. The sequence goes on along the minus strand of OZ030015.1, from coordinate 41,497,366 downwards.
AGGAGGATTATTAAATGTTTTTATATATATTTTTAAAACCTTCCTGGAGCAGTATGTACATATCAGCAAGAATGGGGTATTTTTTTTGAAACTTGTTTTTGGAAATGTTCATAATAAAACATTCTGTACTTGAATTATTAAAAACAATGTTGAGTAAAGAATCGCCTAATTTAGTAAATAATTTTAAAGCAAGCCGTTATTTTCTCCAAACTTGGATTTGCTGAAAGCACTCCAAGAATTTTATTACCAGCATGGCCACATGATGTAATTGTGTAATTAGCAATCCATCTGACGCTGTTGGAGAGATTTAATTCTACTTAGGGCAAGAACAAAATGCGGTTCTTGTTATTTTTTTTAAGAGAGCATGGGGGACAGTGCCCTGCTTAGTTTTTTTTCCTTCTCCTTGTTCTCCTGCCTTTTCTCTCTCTTTCCCTCCCTCTCTACTTCCTGCCCCATCCTGTGCACACACTCCTGAGTGTTCCATATCTTGTGCATGGAGGTAAGAGGACACCTTGCAGAAGTTGGGTCTCTCCTTTCATCTTGTAGGTTCTGAGAACGGATCAGATCATCAAGCATGGGAGCAAGCTATCTACTGAGCTATCTTGTTGGCCCAGTCTTTTGTTTTATTCTAAGATACATTGTGTGGCTGAAGTTACAGGGAAAATAACCCACACTGATTGACATTAGGTTCATGGATGGAACATGCGGTTTGGAATCAGATTGATCTGTGTTTGATTCCTGAAGCTGCCCTGTGCTGTTGGCCATCAAACCAAAACCAAACAACAAATCAAAATAAAAACAAACAAAAAATAAAAAGGGGTAGATTACAGAATTCAAATTCTTTTTTTTTATAAAGTGAGAATAATGCCTATTACAGTACATGGTGGTTTTTATTTGTAAGTAAAATAGTGTTCATGGATAGCCTAGGGTATAGCTTGGTGTTTCTGAGTGAGGTTTATCTTTCTACTAAACCCTGTGGGAGTGCTTGGTTTTGTGGATTGCTGTATCAGATGGTAAGACCTAGTGAATCTGTGTGTAGTGTTTCTTCTTCATTGTAGACTGGATTTAGAAGGACTAGGAGATACATTTTTGGATGTGTCTATGAGGGCATTTCCAGAGAGAGAGAGAGAGAGAGAGGAAGATAGCCACCCAGTTTAGGAGGCACTACTTCATGGCAACACCTCACTGGATGTGTGTTGTGAACTGGATAAAAAAGAAATGGGGGAAAAGAAAGATGGCTGCCATCATGCGTCTCCATGCTTCCTGACTGTGTGAAGGGCAACCAGCTGCCATACACTCCCACTGCTGTGCCATCTCCATGGTAACGAACTTCATCCCTTCAAACCGTGAGCCAAAATAAATGTTTCCTTACGTTGCTTCTGTCAGGTATTTTTTTTTTTCACAGCAAGAAGAAAATTTGCTTGTCATAGTTTGCTGGTCTTAATACAGAGTATTTGCTAGTCATAAACCAGGGCTGTCTGTGAGCTAGGTGGTCAGATTTTCACCCAAGACGTCTGCTCAAGAAATTTACAGATGACATGCTTAGACTCAATCATTCTAAGCTACATCTCACCCAAAGGATTTTTAAATTTTATTTGGTTTGGGGTTTTCTCTTAGGACATAGAAAATATGACCAGAGGGATCTTGTTCTTACAATCTTTCTGTTCCATCTTCCAAGAAGATCTCTGAGCCTCAAGGGGAGGATTGTGATATATATAGATGTCCCCTTTCAGGCAGAGCATGCCAAAGTCTTGTTCTCTGACCTTGACAAGCTGTAGGTCTCTGCATTATTCTACCACAAGAAGAATCTTCTCTGGATGAAGGCTGGGAGATAGATTAATCTATGGGTATAGCAATGAACAATTAGGGATTGTTTTAATGCTTTGTTTATTTAGTAGACTACCAGAAGTAGGTTCACCCTTAGGGCCCATGACCTATTTAGCCCCTTTAAAAGTACCAGGTATGGATTCCATCTCATGGAGCAGGCCTTAAATCCAGTTAGAAAGTAGTTGGTTATTCCCATTACATTCTTGTCACTATTGTACCAATGGACATATCTTGTCTGGTTGGTCACTATTGTAGCTTATAGGGTTCACAGCTGGTTGAGAATTAAAGATTACTTTTCTCCTCTGGTTGCGTGCACAGCACCACTTGGTACTATGAGAGCTAGCCGGAAGCAACGCAGCCTCCTGGTCAGGACTCACTTGGTTTCCCCATATTTTATGATCCAAGTAATGTGGCGTCTTTAACAATAGAACCTTTCTGTTGAGTTATGAAGGGTAAGTTACACTGTCCAGAGGGTCTGTGGGACCTCACCAGCCAACAACTCAAAAAGAGGTACCCAATCCCGGAACTGGAGTTTTTAATCTGCTGGTATTTGGTGTCCAGTTGGAGTATGTCCCTCAGACATGGAATAACTTCATTTGAAGTGTTTTCATATATGTACATGTATGTATTTTAGAATGTTCCTGTAGCAGTGGTTTTCCACGTGGATTTTTTTTTCAAAGTGGCCATAGTGTTATCTGACCCTCTGATGTTTGATCTCTGTTGTAAACTTGGCTAGGTTTAGAACCACCTAAGAGGCACACGTCTGGCTGTGTCTATGAGACTGATTCCAGAACGGTTTACCTGAGTATGGCAGACCCGTCTTATGTGTGGACGGCAGCATCCCATGGAGTCCTGGACTGAATGAAGAGGAGAGAAGCTGTACAGCAGCTGTCGTCTCTCCCTGCTTCTTAAGTGCCGTCACAATGTAACCAGCTGCCTCCTGCTCTTGCTGTGGTGTGTCCCTGCCTCATCACGAGAGGCACTGCCTCCTACCTGTACGCCCGAGCAAGCCTTTTCTTCCTAAACCTGTATTCCGTCACAACAAGAAAACCAGAAGAAAAAGAAGAACTTCCTTCTACACGTGTACACGGGTATTCGAGCTTGGGTTTCTACCCTGTGAGACCCTGGTCAGGGAGAGCCCCATGTGCACCCAGACTTCTCCCCTCCAGAATGAGGTCAGAACTAGTGTCTGTGCTGCTGTGAGCCAGCTCACAGGCTGCTGGCAGTTTGTTACACAGCGGTAGACACTAACATGTCAGGTAATTCTTCCTGTGCCATTTTAAATTGAGTCCTTTCCCTTCTTCAGCTGTCAGGTTTTCAAATCAGAATTGTTTAGTTTTCATTGGTATCCTTATTAATTACGCATCAAAGTCACTTACAGTCATCTGGGAGTGCAGATGTGGATCTGTCTCCTGATCCCCTGCCTCAGAAGGTGGGAGAGTTGGGGGGGGGATACTTCATTAACAGGCTTCCCTAGTGAACCTGTTGCTTCCAGGAGAGCTATTCTGTGGAGAAACTACCTTTTCCCTAGGACAGATAGGGAAGATGTCAAGGATGTCCTCTTGTCTTTTGTGATAGTCTGTGTCACCCAGGCCCTCGAATCACGTGTGACAGGGCTCTCTATGGGTAAGGCATTGATGGCTCTTCCAGCACCGCTGCCTCAAGCCTTGTCACAGGTCCGCCAGTGGCCTGTAAGGTGAACACATTCATGATCCCAGCCTCCTTGCAATGTGAAGATACCACAGCTATTCTGAGGTGGCATTGGAGGCTGGAGCCCATCATGTGTCGTGGCCAGAAAGATCATTCAAGTCTTTTACACGCACTTACCTATTTATGTGCACATTTGTGGTGAGAAAGTGACATGGAGGGCAGTCTGAATGCTTGGGTCCCCAACAGCTGGCCTTACCAGATTCAGGAGCTAGGCCCTCCGTGGTGGGCTCATACACTCTCTTGAATCTTGAGCTTCAGCAAACCAGTCTTCTGTCACTTAGGTCACAGGGTGACCCCGGGTCCCTAAGGCCCTTTCTTAAGTCTTTGCGGAAGGATTAGCAGGTGATATTTAAACGTTCTGCCTCTAATCTGGACTTCAGGAAGATGAAAACTAAGGCAGAACAGCCAGGTCGTGGCCACTCTGAACTATCTAGTATGTTATAAAGAAAGGCAAAAAGAAAGGAAGAATGAAAGAGAGGGAAGGGGGTCATCGAGATGGCTCAGTGGTTTAGTTGTTTGCCGCTAAGCCCGACAGCCCAAGTTCAGTGCCTAAAGCCCAGTGGTAGGTAGAAGGGGGAACAGCCTCTGGAAAGTGCCATGTCCCATGGCATGTGCTCACACACACACACACACAAACACACAAACACACACACACACACACACACACACACACACACACACACACACAATCAGTAAAGATACAGAAGAAGATGGAAGAGATGGTACGACTGAGTCAGTGTGATGAGCTCCCACAGGCCTCTGCACCAGCGTAAAAGCAACTCCTTTGTACTTGCTGGTCGCCCATGCTCTAAACCTGCGGTCAGGAGCAGAGGGGTTGGAGCCCTCAGCCAGCCCTCCCTGAGAATGTTCCTGACTCTGCACAGAACACAAGTCCGGAGGACTTCTCAGGCCCCGCGGTCTTGCCTGAGAACCTTGCTTCTTGTTTTGGTGGGATCCTTGGAAGGGGGACAGCAACGTGGCACAGATCTTTGGTGATTGCCTGCATCCTGGTCTGTAGTTTTATTTATTTATTTATTTATTTATTTATTTATTTATTTATTTATTTATTTGATATATTCTTTATTTACATGTCAAATGTCCCCTTTCCTGGCCTCCCCCCCGCAATCCCCCTAACCCATTCCCCTTCCTCCTGCTCACCAATCTACCCATTCCTGCTTCTCTCTTCTGGCATTCCCCTACACTGGGGGAATCGAGCCTTCTCAGGACCAAGGGCCTCTCCTCCCTTTGATGTCCAACAAGGCCATCCTCTGCTGCATATGCACCTGGAGCCATGGGTCCCTCCATGTGTACTCTTTGGTTGATGGTTTAGTCCCTGGGAGCTCTGGGGGTACAGCGCCATAGGAGGAACAACAATCTGGTCCATAGTTTTAATGTCTGCCCCTTCTCCCTGTTTTCTGTTCATCCTGTGATGGCCTGAGCTTATTAAGGCAGTGGGCGGGTTTTCCACAGGCTGGTCTCAGAGGTCCTCAGGAGGGATTTTAATTGCCTGACTCCACATTGAGGGTGTTAACATTTATTAACGTCAGCTCCTCTGATTGCCTTTTAACAAGGCAGCCACTGTGTGCAGGAGATAACGCTGGGTTCAGTCCTGTGGGGCCTCAGAGGCTGCTTAGAATAATCTGGCCCAGAGAAACAGAAAGGCTTCCTGTGTGGTGGGGGATGGAGACGCCAGTCGGGCTCTGGACTGGTTGTGTGTGGGCGGCTGTACTGATGGAGATCTGGCATGATGATTGAGTAGAAATTCAGTGATGTGTAAAGATTGGAATGTTGCAAGTCCACAGCCTAATTATCTTGACGCATCTCTACCCAGAGCCACTTTTTGCTCACCTTTGTAGGTGAGCTAACATCTTTGTGGCCACTGGGTAACACCAACCAAAAGGCTAAGCATGCCATTAGATAGCATCTGCTGTAGATAAGAGTTTCCTGCTTTGCTGTAACCCATCCACCAGATGCTCCCTCTAAAGCATTTGAAAAGCGTCTTGATTTATGACTTTCTTTGTTCTGTTCTCTAAGGCTTTCATTAAACAGTTCCTATGTTAGAACATAGTATTTGGTGCAGGAGATACTGTGTTCTCTGAGTGTGGCCACTCCTATTTGTTTCCAGAACAAACTATCTCTTATTTTTTTCTGGCTAAGAGTTGTGTTTTCATGTTCATTAAACCAGATGGGAGTTTGGCTTCTGCCTCAGGCTTTTCAACTGTGCCCTTGTTATTACAGAGTGGTGAGGGGAAAAAAATCTTAAACAACCTTGCCTCCAGTATCTTGTTATAGTAACAATAACAAAAAGACCATTATAGACTTGAGCTTTGGTCGACTCTTGCCTGGACTTGGTGTGTGGGCACTGAGTTGGTCGTCATACCAAGTTCAAGCTCCTTGGCTCAGGGGCCTGGAGACCCCCCACTCCCTGGAGCTTGAGCCCACCTTTCCTATCTTTCAAGTTGTCTCTGGCCTTCTCAGTTCACCTTGGACACCTGCTTCTGATTTCCCAATTCCTTTCAAGCGTCAGGCCTGGCTACACCTTTTCTCTGGCACCTTCCCTCACTTCCTGAGTAGCTCATTGTTGCTGCCTCCTGTCCCTCTAGTTAAGCTGGCTCAGGATTTTTGTCTTTCCAGATACCCGTTCGGAGGACAAAAATACCCCTTTAGTAGGAAATATTGGGAGAAGGAGACAGAGAGTCTTGGGAAAGTAACAGATGCTGTAAGGCCGTGGCAGGCCAACAGGCTACCGGTAGTGCAGGATCTGCTGAGACAGCTACTGTTGCTGGGATAAAATACCATGGCCAAAGCAACTTGTGGAGAAAAAAAAATTGTTTTGGCTCATGTTTAGAGTCCAGCATGGTAGGGAAGGCATAGGGTAGTTACAGAAACAGGAAGCTGGCTGATCATATTTCCATCCACACACAGGAAGCAGAGGAAGAGGAACAGGAAGTGGGTCCAAGTTATCCATTCTTAAAGCCCACCTCTAGTGACACACTTCCTCCGTCAAGGCTCCACCTCCTAAAGATTCCATAACCTCTCCAAACAGAGCTACCACCTGGGGCCCTAGTGTCCAAACATGTGAGCCTAGGGTGGGCGCTTCCCATTCAACCCACCACGTGCACAAATGCACAGACAATCGGGGAGTTTGATGGCTGCTCTTAGAAAACATTCAGGTTTCTTTCTTGAGCCTCTTCCTCCTCTCTGTGAAAACATCTTTAATCTCCTCATCTCTCTGTGAGTTCCCTGGGCCCTGAACCCCTGACACTGTCTGTGTGGGACCGCTTCATCTCCTGATCGAATGTTATTGTCTTTTCTACCCACAGGTGTGTGTCTTTCCCCACTGGATTGTAATCTCCTTGACAACAGAAACTGTTATTTCTCTCCTTTCCCAAACGGCACCTAATATTGTGCTGGGCATCAAGAAGAGCTGAATAAATAACCAGTGTCGTTCTGAGACACCCCCCCCCTCTTCCCATGATGCTCACTGTTCCAGAGGCATGGAGTCCTGTGAGGACTAAGCTCCAGGGTTTTTTCTTTCTGATGCTCTTCCCCATGGTGTGTGGGATGTACCATCTGTCTGCTGGGAACTGACATACAAGGATATTTATATCCAGGCCTGCCACTGTGGTGGCCCAGGGGCTGTCATCTGAGCCTGCAGAGGAAGGCGGCTGGGCAGCAGTGGAGGCCAGGATGGATCTGTTCTAATGCTGGGTATGGAACGAAAACACACTTAGACTCAAGATGAAATTTAGTACCTGACTTGTTGGGAGACTTGAAGCAAATCGCACTGCAAGTCTGTGCAATAGGTCATAGCCTGAGGTGTGGTGTGGTGTGTGTGTGTGTGTGTGTGTGTGTGTGTGTGTGTACTTAGCCATGCAGGTGAATGTGGAGGTCAGAGACCAATGTCAGGATGCCCCTCTCAATCACCTTATGCCACTGAGCCTGGAACCCACTGGCCAGGTGAGGTCTGGGGAATCTGTCTGTGCCTCCCTCCCATGCTCAGGGGTTATTATTGTGTGACATGCTACACCTTACCTTTCTTTTAATGTGGGTGCTGGGAATCTGAACTCAGGTCCTCAAGTTTATGTAGCAAGCACTCAGCCACTGGGACATCTCCCCAGTTCCTTGATCTAATTTAAATTGAGATTAATTGAGAACTCAAGAAGGGGAAGGCACAGGAATGGATTGAAGAGCCCCAGGGCAGAATAGGCTATCACCACCCACCTGGCCTCTGCTGCATACCTGCCTGTGAGTCTGTGGTTTAAAGTGCAGACAGAGAATGCCTGGAACTCAGTTACATCAGGTGTTGTGACTCTGCTAAACTCTCAATGGCTTCCCTCACACTTGAATCCCACGCTTACTGACAATGGCTGACAGGGCTCCTGTTACCTCCATGGCCCTCTGATCCGACCTTCCATCTTCTCTACTCCATTTGTGCCCCACTGAGAACTGTTCCCAGCACAGTGCATACGCAGGTGTGCTTCCCCGAGGGCTCGTTCCCCAAGCACCACTGTGCCTTGTGTCAGCGCCTGCTTCAGGATGTCACTTACAGGTCACCTCAGTAAGCTCCTCCCTGGCCACCCTCTAAGCCACCCTTGCTCTTCCCTGCTTACCTTTCCCCCTGACACCGACTGCCAGCTGCCATAACATTCGCATTACTCTGTTTCATTTTTTTTATTTTATTTTATTTTCTATATTCTATGTTTACATTCCAAAGGCTTTCCCCTTTCCCATTTCCCACCCACCATAGTTCCCATAGTTCCTCTCCCCCCCCATCTGTTCCCCAATAATTCCCCCTCCCCCCTCGGTTTCTTTACTAAACTGGATGCAATCTTTACAGGCCCAGGGTCCTCTCCTTTCTTCTTCTTGGGAATCATTTGACTTGCTAATTGTGCCTTGAGTATTTAGGGCTTCTGGGCTCATTAATATCCACTTATCAGTGATTGCATTTCATGTGCATTCTTTTGTGATTGGGTTAATTCACTCAGGATGATATTTTCCAGGTCTAACCATTTACCTACAAATTGCATGAATTCATTATTTTTAATTGCTGAGTAGTATTCCATTGTATAAATATACCACATTTTCTGTATCCATTCCTCCTTTGAGGGATATTTGGGCTCCTTCCAATTTCTGGCGATTATAAACAAGGCTGCTATAAACATAGTGGAGCATGTGTCCTTATTGCATGCAGGGGAATCCTCTGGGTATATGCCCAGGAGTGGTATGCCAGGGTCCTCTGGAAGTGACATGCCCAATTTTCTGAGGAAGCGCCAAACTGATTTCCAGAGCGGTTTTACCATTTTGCAATCCCACCAACAGTGGAGGAGTGTTCCTCTTTCTCCACATCCTTGCCAGCACTTGTTGTCTCTTGAGTTTTTAATCTTAGCCATTCTGACTGGTGTGAGGTGGAATCTCAGGGTTGTTTTGATTTGCATTTCCCTGATGACTAATGATGTTGAACATCTTTTAAGGTGTTTCTCGGCCATCCGAATTTCTTCTGGTGAAAATTCTTTGTTTAGCTCTGTGCCCCATTTTTTGATAGGGTTATTTGTTTCTTTGCGGTCTAACTTCTTGAGTTCTTTGTATATATTGGATATTAGCCCTCTGTCGGATGTGGAGTTGGTGAAGATCTTTTCCCACTTTGTTGGTTGCCGTTTTGTCCTTCTGACAGTGTCCTTTGCTTTGCAGAAACTTTGTAATTTTATGAGGTCCCATTTGTCGATTCTTGATCTTAGAGCATAAGCTATTGGTGTTCTGTTCAGGAACTTTTCCCCTGTGCCCATGTCCTCCAGGGTCTTCCCAAGTTTCTTTTCTAATAGTTTCAGTGTGTCTGGTTTTATGTGGAGGTCCTTGATCCACTTGGAGTTGATCTTAGTGCAAAGAGATAAGATTGGATCAATTCGCATTCTTCTGCATGTTGACTTCCAGTTGAACCAGCACCATTTGTTAAAAAGGCTATCTTTATTCCACCAGATGGTTGTGGCTCCTTTATCAAAGATCAAGTGACCATAAGTCTGTGGGTTAACCTCTGGGTCTTCAATCCTGTTCCATTGATCTGCTTGCCTGTTGCTATACCAATACCATGCAGTTTTTAACTCTGTTTCATTTTTTTATGGGCGCTGATGGAAACTTTCCCTGGGGTCAGGAGTCTGAAGGCCACCGTGGTGACTGACACAAAGCAGATGGTCAGTAAACATTCAGTCGGTAGAGGGGATCTAGGTCCATGGGCTGGATAGGGCTGCCTCCTGGGCACAGTTTCATCCCAGGTTGATATAAACTCTCTACGTTTTTGTATGTAGTAGTTCGCTTTGATTGTCTAACCCTGAAGAGTCATGCAGAAAGAGAATCGCAAGGAGGGATTGTCTATATTGTTGGAGAGCAGGCGTGTCTGTGGGGATTTTCTTGATGAAGTTAATTGGTGTAGGAAGACACAGTCCGTTATGGGTGGCACCATTCCCAAGCTGGCGCTCCTGAGCTGGGAGAAGTTGGGGTGAGCACAAGCAAGTGAGCATGCAAGCGTGTGTTCATCTCTCTCTGGTCGAGCGAGCATGCAAGCATGCATGCGTTCATCTCTCTCTGGTCGAGCATGCACGCATGCCTTCATCTCTCTCTGGTCTTGACCGTGGATGTGATATGACTAGCTGTCTTGAGCTCCTGCCACCATGACTTTCCCAAGTAAGTACCCTACTTTGTAAGCTAAAGTAATCCCCTCTCTCCCTAAATGCTTTGTTTAACCCTTTAGTTGCCCCCTCTTTTTTTTTGGTTAGGGTATTTTTTTATGGCAGCAGAAATAACACGAAGACACTAGGGTCTGACCCCGTGGATGCTCACCCCTTCCCATGGGGTCTCTGTGGAGTTGGCATGCTGCTGTGTAAGAGAGTTCGGTGTGTCAAGCAGACCCGGACTTGCTAGCTGTGTGAGCCTCTGCACCATCCTAACCCGCTGGGCGTGGGCTGCTCAGCTGGGAAGTGGCAGCTCCTGTAGGGTGGCTGCAAGAATTAAACTGTTAGGATTTCTATTTCTATGAAGTGTGTGGAGAAGTCCCCAGCGCACAGTAAACTGCTGGCTAATGACATTTTCAGGGCAACAGTGCATTTTCTAGGCATAGACAGGAGTGAGCGTAATTTCAACAACAGCTCTTTCTAGGGACAAACACAATCTTATTGAAGATTTTTCATTTAAATAGTTATTTAATATTTAATAAATAAATGTTTTATTAACTATAATATTAACTTATTAATATTATAGTATAATACACTGTAATTATCATATATTATAATTTAATTATATGTAATGTAATTACATAAATATGTTATATTATAATTAGATAAACTATAAAATTATATAATATCAATATAATATTAAATTTAATACTTAATAAATAAAATTAATATATATTTAAAGATAGTTACCATTTGAAACTTTTTTTGTTTTTGTTTTTTGGATTTGGTGTTTTTTGAGACAGGGTTTCTCTGTATAGCCCTGGCTGTCCTGGAACTCACTCTGTAGACCAGGCTGGCCTTGAACTCAGAAATCCCCCTGCCTCTGCCTCCCAGATTGCTGGGATTACAGGCATGTACCACCATCGCCTGGCCATTCGAAACTTTTATACATGATTCAATGTATCTTGATCATATGGCTACACCCTCTCTCCCCCACCATCATCCCTCCCAATGTTCTCCCCCTCCAACTTTGTGTCCTTCATTTCCGTGTCCAGTTGGTGCTCCTCACATGTGCATGGGTATAAATAAGGTTATCCGTGGGCAGTCTGCTAGAGACCACACCTCCAGAGAAGAGAATCTCCCTCCTCTAGAAGCCACAATTGCCAGCAGTGCCTTAGTGGGACCTTAGCAACCCATTTCCCACCCGTGTTAGAATTTTTGACGGGCAGGATCTTACGTGGGTCTTGTATAGATGGTCACAGCTGCTGTGGGTTCATGTGCAGCAGTGCGTCCTGTCCGGAAGACAGCATCTCCCAGCATTCCTCCTGTCTCCGCTTCTGACAGTCTTTCTCGAGAGTTCCTCTTCTGCCATGCTCCCTGAGCGTCGGGAGAGGAAGGGGGCGGGCTGATGTGGATGTCCTGTCCGTGACTGAGCACACGCCTTCCCTTACTTTCAGCACTAAACAGCTGGGCGCCTGCGCAGTAGCCTGTACCCTCTGCAGTAAGAAGCTTCTAAGACCAAGGCTGAGAGCCGTGCCCTTCAGCGCCACCCCACGTTTCTGCTGCTATGGCAGGCATGCTGGTATCTTTTCCCCTGTTTGCTTCTGCTCTTCCGCTCCTGAGTCTTCATTCCATCTAGACAGTTTCTCGATTCAAGTTATCATCGTTCCCTAGACCTCGGTTTTCTAATCCATACAATGGGGCTGATGATCTTGTCCCTCTTGCAGAGATATTGAGAGGGCCATCTGAGAAGATACATGTGGTGGCAACCCCTGCTCACCTTCAGCATTTCTGAGCAGCAGATGGTCCTGTCTCTACTACCCTGGAGAATTAAGCTGAGCATGTAATTACTGCTATCTTTACCCCTAAAGATGTAAGTTCATCTTTAGGGAACCACTTTGTAAAAATGTCATACTGGAGATGATTTTCAGGCCAACACAGTAGTTCACTATTAAGTCTCAATGAGACTTGAACCTTGGCGTTGGGTCTGTTGACACAGATTCCCCTTGAATTCCTCTTGAAAGCTGGAAGACTCTGCAATCTCATGAGGCCACCCGCAGTGCCCACCCAAGGGCTCCTGCAACCACACCCTCTAACCCCATAGTTATCACTGCCCGAGGAAGCTTCTTGTACCCTTGACCTGAACTGGAAAACTTATCAGGATGGGTGTGAGTGCATGCTGAGAGGGCAGCTAGGGTCAGAGAGGGGACACTTGTCTGTCGCCCTCCTGGATTCCTCTGTTTGCAGAGTGGAAGACTCAGGTATCTTTATCCTGCTACGGTTAGAGTACCACAGTGAAATAACAGAGCACGTGAGCTTGGAGATTAGCTAAACCAGGGTGCACAGGTGGCTTCTGCCCAGGCAGCCTAGGATAGGAGATTGTTTTTCATGGAGCATGCTGAAGATAATTGGCCTGAGTTCCTTTCTTTGGCCATTAATTTAAATTTATGTTTTACTCACTCGAGGTTCCTTCACCCGCATTTAATCCTAGCACAACTCAATGAGGCAGGCACGTTGGATAATCCCTTTTCTATGGCTGAGAAATGTGAACTAACCTGCCCCACATAACACAGCTCGTAAGAGAGGGAGCTGGGATTCAGACCAGGGCTTCAAACCCTTGAGCTCTAGCAGTGCTGGAATATGAAGCACTGGGTCTGGAGTCTGAAAGGTGGTGGAAGCCGGTTTGGGTAGGGACTCTGTTCCCATGTTGATTCTCCCAGCACTATATTATAGCTACCCTCTGTGTAGCTGTCCTCTCTAGAACCTTTGGTTGCATATCAAGAGGGGCTTTGATTCACCCCAGGCACTGTCTTGCCTTGAAGGGCTTTTCCTGTTTCTCACCCTCCTGTGTCTGGAATATCACGTATCCCCCATCTAATCCCTGTCTCCTCAGTCTGGTAGAACAAGAACCTGGTTGGTTATTTGATCTGGATACTCTACAGTAGTGTGGGTCAGAGCCCAATTATCAAGTCTTAAAATTAACGTGTGAGCTGTGTGCACTTACATATAAATGGCGTGTATGCCATTGATGTTAAAAAGCTGTCACTAGCTTCGTTGCAGTCCGTGATTATGAAAGCCCTGATCCAAAGCGGATTCCCACAGGGACTGTGGCTGGGACCAGGTGACCTCCCGTCTGTCTCTCCTGGTTCTGAGGTATTTGTATCTGCCGGTCCAGTCTTTGCAGCGCAGGGCTAATTTCTCGCCATCGCAGGAATTATGTTACTGGGTGTTGTTTGATTATGCCTAGCTGCCGGGGAGGCGATCAGTCTCTCTTGTTCAATTAAGCTCTGCTTGCTCTCCAGCCTGCTAAATGAAGCCTTCTATTGCAGTTGAGAATTTGCTTCTGTCTGAATCAGGGCTCCACGTTTGCCCGTTTCCAACAGCTGTGGATTCTAATTGTAATGAAACACCGTGGAGGTTTTTCTTTGGGGCTTAATTGAGTTCCCCCCCCCCCTTATAGATTGCCAACTGCTGCCGCTCCCTTTCTAAGAAGAAAAGTGACAGGGCTGGAGAGAAAGGCCACAGGGCTAAGACAGTTACTGCCTTTAAGATGTCAGGTCTCCGAGGCAGGTTTCCTCCTTTCTCTAAGGCCAATGTGCCTTAGTGCTAAGTCTCAGCATCCTTCTTTTCACGCTTGCAGGCTCCAGGACGCTCTCAGCTACCATCTCAGAGCATCTTAGAGCTGGAGGAGGGCAGGCCCCACTCAGGTCTGTGTGTTTAAATCTGTGTTGTCAGAGGATATGAGAGACCTGTGGGCATGTGTCAGTGAGAGGCCCTGTCAGCGAGAGACAGGGACTAGTCTTCCTTCTTTTTTTTTTTTTTTTTTTTGGTTTTTTCGAGACAGGGTTTCTCTGTGTAGTCCTGGCTGTCCTGGAACTCACTCTGTAGACCAGGCTGGCCTCGAACTCAGAAATCCGCCTGCCTCTGCCTCCCAAGTGCTGGGATTAAAGGCGTGTGCCACCACGCCCGGCTTAGTCTTCCTTCTTTTACCAGCTTCATGACCTTGGACAAGTCACTTAACTACAGGGTTTCACTTTTCTAATCTGTGCAATGGGACTTTAACAGTGGTTGTTCATGGAATGATTTGAGTATGAAGGGATATAGTGCAGAGAAGTCTGCACAGAGTGGCTATTGGTTTTTATTTATTGGGTTTTGCCTTTTTGTATTTTTGAGACAGGTCTATGGAGGTAGCTCTGGCCAGCTACCCTAAAGACTAGATTCACCTGGAACTTGTAGTAATCCTCCTGCCTCTGCCTCCTGGAGCTCATGCATAAACTATCACACCCTATCTATTTTGACAACCTAATGTGCTTATTAGCTGCCTGATGGTGCCTTGAAGTCTCGTGTGTGCCTCTCCTCTGGGGTGGAGGTTGAAGACTCCCACCCTCAGATCACAAACCAGTGGCTGCCTCTTTCAGAAGCAAGACTGTATCAAAAAATCAAGCCTCAATAGCATGCCCCATTTGTTACAGTCATTTTATTCTTTCTAACAAATTGTTGCAAGGTGGAGAGGACTCTTTCTTCTTATCAGTGCCTTCTCCAAGACCTGGAAAGTTCAGCCTTTCTGAAACAGCACCCTGAAGGACACATCTCCCATCATCCCCCATGATAGATGATCTGCTGCCGTTCTACTGTGGTTCCCTTGCCCCGTTTAGGCATAAACTACATTGCAGTAGGCTTGTTTAGTCTTGTCTTCTCAAGCAGACACAGAGAAGTGTTTTCAATTAGCAAGAGCTTATTGCTGAGGGCTCTAGGAGCAGAGACACTAATTGAATGCCTATCTCGTCATGTCTTGCCATGTGTCTCCTGGAAGGGAAGCTCCCCTTTTCTTGCTCTAGTGTCCCCTTGCTTATTGGCTTGGGATCATCCCAGGCTAAAGTCATAAAGAGACTATAATGACTTGAATAAGAATGGCTCCCATAGGCTCAGTATTGGAATGCTTAGCCAACAGGGAGTGGCTTGAAAAGGACTAGGGGGTGTGGCCATGTTGGAGGAAGCAGGGCATTGTGGGTTGAGCGTCTCGGTTTCAGAAGCTCATGCCAGACCCAACTTTATTCTGCCTGCTGACTATGGATCAGGATGTGCTGCTTGACTGCTGCTGTAGCACTGTGCGGGCTGCCATGCTCCCACCATGAGGACAGGGGCCTGATCTGAAACTGTAAGCAAGCCCCTAATTAAATGCTTTCATTCATAAGTGTTGCCTTGGTCATGGTGTCTCTTCACAGCAATAGAACAGTGACTAAGACATAACTAGCCCAGCCTCTCTTATGATGCCCAAGCCCACTCTGTGATAGCCATCCTCTCTAAGCATGTCACAAAGCTAGGTCACTAGCAATGCAGCCCATCTCCTGGTCAAAGGATCTGTCCTTAGTATTTGCTAAAGTCTTGAAACAGCCTCTGAGTTCTCCATCCCACCCATTGTTCCCCCACTTAACCCCGTGCATGAGCATGGGATGGGGAGTCCATCCGTTTCCCAATTGTTGCACATTCAGCAAACGGATGTTAAATGTCTGCAATTTACCAGATAATCTTCAAAGCACCGGGAACAGAGAGACAGGCCTGGTTCCTGTTCTCCTGTAACTTCTAGAGTAGAGCAGACAGTTGAGAAGCAAAGGAGCAAAACATTGCTGGTCACAAGTCCTTTGATAGAGAGGAATGAGGTGAGAACTCAGTGACAGTGTGTGTGCATGTTATCCAGTGTGTGTGTGTGTGTGTGTGTGTGTGTGTGTGTGTGTGAGATCCATGTGTATGGGATACAGGAAAAAACAGATTGGGATTAATGTCTTTTTATGGGGATCTGTCAGGAAAGCTCCTTGGTGATGTGATATTTGCTGCTAAAGATGAAAGAGGAGGAGGAGGCTGTGTGCTAGTCAGCCTTCTGTATATGACAAAATACGTGTGATGATTGACAGGAAGGATCAGTCCATAGTCTCTTGCTCTGTTCCCGAGTCAGTGGTGGAACAGGGGATGCATGGTGGAGAAATGTTACTCATGCCCTGTGGCTGAGAGAGGGAGAGGAAGACGTCGGGTTTTATATTGGTGGGTTTTCCTGTTCTTGTAACAAAGCACACGACAACAGTCATCCGATGGGAAGGGTTAATTTTGGCTCACCATTTGAGTATATGGCTTATGTTACCGGGGAAGGCACATGGAGAAGCCAAACCAAATCAGATGCCCAGAAGCAGAGAGAAATGGACGATGGTGCTCAGCGCCTTCCCTTTTTATGAAGTCCAGGACTCCAGTCTACAGGATGGTGCTACCACATTTGGGGTACGTCTTCCTACCTCAATTAACTAAGCTAGAAGCTTTCTCATAGACACACTCGGGGGTTTGCCTCCAAGGTAACTCTAGATCGTGTCAAGTTGGCAAGTCATATGAAGCATCTCCAAGTCCCAGGAGCCCTTCAGTGGCATGCTCGCCATGGCTTGGCTTCCTTCACTAGGTTCCACCCCCTAAGAGTTCAAAACCCACCAACAGTTTGCAGCTGGCTGGGAAACCATGGGTTTCCTGTGCTGGGATTACAGGCGTGTTCCACCACAGCTAGTTCATGGGTCACAACTATTTGCTCTTCTTTCTTTTTCTGGGGAAGGTGTGTTGAGATGGGTGTGTGTGTGTGTGTGTGTGTGTGTGTGTGTGTGTCTCACTTTGTATCCCTGCCTGACCTTGAACTCATGTTCATTCTCCTGTCTCAGCTTCTCGAGTGCCAGAGTTCCAGCTATCATGCTTGGCTTGTGCCCCTTCCTTCATTTGTGTTGACCCCCCCCCATGGTTTCCCACATGTGTCCACATCTCTGCGGGGCTGGCATGGTGTCTGTCTTGCAGCAGTCATTCAGTTCGTGCTCGTTCAACATGATCTCCTGCTTTGGAGTTCAGTGGCCAATTCATAGATGCGTGTCAAAGGGCCCCGTGGCTAATTCAGCGCACATCTGGTTTTAGGCTGTAATCACGCCAGCGGATTATCTAGACCAAGGGTTAGTTATCCCTGGTCCATTCTACAGGGTTCGTAATACTTGGAGATCCATATTTCTTAGGTCACGTGGTGGATTGAAGGATGCTGGGAATTAGATGGCCAGGCAAATTTGTCAATGGAGCAGGGAGTTCTGGGTCTGTGGTTGAAGCAAGCCAGAAAGAAGCAGACGGGATGCAATGTTTTGTCTGTTTTAATGTCTGGTTCTTGTGAGGTACACCGGGAAGGTGTTTCTCCAGATTCTGTTTTATCTGGGATTTTAACTCATTTCTAGAAGGTATGGGCTTGTCCATTCATCACTGAGGGGTGGCACCTTGTCAGACCCTCTGATGATGACTCCAGTGACTGAACATTTGAGTGTGGAATAAAGTAGGGTTGAAGAGAGTATCCATTTTCTTTTTTTGCATTCTCGCACGTGTGTGTGTGTGTGTGTGTGTGTGTGTGTGTGTGTAAGTACATGCACGTGTGCATGCATGTTTGTGTGTACATGTGGAGGCCAGAGGACAATCTTGTATGTTTTTCCCCAGGATCCATTAACCTCAATTTTAAAGACAGGGTTTCTCACTGGGACTTGAGACTTGCCAACTAGGCAAGTTGAGGCTCAGGGGCCCAACTAGGGTCCCCTAACCAGTATAAAAATACAAACCACACTCCTGAATTCTTTACAGGGGCCCTAGGGATGTCGGTCAGGCCCTTGTGTTTGCAAATCAAATACTTTACCTATTGAGGAATCTTACCTAGCCCCTCTAGAGAGTTCTTGGTCACCAGACCCCCTAACTGGTGCAAAATGTCATCAGATGTTAAGCTTCTAAAAGCCAAATGGAGTGCGAAATAGAAAGTCAGAACCCCAGCTAGGCCCCTGCTGGCAGGAGGCGTGCAAAGTTATAACTTTTGTTTACCCAAGTGAGCTCAATTGTGTAAAAGCCAGCTGGCACCCAGTCCTTATTGACTTCTTCATTTCCCAGTGCAGTTCCTCTCCACACAGCTCCTCCTCGGCACGGCACGGCCCAGCCGACAGCAGGCTCTGTCTACAAGTAGCTTTCAGCGGCAATTATAGCAGATGTGGTTCCAAATACCCACCTGTCTGGAGCAGAGACCTGGTAGTGTTGGGACTCATCCGACCGTGTCTAAAGGCTTCTCTGGCTGGGCTTGCATCTCTAGTGCTCTTCCTCAGGCCAGCATCCATTTGAAAGGAACATCCCAATCTCATTAGAAAAAAGGAAGAAAGTGGGGTTGCTGCTTCCTTTCCGGTTTGGAGTGGTGTCTTAGTGATGGTTTCTATTGCTATGATAAAACACCACGGGCCGAAAGCAGCATGGGGCGGGGGGAGGGGGGGAAGGTTTGCTTCAGCCTACAGCTTCTAAGTCAATCCTCCAGGGCAGTCAGCGCAAGTATTTGAGGTAGGAATCTGGAGTCAGGAGCAGACTGACCTGCCATAGTGGGGTGCTGCTCACTGACTTGCTCCCCCTGACTTGCTCAGTCTACTTTCTTATAGCACCTAGGACCACCAGCTCATGAGTAGCACCACCCACGGCGAGCAGGGTCTTCACACATCAACCATCAATCAAGAACATTCATCACGGGCCAATCTGGTGGCTGCATTTTTCCAACTGAAGTTTTCTCTTCCACAGTGACTCTGTGTCAAGTTTTGTGTCAACTTCACATAAAACTAGTCAGCACAGTTGGTCACCACAACACCCGACTGTGGTTTTCTCTAGAAGGTTTAGGCTCCTTCCCAACATATTAAAAAATCTTTCCCCTTGAAAGGGACAACTGGTAGGAACAACTGAGAGAATATGTTCATTTTTTATTTTATTTTATTGTTTTTTAGCAGTGTCTTGCCATGCAGTGGTCCTCCTGCCTCAGTTTCCCGAGTGCTGGATTCCAGGAATGCCACACTATGCCCAGCTTGAAGATTAAGTCTATGGTATGTGTGTACGTTATTGATCCTCTCTGTCTTGTGCAGTCATTCTCCTGGTTAGCACCTGCTGTTTTTCCCCAGCGTCTTTTGGTCTGGTTCAATATCATCCTTAAGTCATACCTGTCAATAATCAGGACTGGATGTGTAGGCTGGGCTTCTTTAACTCCCGTCTGGCCAATTTTCACCATGTCCACTAAGTGATGGGCAGTCCCCTCATTGTGCTCACCAACACCGAGCCATGAGAACATATTTATCAGACTCATTATCCATCCGGAGCATTGAGCCCCAGGTCTCCTTACTCTCCTTGTCCTCTGAGAGCCTCTGAATTGCCTTCCATCAGGGAGGCTTGTTCAATAATTGCATTTATCTCTGATCAAGAGTGCTCAGACTTCGTGGACAACAAAGGCTCTGAAATCTTTATTTTGACAGCAATGCAGGAGCTTGGGCAGTGTGCAAGATGACATTTTATAACGTCTACAAACACTATCCGCCGTGGTGGTGTCTAGAGGAAGGCTGGCGGGTTCTGCAGCGAGAAGCATTTAACTTACAGTTTCACCGCTTTCTGCTTACATAAATCTGAGTCAGGTATTAGTCTTAAATTCTTGCCACCTAGTCCATGTAATCGGGACAGCATTGGAACCTGCATTGCAGGGAATTAACCGAAGAAGCATAAGTTCAGCATTTGAGGGGTTGGGGAGATGACTCAGTGGGTGAAGTGTTTGCCTTGCAAAAAGGAAGACCTGAGTGCAATCCCCAGAACTCAGGCGTTAAAAAAAAAAAAATAAGAAAAGAAAAGCTGATGTGATGGTGATAGTGAATGCTTATAACCCAACTATAGCCCAGAGCTCAGAAACGGAGACACGGGGCTAATCTATACTAATGAGCAAGTCTCAGGTTCCAGTGAGAGACTCTGTCCCCTTAAAACCATGCAAGAAAGCAAGCAAAACAATGTGCATGATTCATGAGGAATGACCTCCAGGTTGAGCTCTGGCCTCCACGTGTACACAGATACATGCACATGCATTTGCACGAATATGTGCACCTGTACACAATCATTGTAAATGTACACATAAATAAGTAAATACAAGTTAAAAATGTCTTTGGGATCTGGAGAGATGCTCAGTGGTTAAGTGAGTTCGCTGCTCTTTTAGAAGACCAGAGTTCAGTTCTTTGCACCCATTATCAGGCTGCTTAATATGATCCAGCTCTAGGGGATCTGACACCCTCTTCTGGCCTCTGTGGGTACTACACACATGTGCATGCATCTGCAAATACACAGGCACACACATCATAGTAAACGAAATCTTAAGATAGACATATTATATGTGTAAATATACATTCCGTCCTTGAGGCACAGTAATCACGTACTATGTGTTGGGTATTAGCAAGCCTCGTATCCCAGGAATGGATGTAGCACAACTGAGTCCTGGGATAAGTGAGTTGGAACAAGGGTCACAGGAAATGAAAGTTATAGACTGAGCCAGTGCTCCCAGGGGTAAGTCTCAGTTCTCTAAATGTTTGCTTGTGTATCTTTCTTTCATCTCTGTCCTGCCTTAGGTCTTTTCATAGCTATTGAGCCCCATCTGCTCTCATTTATATTCAGCTGCTATTTAGAATGTAAGTGTTAATTGTCTGCTTAACACCTCATTGCTACTGTTTCGGAGCACTCTGTGTTCCTGCTTCCTCGGTTTACCATCTGCCCAGGGTCCCATACCACTGTGCCATTATCTGTGGTTTCACTGGCTCTCAGTTCTCTTTTAAAACGAGAGGTTTAAAAATAACTCCCTCTATTATTTCTTAAATATATATTTTCTGATTACAAAGGTTGGGTTATAACAAGCAGGAAAAATACCAGGGGGGAAATGAACCTCTATAAACCTTCCATCAAGATGAAACAAGGCTTCACTTGTTAAATATATTTTCTTCCCGTGTTTTTCTCTGAGCTAAATATGTCTCTTATAGTCAGGATCATATTGTATTGGATGAGAGAGTTAGCAGTTCTTAATAAAATAGTCAGCTCAAGCTCAGAGATGAAATGAAGAGATCGGTTAATGCACGTCACCAAGTACAGAATTTTAGGGTCACCTGTTATGTCTCTTGGCTCCATCATCTCCTAGTTCAATTGACAAGGAAACATGGCTCAAGATATAATATTGGTGTGGAAGCACCACACAGACACACATTCACACATACATGCACACACATGTGCATAGTGCAGAGATACTCAACTAGAGTATCTCTTCCCACATAACCCGTGGACCACAAAAAACAGGATATGTGATGGTTAGCTTTAGTTCCAACTTGACAGAATCTAGAATCACCTGGATGATAGCCACCAGGTAACATGAAGTATTACCTTGATTACATTGATTCATGTGGGAAGAGCCATCTTTGCTGTGTGTTGGACCATTACTTGGACAAGGTACTCTGCACTATCTAAGTAGAGAAAATGGGCCAAGCACAAGCAAGTAGACAGTCATTGCTCTGTCTCTGTTATGATGTATGTGACCAGCTGTCATTGTGGCTTCCCTGCCTTGAGGCACTACAACCTAAAACTGCGAGACAAAACAGAACCTTTCTTTCCCTTTTTCTTCAAGTTCCTTTTGTGAGGGTGTGTTAACACAGATGTGAGGAAGAACAGAGGCAAAACTCTGCCTTCATCAGTTTAGCTCAGGAGATCAAGAAAGTGCCCGGGTCTTCGTGTTCATGAGCTTTCAGGTAGTGCTCACACAGATGCTCCTGAGGCCATGCTGATGACCGGAGGTCCACTACTCATGATGTAGTCCTCTGCGGAGGTGAATTCAAGTTCTGCAAAGCCAGCTTCCCAGATGTGTGACCCCTGACTGAGATAACATTTTGCTGAGCAGAGATTTGTCAGATGAAGGGACCTTGTTTCCTCAAGGGTGTGCTTCTGGTAACCTAAATTTCTCCAACCTGGCCTGTCTTAGCTAGGGGTTCATTGCTGTGAAGAGACAACTATGACCAAGGCAACTCTTAAAAGGAGAACATCTAGTTGGGGCTGACTCACAGTTTCAGAGGTTCAGTCCATTATCATCCTGGCGGGAAGCATGGGAGCCTGCAGGCAGACATGGCGTTGAAGTAGCTGAGAGTTTTACATCTTGATTCACAGGCAGCAGCAGGAGACTGCGTTCCACACTGGGCATAGGTTGATCATATATAAGACCTCAAAGCCTGCTTCCACAGTGACACACTTCCTCCAACAAGGCCACACCTACTCAAGTCCACACCTCCTACTAGTGCCACTCCCTATGGCCAAGCATTCAAACACACGAGTCTATGGGGGTCATACCTATTGACACAACCCACAAGGCTCCATTTCTTAAAATTCCCACTACCTCCTGATAGTCCATGAGCTGGAGACCAAGTCTTCAACACTCAGCTTTCTGGAAGACATTAAAGATACATGTTTTAACAACGCTTAGAACAGGAGGGTGAGCAGCTTGGTGGTGAGAAAATCAACGAGTCTACTCCTGTCCTAGTTAACTTTCTACTGCTGTGACCAACACTGTGACCAACAGGGTCATGGGGACGAAAGGGTTCATTTCACCTTAGAGCTTATGGTCCATAAGCAGACACAGTAACTGAAGCAGAGTCCGTGGAGGAACGCTGCTCACTGGCTTGTTCCCTATGGTTTGCTCAGCCTGCTTCATTATACACAAAGGAGCATCTGCTCAGCGTGGCACTGCCCACAGTGCCCTGGGCCCTCCCATGTCAGCCATTGGTCAAGAAAATGCCCCACAGACTTGGCCACAGGTCAACCCAATGAAGCAATTCCTCAGCTGAGTCTCCCTCTTCTCAGAGGACCCCAGTTTGGGTCAAGCTGACAAAAAACAAACAAACAAACACCCAACCCAATGAACACAACATTTCTGAATATTCCTGTATAGAAGTTGTGTGTGTGTGTGTGTGTGTGTGTGTGTGTGTGTATAGGCCAGAGTTCATATCTGGGTATTTTTAAATTAATTTTTTTAGTTTTTGAGAAGGAGACCAAGAAGACTCAGATAGTGAAGAGAGCAACAGGTCACACCACACCTTTCATGGGTTGCAGTGTGCCTGGGGATCTGGGTCATGTGTAATAATAGGATTGTGCAGTAACTTGAGTCTGAAGGTTCCCTTCTGAGTTGTGTTTTCTAAACTCCAGTCTCTAGTTGTAACATTATTATAATTTTTGTCAAATTTGCATTCCATTCCCATTAGTACATAATCACTTTAGTCAGTTCCATTAAATCAGTTAATTCACTTTTCTAAGACAACTTCCTATCAGTAGGGTTAATTGAAAACACCCTTAGTTACTGTAAGTGGGAAAGAACTATATTAATAATAACAACTCTATTAAATTCCAGCCCAGTCTTGTTGACTGCTATTGTCTTTGACCATAGAGCCTGCTGTGTCAGTTATGGGGTAGATGAGCAAGCATGTGTTAAGAGATGGTTTGTGTGAAGTCAGGCAGAGGTCAGATAGAAACAGACCAATGTCAAATATCAGTAGAGAGGTTAAAAGAGGGCTTGCAAAGAAAATCATTTTCTCCCACTGTGAGGGAGTGCCGTTTAACTCAACTCTCCTGTGTCTCAGGCTGTGGGCCAGGCTGCTGAAGTCTTGGAATGGTCTAGAGAACTTTGTTTTAATTGAGAACCTCATACAAGTATACAATGAAGTGTGGTTATATCCAACCCCCACTTTCCATGAAGCTGGGAGAAGGGTGTGTTATGGAGGATGTAGGGGGAGTTGGAGGAGGGGAGTTGGATGTTGTGGGTTATGATCGCTGCCTGTATGTGCAGGGGTTGGAGTGGGGGACTGTACATTGGAATGTGGGAAACCTGCCAGTGGCCACACCCTCAAAGAAGAATGATTCTTTCTTTCTCTCTCTGTGTCTCTCTGTGTCTCTCTGTCTCTGTCTCTCTGTCTCTGTCTCTCTCTCACTGTCATTATCTCTGTCTCTGTAGCTATCAGCTGCCAAAGGCTCCTTGGTAAGGCATGGGGCTTGGAGAACTCCTAACCCATCTATGTGTGCATATTGACTGGCATGTAACCGCAGCTGCTGTGAGTTCATGACAGTGACAGTCACACCATGTCCAGCAGACAGCATGTCATAGCCCTCCTCACCATTCTCTACCTGTCACAGCCTTCCTGTCCCCTCTGCTTGTGATGATGGTCCTTGAGCCTTGACAGGGGTTGGTTGGGGTTCATACACATGTCCTCTTTAGGACTTAGCACGCAGAATCTCTTATTCTCAGCTCTTGATTGAGTTGTTCCTGTCTGCATTGACTAGTACCCACTGCTGGGTGAATAGACAATTTGTTAAACAGACTGACCCAGGGAATCAGACTCCCAGGCTGTGGTAGGAGGTGAGCCCAAGGGTCTTCATTTACCATGTCTCTGTCTACAGCTGACTCTTTGGCTTAAAAAAAAAATAGACCATATTCAAAAGAAAACCACAATGTGTTTTGGAGAACAACCAAGGTTTTTTTTCTCCATTTTTTTAATAAAGTATCTCATTTGTAAAAATAATTTTAAGGTCATAAAAGAGATAGGAGCGCAGTACAAAGATGTTCTGTCCTGCTAGGATGTGTTAATTATGGTTTCCTTATTTGCTCTGTTGTTTTCTCTCTGCCCTATAACCTTTTCCTCTCTCTCTACCGATCACATGTATGTCTGTAAATCTGTACATCTATGCCTGTGTATCTATGTACACGTGTCTATACCCCCTGAACGATTTGAGACTCTAGGATGGTACATTATGTATCCCTATTTCCATAGTTCATTGTATCCTTCCCAAGAATAAGAATATCCTCTTACCTAATTACAGTGCAGTTTTTAACTTAAAAATATTTCTCTTGATGGACTGTTTACCTACCTAGTTTGTGTTCTAATTTTGTTAACTGACAGGTACGTGTAAATCAACATAATAACTGTGTCCCACATATCATCTATGCCCTCTAGGGTAGCTTCTGGTCGATGATCATATAGTCAGTCATTGTATCGCCCCCTTAGTCTTTGACATGGATTGGTTCCTTGGCTTTGGTATTGTAGAAGACTAGATCTGATGTCTCCCTGTCATCCCATGCTCACCATCGCTGGTTGTATGTCATTTCTGGCTGGAATAGTCTATAAATGACAGTGTTCCAACACAGGTATCACACCCAGAGACTCACAGCATTCAAAGATATGCACCATCCTCACCGTTTGGTGATTTTTTCTGTGTGTTTGTGTGTGTGAGCGCTTGCACAATGTCTGGTGTTATTCTCCAGTTTCTATCCATCTTGTGTTTTGAGATATGACCTTTCCCTGGGACCTGGAGCTCTTCAACTACACTAGCCTGACTGGTCAGCTAACTCTTTCCACCTCTCCAGTTTTAGAGTTGCAATCATATGTCACTATACTGGGTTTATTTATGTGAGCCCTAGGGATTGAACTTAGGTCTTGGTGGACGCAAGGCAGCCCCCTTAATCCCTCTGATGACCGAGCCATCTCCCTAGCCTGCCTGTTAGTCACTTGGTCAAGCTGTTGCCAGGGTTTGCCTCTGTACATATGGTATGTTTTCTTTGAAGCTAACCCACAGTCTGTGGGAGGGAAGTTTTAAGAACAAGTTAATGCTTTCTTCTTCACTACTGTGATTCTATATGTGGAGACTAGCCTGAAGGGAAGGGAGAGGAGCTAGAGATGCCATCTAGAAACCTGTGAAATATGTTACTGCAGGCTACATGGGAAATAAAGGAGGGAGAGATAGAGAAAGGAAAGGAGAGAGGGGGAGAGGAGAGAAGAAAGACACACACATACAGAGAGAGAGAGAGAGAGAGAGAGAGAGAGAGAGAGAGAGAGAGAGAGAGAGAGAAGGGCAGGGGGAGAGAGAATGTTGCCACATGTGTGACAACATTCAAGGAGAGGAGGAATTGAAACCCAGTGTATGGACACTTAAAAAATGGGAGATTCACATTTGCCATTTCCACAGTGAAAACAAAATGTAGTCTTAGTTATTGGACTGCTGTAAAGAGGGTTTCGTATATGTTAGTTATGGAAGTAGGAATGCTGGCCTCTATACGTTTACTACTTAAAATTGTGTGTGTGTGTGTGTGTGTGTGTGTCTATGCATATGCACATGCCTGGGAACATGTGAGTGCATGCATTTGCTTGAGTGTCTGACACAGCACACACATGGAGGACAGGAGACAACTCTGCTGTTGGTTCTCACCTTCCAACTTCTTTGAGATCTGGGTCCCCTGCTCCCTGCTGTGCATACCAGACTCTGCAGCCCACAAGTGGCCGTGGTGGATTCTCCTGTCTCCACCTCCCGTCTCCTTGCAGAGGTGCTGGGATTGCAGATGCTTTTGGCCACATCTGGCTTTCCATGGGTTCTGGGCATCCAAAGTCAGGTGGTCACGCTTGCATGGCAAGCACACCCACCAAACCATAGACGAAAGCCTTGTTAACATTTGTTGATTTTTTTTCCTCTTTTCCCAAATCCTCAGGTCTCAGGAAAAGTCAGTGAAAACTCCCACCACGATGAGATCCTCCTTCCCAATCCTCCCTTTGGAGGGCATATTTAACCCTTCCTTTACAATGCACATTTCTTGTCCTTAAACACAAAGAGTGAGTCCTGTAAACAGTATATAATTAGATTTTAGCGTCTAATCAATGTCTTATAATTGGAGTATTTGGTCAATTTACATTTAATTACTGAGATAGCCAGGCTTAATGATATCATCTTGCTATTTGTTTTCTATTTGATTTATTTTTCTTTGTTCCTTTATTCTTTGATAAATCAATGGTTTTTATTACTATATTTCTCTCTTGTGTTTGCCTTTAATTAGACATTACATTATTATTCCTTTAACAGTTTCTCTAGAAATTAATACCTGGATTTATTAGAGTCTTCAAAACAGAACTTTTATCTCTTCCCAAGGGAGGCAAAGATTGGGTAGCTGGTTAATTCAGTTTACTTTTCTCATTTTTTTCTGTGCTATTGTTGTTGTATAGTTAAACTGCTTACATTAATTATTTAATGTGTGTGTGTGTGTGTGTGTGTGTGTGTGTGTGTGTGCAAGCCATAGTGCAGTATAGAGGTAAGAGGACAAATTGTGTAAACTGGTTCTCTCTTTCTACCAAATGGGTTCTGTATTGAACTCATGTTGTTAGGCTTAGTAAAAAGCACCTTTACCTAGTGAGCTATCTTGCCAGGACCCATATGTATATGTATATGTATATGTGTATGTGTATGTGTATGTGTATGTGTATGTGTATGTGTATGTGTATGTATATGTATATGTATATGTGTGTGCATACAAAAATTTATAAAACACCTACTTGAGACAGCAGCTTGATTTCCTGCTCAAGAAGTAATTCTCCTGCCTCAGCCTTCTGCATAGTTAGGTTTACAGGTATGTGCCTGCCTAGCCTCCCCGCCTGCTGGTTCTAAAGTACCCAGTCTGTGGTGTTTCGTTATAGCACAGCCCCTCTCAGAATCTCCTTACCACCTTGAGTCTGATAAGGAATTTACAACAGTGGTGATGTGAAGTTCAGTGAAATCTAAGTGATTATAGAAACCCAATTATATGAAATGAGAACCGTGATAAGAAATTGTGTAAAAACCAAAGTTTTGACAATGAATGGAATAAAGGACTTGGAACAACCAAGTGCAGAAACACAGTTGAAAGCTCCAGCTGTCAAATACTCCAAGTGGAAGAAGAACGCCTGAAGCTGATGACAGGCATTTTGAAATATCTTGGTTAGGAAAAAAAAAAAAAAGAGTAAGAAACATATGGGAAGGTAGGTAAGATGACTCGGCGGGGAAAGGTGTCTCCTGTCAAGCCTGTAGAAGTGAGTTCAAGTCCCAGGACCTCCGTGGTGGAAGGAGAGAAATGAACTAACAAAGTTGTTCTCATGCCACTCACTCATACACATACAAAATAGATTAAAATGGGATAAAAATGGAATGGCTCTTATCACCTCCACAATGCTGGCCTCTGGTCTCCACACAAGCACTGTGCTATGCATATGCGTAAGTACACAGAATAAACAAAAATGTAGTGAAAGTATAGGACACAATAAAACAAATGTTAAAGCTAAGAGTGGAGAAAGCTTATTCAATAAAATAGAAATGTAAAATTCCTTAGTCCTGAGAAAGTGACAGATACCCATGTACAAAACTTGTAGGGCTCTCACCGACATGGCCAGGAAAGAGTGTCATGGTCTTCAAACTCCGACTGTTAGGAGTATAAGACCAAGGAGAAATTTTAACATGTGCAAAACAAGTGCCACAGTATCCTCATTAAAGTAACAGCGGCTTTCTTAGGGAGACCTTACAGGCCAGGAGGATACAAAGTATCGACCTGTTTCAAATCATTAAAGACAGTAACTGCCAACTTCAGCCAGGGGGCTATCACTTAGAAATAGAGAGAAGCAAAGACTTTCCAGCCCCCATCTCCACTTTGTACTGGCTACGCTTCTGTCAGCTTGACACAGCTAGAGGAGAGAATCTCAATTGAGAAAATGTTTCACTCAAATGAGTAAGAGGATCGGGCTGTACTTAAGCCTGTAGGGCAGAAGAATTTTCTTAATTGGGGATTGATGTGGAGGACCTGGCCCCTTGTGGTTGTCTTGAGTTCTGAAAGAAAACAGTCCGAGCAAACCATGAGGCACGAGCCAGTAACCACCACCCCTCCATGGATTCTGCATTCTATAAGTGTATGAAATTCTCAAAGAATAAATGAAATATATTAAAATGATCCAAGAAAACGTCCCCGTAAGAGAACTTATTTCGTTGTTGTGCATGAAAACACACACAGGGGGACACTCAAGTGAGGGAGCAGTAAATGATGGTTAAGCAGATGAGGCCAGAGAGTGGGAGGGAGTAGTTTTATCTGCCAAAAGAAACCGAAAGCTGGAAGGTGAGATGGCTTTCTAGGATGATCAGTGGACTGAGCCAACAGGAAGACAGACTGGATATCTACCCACATCTAATTTATTAGCACCTCATATCATAAAACCAACACCATTAGACCCGAAGACAGGTACAGGCTCCAAAACAGTAACAGTCAGGGAGGTCAACAGCCACTTGCATTAAGAGAGAACTCGAAACCAGCCAATCAACCAACCAAACCAAATAAAGAACAGCAGCAGCAGCAGCAGCAGCAGCAGCAGCAGCAGCAGCAGCAGCAACAACAACAACAACAACAACAACAACAACACCCAAGCAAACAAAGAAGGAACATCAACTGAACCATACCATGGGCCACATGTGCTTAATATACACAGAACATTCGATCCTACAGCCATGGGCTGAGCATGTTTTTATCAGCACATGGACTTTCTCTAGAGAAAGAAGATCCTATCTAGGCCATAGGTAAACTAATGGATGATATGGATGGGCTAGGAGATAGCTCACTGGTACACTTGCAAAGCGATTGTGAAGATCTGAGCTCAGACAACCAGAGCCCATGTAAGGCTGGGTGCTGGAGTTCATGTCTATGATCCTGACACTAAATCCCTGGAAGCTCAAGAGTCAGGTGGCAAGGCACACACACAGCAGTGAATATGGGAAAATATGTGTGAGATAAGTCTAAGATATAAAATGAAGTAAAAATACTTTAACTACAGGCTAAGTCATTCTACTTCAGAAATCTAAAGTTTAGAATCTTCTAAGTCCTAAACTTTTAAATTAAATCAATTAACTCTCTCTCTCTCTCTCTCTCTCTCTCTCTCTCTCTCTCTCTCTCTCTCCCTTCCTTCCTTCCGCCTCCCCTCTCTCTTTCCATCTTCTTATTTATTTATTTATTTATTTATTTATTTTTGAGTCAGGGTTTCACAGTGCAGCCCTGGCTGACCTAGAACTACCTATGTGGGTCAGGTTGGTCTTAAACTCATAGAGATTAGTTCATCTCTGCCTCTGCCTCTCAAATACTGTGATTAAAGATGTATATCGCCACGCCTACCATTTTTTTTTTTTTTTGTGACATGCTCAAGGGCTGAGATGTCAGAGCATCTGTTGGTTTGGATTTGGATTTCTAGACTAGGGTTGCTTGACCAGTAAGATGCATGCAAATATTCTAAACCCTGGAGAAGTTGGAAATGGGATGTCCTCCTCCTCCCAAGTAGATGGGATAAAGGCTTAGTCAGCCTCTGAGCCCAGACAGCATAGACTCTTTATTGATGCTAAAAATCAAAATCAACACACATGTTTTATACACAGAATGATGTTAAAATGTATTACACTGACAAACTATGCAAGAGACTGATGGGCCTGAGGTGGCGGCGGTGTTGTGGAGCTGGGTGAAGTAGCCTCTGTGGGCCAAAGCTGGGCTCAGTCAGAATCCCTGCCCTGGACGGAGGCTAGCGGCTCAGGACTGCTGCTCACATGGCCCACAGGGCCAGCCAAAGAATTAGCCATGGGACTAAAAGCTGGACCAGCATGTGGAATATCTTAAGAAACCTTGAAGGAAGCAGGGGCCATGATGACAAAATTTACCAGCATTCACATGCCCGGAAGGCTTGGAGTAGTCCAGAAAGGTTTCTTTGTGAACTACTTCTTCGGGATTCAGCAGGAATTGGTTTTGTATAAAACCCAGGAGCATGAGGAGATGACTCAGTGGGTAAGGGTTCTTGCCACACAAGTGTTAGGACCTGGGTTCACAGTCCCAGCATTCATACAAATGCTAGGTATTGAAGGATATGCCTGTAAACCCTAAACCAGCAGGCAGGAGCTCCCTGGCCAGTCACTATAGCTGCAGTGGTGAGCTTCTGGTTCATTGAGAGACTCTATCTCAAGGGAATACACAGAATGGCAGAGGAAGACACCTCTGGGACTAGATACACTCAGGCAGATTCTCATACACATGTGAGCATGAATAACGCCCCCCCCCCACATGCACATACAGCAAGCTCATTTCATGCGGAGGAAGCAGCGTAACAGAGGAATCTCTCTTTTTAAAAAAACTTTTAAAAATTATTTATTATTTATTTAATGTATATGAGTACACTGTAGCTGTCTTCAGACACACCCGAAGAGGGCATCGGATCCCATTACAGGTGGTTGTGAGCCACCATGTGGTTGCTGGGAATTGAACTCAAGACCTCTGAAAGAGCAGTCGGTGCTCTTAACCACTGAGCTATCTCTCCAGGCCAGAATTTCTCTTTATAAAAATTATTTTATTATTTTATTTTACCTATGTGAGTATTTTGTTTTCTTGTATGTATTGTACCATGTGTATGCCTGGTGTGCTCCTGGAAGGCATCAGAAGGCACTGGATCTCCCAAAACTGGAGTTATAGATGGTTGTGAGTCACCCTGAAAGATCAGCCAATGTTCTTCGCCTCTAAGTCATCTTTCCAGCCCCCATCATAATGGAGATATGAAAGCAGAGAGCATTTGGTGTCGTCTGTGGTGGGTGTGCCATAGTCTCTGCAGTCACTAATAAGGCCAGCCAGAGTGGGGGATGTTGGCGTGAACCACACAAGTGGAATTGTGATGAACTAGTCCATTTCAGGACCAATCAAGGGGTAAGATAGTGCCTGTCAATCATGGAGCTAGCACACAGTGACCGCGGCTGGTCCCGCAGCTCATCATGGCACAGCTGGTAGAGCATCTATGGAAAATCTTCTGAGATGACAAGAAAAGGGGATCAAGCCCGGGGCTAAAGTGTGCTAGGAAAGTTCTCTGTACTGGTGTCTTCTGCAGGGAAAGGAAACACTGCTTGCAAAATGACCTGAACACACAGGAATAAAGGTCCGGAGTGTCCTGGGGATGGGGAGGCATCAAGTGGGAAAACTGGAGGTTGAGAAATAAAGAAGGGGGCTGGAGAGGTGGCTCAGTGGTTAAGAGCACTGATGGCTCTTCCAGAGGTCCCGAGTTCATTTCCCAGCAACCACATGGTGGCTCACGACCATCTGTAATGGAATCTGATTCCCTCTTCTGCTGTGCCAGAAGACAGCTACACTGAACTCCTATACAATAAATAAACAAATTGAGAGAGAGAGAGAGAGAGAGAGAGAGAGAGAGAGAGAGAGAGAGCTGGGACCAGGAGCCCTTGCTTAAGCTGATGACTCTGTGAAGCAGGCTTATTAAGAATTACATCATCCTACATACTATTTGCAGGGGAACATGGCCAAGGTAATCAGAGAGCTGAATTAGATGATGTTGGCAAAGAGAACACAGAATATCTCAGACATGGCTGCATTAGGACTGATAACCACAGCCCAAGGGAAAGAGCAGGGTCCACAGAAACTGCAGTCTTGATTCTTCAAGGCCCTGGCTCCAGCTCCTGGCTGGACTTTGTCAAGTCTAGTCCTGGATAAGGACAAGGTTCCTTGGTCATTTCATCGGAGCCTCTGAGAAAGTCATGGGTCGGTCTGGCTCCCAAACATCGAATCGAGGTTGTTTCAGCTAGAGTCTATTCTGTGATCCAGTGACATGTGTTTCCAGGAGTCAGCATGAGCCATGCAACTGTGCAAGAGGTTTAAAGGGAGAATGAGGTTATGGGCACAGAGGTCAAAAGTTTAACATGGACGCAGGGAGAAGTGGGGCCTCGTACAAGCAGCAGCGAAGTTTTGTACAGCTGCACAGGTGGACCTAAAGACGGCAGTCAGAATGGTACCTTGTCTGGAACGAGAACTCCACCTTTGCTTGTGCAAAGACTGCAGTTTGTGGGGGTGGATGGCCGAGGTGAGTTTGCGGATTTCCGAGTGGCCTCACCTGGTGAGGCAGCTCTCTGTCTCATGTTTCCTCAAGAGGAAATTGTAGATGATCAAATGAGAAGTTTGTCTCATGCGCAAATTGTTCTCCAGTGTGTCAGCCTTATTGCAGCCCACCGGTCCTTCTGAACAAGTGATTGTTCCTGTGGAGAGTTGGGAGGAAACAGAAGTTACTTTACAAACTTTTCACTTCTAGCCCAGTGTGCGCTGGTGAATCCCTGTAGACCCTAAACTAGGAGGAAGAGTCAGGGAGATTGCCAGCTTGAGAGAAGCCTGGGCTATATAGTAAGACCTTGTTTCAAAAGCAAAATAAAACGAATCCCCCCACCCTCACAAGCACTTCTTTTTTTTTTTTATTAGATATTTTCTTTATTTACATTTCAAATCACAAGCACTTCTGAGGAGTTATAGCAAGGTGGTAGCCAAGATGTTCTGAAAAATCCTCCCAACAGAGACACTAAGTTGAACTGTCAGCCTAGAGCTGAGGAGGCCATGTGAGAGATCATCCTGAAAGACCACAGGGCCTGCCTTCAATATAACTGAAAAAAATGAAAGACGCAATGGGAAAGGCAGGAGGTGGGACTGTCCGATTACTCCACCCCCAGGTCACAGCAGCCCAGCCTGCAGACAGGTGCCCCCTACTTGGAGAGAGCATTCAGTCCAGGCCTTGGACTTGAAACCCAATTATTCGTTCGAGCATGGTAAAACCCAGTTTGGGTACAGCCTCATGATCCCTACTGCCAGGCTAATGCCCGAGGGCTGAGCTTCTCCTTCTGTGGTATGCCAGGTGGTCGACTGTCTTCATCTTTTCTCCATCAATCTCGTGTGGTAAAGCTTGGAGCAGATCGAGAAAGACTCTTTGTCAGGTCTTTGTCTCAGTACTTGGTGCTACCACTACTGTGGTGAGACCCAGCACCCTGTGGAAACTGAAGACCTGGTTCCAGGCCAGAGCTCACAGACAAAGCCTCTGAACTTGCTCTGACATGCTGAGATCGGTGCACTTGTCAGATAGACGCCAGATTTGAGAGAACCAATTCTTGCCTTGGAGTGGGTCTAGGGAACATGCACACTGATACACATGTACACAGCTCTAGAGCAAATACCGTGTGGCTTTGGGTGTTATAGTTTTGGGTGGTGGGTGGTGGGTGGTGGGGATATGAATTTTTTTGGTTGTCCTTTCCTGACATTTCAGCAGAAAATTTGTGCTCCCCCCCCAACCCCCGAAGTAGGATTTACTGGCTCACTTAATCTGGAAAGAATAGTGTCTGCTGCCTCCGGGTCCCATCTTCCAGCTCCCTGGCCCTGAATGCCTTTGTCACTGGTCTCTCCCTCTCCCTTCTTTCATGGGTGTTCAAATGTTTCTCACTGTCCAGAAATGGTGCTACCTCTGGGTCTTATCCCAGCCCTGTTAGCGTTCTGGTCAGGGACATGCTTGGTATGTTTAATCTAAATTGCTTGCTCTGGCAAATGCGATGCTTTCTGTGTGCCTGGCTTCCGCCTTCGGGAAAATCAGCTGGGCATTATCCTTCAGCCCACCAGCATGTCACTGTTGTTAAACTGTCCTCAGCGTTCTCCAGCAGGACAGTCTGTCTCTTTCCTTCAGAGCTGGCAGATTTGCCGCTGTGACTGCAGTAGTCAGGGAGACGTGCCGAGACCACAGAGGGAGGAGCTTATCACCTATGGGATGAGATCCTCAGCATCCTGAAGCTCTCTCTGGTATAGCACCTCAACTCCATGCCAATACTTAATGCAGAACCTCAGGTTCATGATGCACTTTCTATGCACTGTGGATATGAAGGTAGAAGACAGCCCAGCTGGGGATACACTGTCAGGCAGGTTGGAAGGTTTTAATGGAGTAGATACTTATATGTTAACCTGTTAAACATAGGACAGGATCATCATAGTCAATTCACCATGGTAACCCTTTTACATTTTAATTAATTTTTTTTTTCTGTTGTCTGGCTATATCACCCCTGCTGGTCTTGAAGTCATGTCTCAAGCAATCCCACTGCCTCAGCCTCCTGATCAGCTGGAGACTCTCACCACCCCCTTATCTTTTGCAGTAACTCTTAAGTGATTTGGGGACCATCTGTATATCTGTTGTGCCCATCAGGCATGGGGAGATGAAGATTCTTGATCTTCAAGACCTGCCAAAACAGGATCTCTGGGAAGCAGTTTACATTTTAAATCTTGTTAGTCCCACACTCCTCTTAGGGTCCATGGAAAAGAGGGAGAAGCTGGCTTCCACAGAAGCTTCTTTCTTTGTATTGCTCTACCACTGAGCCAAATGTTCAGTTCAGATGTTTCCAGAACATTGTATTCCATGGGAAATTAATAGAAAGTTTAAACCACCAATTTTCCTCTCATTTAAAGCAGATATACCCTATGCAGATTGGATGGATTCCTGGTGGGACTTTCTCTGACTTCCTCACCGTCCTGAGCTGAGCCTCTTCAACAAGGCTGCCCACGCTCATCAGCTCTGCTGTACGAGCACCCACATTACACCCTGGAGACTGCTGACCTCATATTCCATGCTATGGGGTAGGGGGTATTTTTCCACTACTGGCAGCTTCTAGTGGTGACATGGGCTCCTGATTGTTCATTGAGCTGGCCTTTGGGACTTGTATCTGAATTGGCTCAGCCGCATACCCCTATTTCCCCCACCCCCGTTTGCGTTAGTTACTTAGAACTGCTCTGGTAGAATACCCACCAGAATCAATTTACAGCAGGGAAGGAAGGCTTCTTTTAGGCTCAGAGTTTTAGTCTGTTATGGTAGGGGAAGATTTGGCTGCTGTGGTGGCAGATGAGCATGGCCAAGGCTCTCTACTAGGCCACAGATCAGGAAGTAGAAAGCTCAGGTTTCAACTAGAAACAGGTATGGCCTTTAAGGTCTGAGCTGAATGACCAATTTCTGCTAATGTGGCCGTATAGCCCTTTTGTGGTTTAAATGAGAATGGCCCCTACAGGTTCACACATTTGAGTCCTTAGTTGGTGGAACTGTTTGGGAAGGATTAGGAGGAGCGGGGTTAGAGGATGTCTTTGTGCACTGTTTATTCACTTGAGTGGTGATTTCTGTACCCAGGGATCTGGTTGCAGTGTGGACTTTGGTATTGCCATTATTTATGAAGCATCTACTGACTCAGGGCTTTATAAAACACTATATTCCATCACCTTCTGATTGATTAAAATAAAGGCTGAACAGCCTATAGTTGGGCAGGGGACGTAAAGGTGGGGCTTCCATGCCCAGAGAGTGGAAGATGGTCTCAGGTGGGGACCAGGGGCGTCACCATTGGGACACAAATGAAGAAGGAAGTTCCAGAGGGAGACCAAGATGGCAGGTGATGGGCTGTATGGCTGGTAAGTAGGCAAGGCCAGCTTTGTGTGCTTAGAAGAGCTTAGAATGTCTGCCCAGCTATAGTGCCTGAAGCTTTTAATAAATATAAAAGGTCTTTGTGTCATTATTCAAAACAAAGGTGGAGTAGGAAAGCTCTTACTCTTACTGTATGGCCTTGTTGGAAGGGGTGTGTAACTGAGGGTGACCATTGAGGTTTCAAAAGCCCACATCATTTTCTGTTAGTTTCTTTGCTTTGTGTATGTGAGTCAGATATAAGCTCTTAGCTACTACCCCAGTGCCATCCCAAGCCAGCCTGTCCACTGCTATGCTCCCTGTCATGATGGTTATGGACTATAACCATCTAAAACTGTAATCATCAAGCAAACACTTTCTTTATGTGGCCTTGGTCATGGTGTCCTATCACAGCAATAGTAGAGTAACTAAGGCAGTCTCTAAGATTCTAAGCCTCCTCTAAGATTCTACAGCCTTTGAGTACAGCATCAGCAGGTGGGGATATAGTATTCAAGCACATGAGCCTTTGGGAGATATGTCATGCCCAAACTATAACAGTATCCTGAACTTACTACTTAATTAGGAAAAGGTTCCTTGAGCTGTTACTACAAGATGCGAATGCGATCTTTATTGGTATAGATGCTTTCCATGCAGTGAAGCTATTTGCTAGACTTGAGAGCTGATGGATGCTACCCACAGAACTGTGGTAGTTGGCAACAGGGGAGTCCTTTGCAGGATGTGGCATGATGTACTATTTTATAAACTGTGAGTTATTTATGATGGACTGTAGCCGGGCACAGTACAGGGGGTCAATGAGAATTTTGACTACTCAGGGGCACAATGATTAGCATCCTTGGCTACTGAAGTGAGATTTGGAAGGAGGGCAGAGGAGGGGGAGAACTTGGTAAGATGTCTTTGAAGGATGCCTGCTGGAGGATGCAGATGTTGTCTGGGAGACAGTGTATCTGCTGCTATGACAGTGTATCAGTTGCTCTGACAGTGTATCAGTTGCTCTGACAGTGAACCAGTTGCTGTGACAGTGTATCAGTTGCTGTGACAGTGTATCAGTTATGGTGACAGCATATCCATTGCTGTGACAGTGTATCTGTTGCTATGACAGTGTATCAGTTGCTCTGACAGTGAATCAGTTGCTGTGATAGTATGTATCAGTTGCTGTGACAGTGTCTCAGTTACTGTTCTGTTGCTGTGGTTAAATGCCCTGGCCAGAATGAATTTATGGAAGAAAGTCTTTATTTTGACTTACAGTTCCAGAGAATGGAGAGTCCATCAAGGTGACAAGAAGTGGCAATAGGCAGGAAAAGGAAGACAGCAAGAGCAGGAGGTTGGCTGGTCACATTTCAATCACATATAGGACACAGGGAGAGAAAATAGGTGGTCAGGTGAGACTAAAAACCCTCAAAGCTTGCCCCCAGTGACATATTTCCTCTAACAAGGCTCCATCCCTTGAAGGTTCCATTACTTTCCCTAAACAGCCCATCAACTGAGGACCAAGTATTCAAACTCAGGCACCTATGAGGGACATTTCTCATTCATACCACCCTAGACAGGAATATTTTCTGGTTGCATCTTTTCTCCCAAGGAATGTAAAGAGAACAAATCGGAGTGGTAAATGGCTCCACACGGCAGCAAATAAGCAAGTTGCCCTGGGGAGAGACATGAAATCCCTCTTCAAGGATTACATATGGCTTCCACGCCCTTGGGCTCAGCAGAAACCCCAGCTGTGGGATCTCTTAGGCAATTATGGGAAACTGCTCAGCTCACAAATCTGGGGCAAGGTTTGTCTTTGAAGATTTTCTTGTTTCGTCTATGATTTCCATCTATGGGTTCTTCCTTGGACAGAATGTGTTGCTAAGGCAGCTTTAAAACATTTTCCCTCCTGAATCTACTTCCATTCTCTTCTGTGAGAGGTTTGGGAGTACAGGGAGGCTTGGTACCCTCCTGCTGGAGTCTTGAGAACAAGACCGTGACTGAGGCTAGGATATATAGGACACATAGATGCTGCATACCATCCTTAGTCACTTGTCCCAGTATGGAAGAGTCCTTGTCTGGTTGCTGTTGGAGCCCTTTTATACAAATCAGGATTGGGGGGATCTGGGGAAATAGTCAACTTTTTATTTACATATTTATTTTTTATTTGCTATATTCTTTATTTACATTTCAAATGATTTCTCCTTTCCTGGATCCTCCCTCCCTGAAAGTCCCATAAGTCCTCTTCCCTCCCCCTGTTCCCCAATCCACCCCTTCCCACTTCCCTGTCCTGGTATTCCCCTACACTGCTGCACTGAGCCTTTCCAGGACCAGGGGCCACTCCTTCCTTCTTCTTAGGCATCATTTGGTATGTGAATTGTGTCAGGTATTCCAAGCTTCTAGGCTAATATCTGCTTATCAGTGAGTGCATACCATGAGTGTTTTTTTGAGATTAGGTTACCTCACTTAGGATGATGTTCTCCAGTTCCATCCA
Organism: Apodemus agrarius; assembly: GCA_964023405.1. Taxonomy (NCBI): domain Eukaryota; kingdom Metazoa; phylum Chordata; class Mammalia; order Rodentia; family Muridae; genus Apodemus; species Apodemus agrarius. The sequence goes on along the minus strand of OZ030015.1, from coordinate 41,458,745 downwards.
TTTGTCTAAGATTCATGAATTCATTGTTTCTAATAGCTGAATAGTAATCCACTGTGTATATATACCACATTTTCTGTATCCATTCCTCTGTTGAGGACATCTGGGTTCTTTCCAGCTTCTGGCTATTATAAATAGGGCTGCTATGAACATAGTGGAGGATGTATCCTTATTACATGCTGGCGAATATGTCCAGGAGTGGTTTAGCAGGGTCTTCCGGAAGTATCATTCCCAGTTTTCTGAGGAACCACCAGGATAGTCAACTTTTAAAAAAACGTGTAAACATTAGGATCTGAGATCTGCTGGAGACAGACACATTCCTGAAGTTTGCTGCTCAGCCAGCTTAGACTATTTGATGAGTTCTGCATCAGTGGCTTAAACAATCCATGGCAACAAAGTCACCATTCTGTGGTTTTGAAGTGTGAGTGTTGCTTGGGCCTTGGCTTCAGAGTGTTACAAAGCTTTAGAGTATTGTGTAGGGCCCTGGCATCATCTGAAGGTCCCTTGCAGGGGAAGAGCTGCAATTTAGATTCCCAATTCCAGGGCTGATCTTGTTCTTGTGAGCTGTTGAACTAAATGTCTCAGTTCCTGACTCTTGACTGGATGCCTTGCTGTGCCTGTGTCTCCAAGATGTCAGTCTAATTTATTAAAGTACAAACCCTGAGAAGGAAATCCAGACAGCCCAATTAGCAATATATAAGTGGCAGTCTTTTGTACATACCTACAGAAGCCACACCCAGTCCCATAATTCCATAGTGAAAAGCACATTACTCAGTGGGAGGGGATCATAGAAGGCCACAAATAGCAGGAAACAGGAATCATTTGGGGGTCACAGTGAAGTCTATCTATTACAGAATTGAACTTACGGGTCAAAGAGGAGGTGCACAGAAGTGTTACTACAAACAAAATGGCAAAGCTATTTTCTAGAGTGTCTATAGCCTTTGATGTTCTCAGCCACAGCAGGAGAGTCAGTTTCCCCATTCTCTTAGCATTTTACATTTCCAAACATTTCTTATAGTCTTATCTACTGAGTGTGAAATATCCCAATGTGGATATATAATTTACATTTTTTCTGATGGTTGATAATGCCAAACATCTTTTAATTTTAAGAAAGGGTTTCTTTGTGTAGCCTTGACTGTCCTGGAACTAGCTCTGTAGACCAGTCTGGCTTCACAGAGATCTGCCTGCCTCTGCCTCCCAAGTGCTAGGATTGAAGGAGTATGACACCACTAACTGGACTCATTGTTTGAACCCATTTTAACGGAGTATCTAAATTTTGTTGCCGCATTTGAGGGTAATTTTCCTTATATTGTTGATTTATAAAATTCCTTTTCATATGTTTAGTGCTAGTGTCTCTTACGGATGAGGCCTCCTTATTCCTTACATTTGAGTGTAGTGCCCACGGAAGCCAGAATGGGGTGGTGGACCTCCTGAAGCTGGAGTTTCGGGCAGTTGTGACTGCCTCTTGTGGGTGCTGGGAATTGATTTGGGAATCTCCAGGAACAGTACACAATTGTAACTGCTAAGCCATTTCTTTAGCTCCATTCCTTTCTCTTAATCTTACAGATAAGAGGTACAGTCATCTTTGAGTGTCTGTTTGGGAATAGCTACAGGAATCCTTCTCCCCACATTCCAAATACTAATGCCTGTAGAGGAGCAGGTCCTAAAGGACTATTTAGTATAAATGTTAAACGATATAACATTTGTATATAACCTGTGCCCACTGTTTGTATTGTTTAGACTATCTCTGGATTGCTTATATTACCAGATAGAATATAAATTTTGCATGTATAATAATGCCAGTCATATAGACAATGACAAGAAAAACTGTATACATTCTGTGCAGAGAATGTACTTTTTCTGAATATGTACATGCATTCCTAGTTGAATCATAGTATAGAAAAGCTGTAGACATGTAGAACCCACTCTCTGCAGCACAGGGGCATTGAGTGGTGCTAAGGAACAGCAGGGAGACAGAGGATTTTGTGTTTCACCATGATATTGAATGAGTTTCTTTAGGCTTTCTCAATCAGATTGAGGAGATGTTTTTCTGTTCTGGTTTGTGGAGAGTCTTTATCCTTAATGACTCTTAAATGTTCTCAAATGCCTTTTTTCATGTATTGATACCATAAATAATTTCTCTATTTTGTAATATAGAAAATTATAGAAATTTTGATTGTTGAATACATTTTGAATTCCTAGGGCCTGACTTGGTCATTATAAATACATATGAATATGCACACACACACACACACACACACACACACACACACACCCTATATTATGTATTTCATCCACTAAAACTTTGTTGAGGATTTTGGTACCTGTATTCATGAGGACTACCATCTGTAAGTTTCCCATAACATTACTGTCTGGTTTGGACATGAAGGAGGTTTGATGTGAAATGCCCTCCACAGGCTCATATGCTGGATGCCCAGATCCAGCTCGGGGTGCTACTTTGCAGACTGTGGAGCCTTTAGATGTGGGGTCTAGTTGGGAGAAGCCATCACTGGGGATGGGCTCTGAGAGATCTTACTTCCTTCTACCCTGAACTTGTGGATGGTCACCAGCATGGACTTTCACTGCAAGGAGGAATCTACTCCACCAGGTCCTCCTGCTAAAATGGACTGTATATTCTGAAACTGTGAGTTATAACAGGGCCTTTCTCCCTTATGTGGTTCTGTCAGGGATTTTGGTTCCTAAGATGAAAAAGAAAGTGATGTAAAGGGCAACCTTGACTTTGCAAAATCATCTGGGAAAATTTTCTTGTCCATGACTCCAAAGTTTTATGAAAAACTCTTTATGTTATTTTTTACCTAGGGTTTGATGATACTTACTCATGACTTAAATATGGGTTGGGGAATGGTATTTAATATAATTTAGCTACAGGGCTCAAGAGATGGCTTTTGCGGAGACTTGAGTTCCGTTATCAATCACCCACATCAGGAAGCAGATAATTGTTTCCCACTTCATCTCTAAGGGAATCAGACACCTCTGACCCCTGTGTACACTAGCACTCACATATTTACATATTCTACCCTACCTCAGACACATAGTACACTCCCATAACTAAAAAAATAAAAATGGTTCTTAAATATCCCAACTAGCATAATACATTCCAAGCTGCTTGTCTTGGTCATTATTCTATTGCTGTGAAGAGATACCCAGACTAAGAAAGCATTAATTGTGGGCTTGCTTAGTTTCAGAGGTGTGTCCAGAATCATCATGGCATGGAGCATGATGGCCCACAGGCAGACATAGTACTGGGAAAATAGCTGAGAGTTATACAGCCTGATCCAAAGTGGGGTGCAGGGAACAAGAGATGAGAAACAGAGAGACAGAGACAGGGACAGGCTGAACCATTCATGGGCTTTTTAAACCCCAAAGGCCACTTGCAGTGACACACTTTTTCCAACAAGGCTAAACTTTCTAATCCTGTTCAAGTAGTACCACTCCTTGATGACTAAGCATTCAAATATATGAGTTCATAGGGGTTCATTCTTTCTTTTTTAAGAATTTAACTTATTTATTTGCTTTACACATCAATATGAGCCCTGTCCTCTCAGTACCCTCCTCACACAGATCCTCTCCTTTTCCCCCTTTTCCTCCTTCTCCCCAGATCATCAAGCCATGCCAGAACTAAGTGAATCCTCTCCCACTGAGGCCAGACAAGGTGGCCCTGTTAGGGGAACAAGCTCTATAGGTAGGCAACAGATTCAGGGACAGCCCCTGCTCCAGTTGTTGAGACACCTGCATGAAGACCAAGCTACATATGTATGGTCAGCCTAAGTCTATCCCATGCTCATTCTTTGGTTGACGGCTCAGTTTCTGGGAGCCTCAAAGGATCCAGGTTAGTTGACTCTATTGGTCTTCCTGTGGAGTCCCTGTCCTCTTCAGGGCCCTCAGTCCTTCCCTCAACTCTTTCATAGACTCACTGAGCTCCATCTAATGCTTGGCTGTGGGTCTCTGCATCTGTTTCCATTGGTTGCTGAGTGGCACCTCTCAGAGGACACTTATGCTAGGTTTCTATCTGCAAGCATAACAGAGTATCACTAAGTGTCAAGGATTGGTTCTTGCCCATGGGATGGATCTCAGTTTGGCCCAGTCATTAGTTGGCCCAGCTCTGCTCTATCTTTGTCCCTGTACATCTCATAGGCAGGGCACATTTTAGGTGAAAGGTTTTGTGGATGGGTTGCTGTGCTTATCTCTCCACAGGGAGTTCTGCCTCCCTATAGGAAGTGGCCACTTTAGGATCCATCTCCCTCAATGCTAGGAGTCTCAACTAGAGTTGCCTATAAGGACCATTCTTATCCAATCTACCACATCCCACTCCCTGGCCTCCATAGGCTTATAGCCAAATCATAATGCAAAAATTCATTCAGTCCAGCTTCAAAAATTCCCTTAGTTTTTCACCATCTCAAGGTTGCTTCCACGTTCAAGGTCTTTTCTAAGATTCACAGTAATCTTGTCACTGTAACCCCCTTTAAAATCAAAATAAATAGCAGATCATATTCTTCTAACATACAATGGCACAGGATATACCATTCCAAAAGGAAGAAAGGGAGCATAGTGAGGAAAGGCTGGACCAAAGCAAGACGGAATGACAGCAGGGAAATCTCCAAGTTCTGCATCTCCATGTCTAACGTCAAAGCGCTCTTAAGAACTCCAACTATTTTCAGCTTTGTTGCCTGCAACACACTTCTCTCTTTTAGGTTGGTTCCACACCCTGCTATCAGTTCTTCTTGGCATGTATCCCATGACTCTTGTATCTCCAACATCTTGGGGTCTCCAAGGCTTCACCTTCACAGCTTGACTCAATGGCTTCTCTGAGTCTCCATGCAGGAGCATCCTTGACACACACTTCGACTTAGTGGCTTTCTTTAGCTACAGAGAAAGATTCCACAACTGCACCCCCCTTTGTATCCTTGTCTCTAAAGCCATAACCAGATGGCCAAAGCTGCCAAGTTCTACTGCTTGGTGGGGCCAGAACTTGGCCTTCTCCTTCAATTACATTTGCATCAGCTTTATGTTGCTGATATTTTCCTTTACTGCTTAAGCTTTTCTTTAATTCTCTTTCACAAGCTGGAAGCTTAGCAGGTTGGAATCTTACCCTGATGTCACCACTCTCTTTATTCTATTCAGCATCAGGCTTTTCTTTAAGCTGTTTATATCCTTGAACACTAGACTTTGCTCCAACATCATATTTCCTGGAGCTCATCTTCTCAAACATTATATTTTGTATTTTTCCTTGTTCAGCTTGTTCCCTTTAATTATAGACTTGCCTAAGACTGACCACTAATAGATCTACATAAGAATGACCACAATAACCATGTCACACAGTCAATATTAGGCTGTCTTGAAATCTCCTCTGCTAACATCATTAATTTAAAACTTCAATTTAGTTTCTGGCGGATTTTTGGACAAGGGCAGAAATCAGCTACATTCTTTGCCAAAATATCACAAGAACAGACTCTAGGCCATTTACTAATATTCTTTTCTTAAATCTCTTGGGCCAGGCTGTCATAGTCTATGTTGCTCTCAGTACCTCTGTCTTCTATGCTGTACTAGTATGATCCATTCACCCCTCTGCCCCCTTTAAAGCCTTCAACTGATTTTCCAATACAAAGTCCCAAAGTCCAAAAACAGTATGGTTAGGCCTGTCACACAACATCCTGACCTCTGGTACCAGGTTCTAGGGATTGTACTCAGGTCACTTTGCCTTCTGAGCTACCATCCAGCCTTACCCACCAAGGCTTTATTTTACTGCTTTCTCCATCATAGATCTTTTTAAAAAGTAGATTTGAATTTGTTAAGGGGCATTTCTCTCCTACAGATGTTAAGAACAAGGATTAAATGAAAGAAGGCTTTCTGAGGGAAAGTAAGACCCAGTAGGCAGAACTGATGTGTTTTCTCAAGGGAAGCTCCCTCCTTCTACAGCCTTTGACTGTGGGCTCTTTGTCTATTGCTTTTAGACATGATTTTCTCCAACATAACCCCTGAAGCCTATAAAACTTACCATTAAGTATGTCCTTCCAACCTCAGCATGCTCTGCTGTCACTTTTCTTTTATTCCAGAACGTTCTGAAATCATCTCTCCCCCCCCCCATATAGCTCATGGCACTCTTTAATTTATAAATACCTAAGAGTTGTTCAAGATATCATACAGTTGATGATTTTTGAATTAATTTTGTTGCATCAAGAATGTAGTGCCTATGATATCATCTTTGCTTCACATTGTGGTCTAATCCGGTGAATGTTTTGTGTGTATTCCTGTATGTATGTTCCACAGTTCCTGGCAATGATGCTTTATATAGAATTAGTTTAAATTGGCTGGCTGTGTTCTCCACACATACTGTCTATGCCGTGTTCTGGTCTACTTGCTGCATCAATTACTGAGCAAGGAAGTTAATGTCTTCTACTCTGATTGTGAAATTGTTCAATCCTTTTCTTTCCTTTCAAGATACTGAATGTATGGTATTAGTTTAATGAATACCCACATTCTAAGGCATCTTGGTAAGTTGGTCTTTTCATCCTCTGAACTGTACCTACTTATCTCTGTTAATATGTGCCATGAGTTACAACACACATTGACTTTGTTACAAACCTTTGCATGGTACATTTTCCCTTCTTATTTCCATCCTTCCTGTGTCTTATGTTTAAACATGACTTGTGCTTCATCAAGTATGACAATTTCTGCTGTTTAATTGGAGCATTTTACTCAGTTATATTTGGAGCAGTTACTGATATGGATGGATTTTAATTGGCCATGTTAGTATTTTTTTCCCTCTCTCTGTCCATTGTTTCTGTTTTCCAATTTCCCTCTTTGTTGAGTATTTCATCATGTTGTATTTTTAGTGCTTACTAAAAGGATTATAATAAAAAGCTCACTGCTGTGTAATTTAAATTGGGATTAAACAGCTTCAGCTTCTCTATAGGAACGTCCCAAGAATACACATCCATTTTTAGTCATTTCCATCTTTCAGTTTCTTTCAGGCTTTTTGAGATAGAGTCTTATATATAGGCCAGTGCTGCTGGCTTTGTGTACTTTGTAGGTTCTTCTTTTCTCCACACAGTTCCACCCCCTTTTTCCCCACCCTTTCACCCCCTAACATTAGATAGAGGAGAAAAAAAGGATAGCAAGGAAAGAGGGTGATGTTATCATTAGATTACTTCCTGCTGATTAGTGGTATCAAGTTCTTTGGGGCAAGTTTGATCTTCTCCATCAGGATATCTAATTCCTTCTTTGTTTTGTTTCTTCTTTGTGCACAACTACTTAACAAACTGTGACCAACAATAACCAACAGCAACCAACCAACAACCCACAACCTATCACCAACAACTCATCACCACCAACCAACAACCCATCCCCCCTCTTTGGAGCCCTATGCGTTCATAACCCTCTGAAAAGTCTCCAGAATTTCAAATGTCACACAATTGCAGAAACTATCTACCACTGGCAAAATCATGTCCCTGCTAGAGCATGAGGCAAATCATAGTCAATTGCTGAAGTACCCCTGTATCCCACACCTGGGATTAAAACAAAAACATACCCTTAAAACATTTCTGTACTTTTAAAAGAAACCAAAATGCCAAAGTTGTTGTCACAGGCCAGGCTTGCCTTAAATTCTTAATGCTTCTTTGCTACCTCTCAATGTTGAGTGACAGGGCTGCATTGTCCCATTTTCCTTTTGTTTTAATTTTTAATTTTTATTATATATGTATTTTTGCCATATACTTTAGTCACATGCATTATTATTTTTATTTAAATACTGAAGGCTTTTTTAAATGTTTAAGAGAAGAAATTAAAAACAATCTTTTAATCCAAGTATTATATATGTTTATAATTCTAGCACTTGTCTAGTTGAGGGTTGAGGATCATGAGTCATGAGACCAATCTAAGCATTGGTATGAGATCCTGCTTCAAAATTGAAAATCAAACAGAAAAACAACCAATAAGCTATACTTTTAGGATGCTTAGGTGCTGCAAACCGCTGCCCCTTGTGGAAGGTTTGGTCTCGGGGAAACGGGATATCCTGGTCATGAAGGTACAAATTTGGTGGAAAAATGACACGCAGACAGCAGGTTTGGTTACATACTGAAAACCGTGTCATTTCTCCAGTAAGGAGCCCCTTTTTTGAGTACAAGGTTCTGAATTTACATATTAAAAGATGTAGCAGGCCAGGCAGGAACAATTAGCATAACCATACAACACAAAGAAATGCGAAAATCCGCCAGGTAAAATGTATCCCGTGTAAAAAGTTTTGAAACTCAAACATAGACAGTAACAACTTTAGTCTAAATGAGTCTTTATGAGTAAGCTCTATCTAACATCTGGCTTTTGTCTGTAAAACTTGAAGTCTCCTATATCTTGTATGAAGCAGACAAGCCAAATTCTGAAATTTTTCCTTAGGTTTCACATAGCCTCATTAATATTTCATGAGCTGAAATCTGAGCTACACCTGGGTAAGTCAAAGACATTTTTGTGATGACTTCCTAGATGGCTGGTGACTTCCTAGATGACTGGCATTAGCAAGTCAAAGGCGGCAGCTCCTGCAAGCCTCCATTGAGGAAGCTCTGAGCTTAGCGCCAACTCAGCCGTAGATACTCTAGTCTGAGCCTATTGTTTCAGACCAGACTCGAACCTGAGTATTCTGCAAAGACTTTTATCAAAATAACAAAAGGGACTTCCCGGAAGATTTTTTACTTGCAGTATCATATTTTCCATGGGACTTCTGTCTCAAACTAAATATGACTGAAGCAAAGCATCATGGTTCCAAAAGGAGGTTACTGGCCAGTAATAATACTTCAAAGAGTAGGTTACAAATTATTCTCTCAAATCTACATGGTCTTAGCTACCAGGAATAAAAGAAATTTAGAAAGGAAAATAAATTGCCAAATGAAAATTATGGCTTCTAAGTTGTGGGAACTCGGCAAACCCTAAGAGGAATTTTTCCCGCCTCAGTTCTGCAGAATATTATCTTACAGAAACAATTAGGGCTACTGCACTTAGGTATGGTCAAATAATTCTATAAAAGAAGGAAAATAGGCTTAGAGAGGAGAAATGATTTGTTCACAGTGGTGTTAGATGTTAGTGATGACAATGTTGGTGAGTAATATGGTGGTCATAGTGATGATGATGATGATAATGATGATGATGGAGGTCGTGATGGTGATGCTGATATTCATGGTGGTGATGGGGGTTGGTGGTTTGAATTAAAATAGCCTTCATAGCTTCATATGTTTGACTATTTGGTTCCAAGTTGGTAGAACTGTTGGAAAGGATCAGGAAGGATACACTTATTGGAGGAGTTATGCCACTGGGGGTGCACTTGAGGTTTCAAAAGACTTGGGCTATTCCCAGTATGCTGTCTGCTTTCAGGATGTGAGTTCTCAGCTGCTGCTCCAGTGCCACGCCTGCTTGCCTGCTGCCATGCTCCCCACCATGATAGTAATGCACTCCTATCCCTCTGGAACCTTAAGCCCCAAATAAACCCTTCCTTCTATAAGTTGCCTTGGCCATGGTGTTTTATCACAGCAATAGAAAATAACTAAGGCAATGGTAGTGGTAGTGATTGTGATAAAGATGGTAATGGTGATGATGGTAGCGATGCTGATGTTGATACTGATGTTAACGATGGTGATAGTGATGATGATGATGACGATGACAAAGAGTAGGTCTATCATTTTTTCAATCTATAGGCAACTGAGGCACTGTTCTAAGTACGCTACATAAACTTTTATCATTTAATCGCTCCTCAACTTGAACAATACAATTTCAGTCATTAAAATAATTTATTTTATACACAGGGAAACCAAAATATATTTATATTAAAGAGCTTGCCCAAATGCCACCCAGCTTGGAAGTAGTTAAGGTGGTGACAGAACCCAAGATTCTTGACTCTTATCCCAGGGCTCTTGTCATACTAATCAAAGGACAGATGTAGGCGGGACCCCTCTCATGTAGAATCTGAAACCTGTTTCATGTTCACTTGCAGAAGTTAGCAGTATTGTGGTGTGGAATGCCCTTGTAGGCTGAATGAATGAGGGTGTCATGGGTGGTAGGAATGGCCTCACTGGGAATGGGTTCCAAGTCACTCTATGGTGACACTTACCGATGAGATACATTTCCTTGACAAATAAGTATCTAATGGATTAGGTCTCATCTAATTATGCATTCTGCATCAAGCTGCACCTCTCCTTTGCCTGTCGTGGCTGCATAATTAAACCTAATGTACTTTTAATGATGTCTTCTTAATTCGGAGCATTTGTGTGTAATTAGCATCAAACAGGGATGAGCTGTCTTAGGTCCAGGGGCTGTTTCCTTTATTTGCCCTACACAGCTCCAGTTCAGATATGAATCCATCTCAGATTTCAAGGCTGGAAAATGTTGGCTTGGTTGGGGCAAAGAGGGCTCGTGATGATCAATCAGTCTCAATTTGAGTCAACAGCATGGTCATTTGCTCTAGTCTGGCTTGAATCACAACTTCTAAGTTCTTGAAGGCAGTTTGTAGCATGCCTTTTGATGCTTTGATCCTGAGCTGCTGATGGATTATGAGTAAAGGAAAGGTCACAAGGTAGAGCCTCAGAGAAAGAGCAGTGGATAGGGAGACACACACACTGCCTCCCACCAGTGACAGCCCTCTCCGAACCTCACTTGTTTTATCTACAAAAGGAGAAGTTATGCTGAATGGCATTTAGGATTCTTGTTCTCTAGACATTACTTAAATATGACTTTCCTATTGCTTCCCTCATACTGACCTCCTACCCTCCTTCTTTACAACTCAAATGATTTTCTTCTGAAACTTGGCTCTGTACACCTCCCCTCCTCAGCCATCTTCTATTAATTTTACAAGTCACCAGGATTTGGTGAGTATTTAGTACACACTAGACATCAATGTTTGGTGTCTTAGCCCATCCTCAACCGTCCCATACAGTTAGCCTCTAGAGTTTCTGCTTTCATTGGCTGAAACAAAATACCCGACAAAAGCGACTTAGGGAAGAGAGAGTTTATTCTGGCTCAGAGCATGAAAAGTGATACAGTTTATCGTGGTGGAGAAGGTGTGGCAGCAGGAGCTGAGGTTGCTGGTCACATCGTGTTCTCAGCTGACAGGAAGTGGGACTAGGCCCACCCCCAGTGACATACTTCCTCCAGCCAGGCTCTACCTCCCAAAACTTACACAGAGTTTCCAAACAGCACCACCGATTGGGGATTGAGTGTTCAAACACATGAATTTATGGGGGATGTTTCAAGTTCAAACCATATGTCTTAGGAATTCTCTTGCTCTGAAGAGACACTGTGACCAGGGAGACTCTTATAAAGGCAAATGTTTAATTGAGGTTGGGTTACAGTTTCAAAGGTTTAGCCCATTATCATGGCGAGAAGCATGGGGGCGTGCAGGTAGATGTGGTGCTGGAGAAGGAGCTGAGAGTTCTACATCTTGATCAGTAGGCAGCAGCAGAAGAAGGCTATGTAACCATACTGGGTGTTGCTTGGGCATATATAAGACCACAGAGACCACCTCCACAGTGGCTCACTTCCTCTAACAAGTGGCACACCTACTCCAATAAGGCTACAGCTCCAAATAGTACCACTCCTTATGGGCCATGCATTCAAACACATGAGTGTATTTCGGGGGTGGAGGTGACATATCTATTCAAACGACCATGCTATAGCAGGTATTATGTCAGTTGTCTAAGGAGGCAGTGGGTCAGCTGGAAGGGTTTACCCTGCTCTAGCAGCTGCTAAGTGGGGAGCTGAGCTTCACAGTCTGCAATTACCAGTGAGGCCAGGTCCTTCCTCAAATGCTCTCTGCTTCTAAGAGAAAAAGCGTGCAGCAGAGGTGGGTGCGCCCACCCCTCCCGGTGTCCGGCTTAGGCTTTTTAGCTTCTCTTCCCACACTTCCTTTCTCACTGTCTCTCCACCCATCTCTGCGAGGTGCTGGCACGCAGCTGTCTTACTCTGTGGCGTTTCCCTCTGTGGCTCGTCCCACACCACACCAGCCCATAACCGCGACACGGGCAGGCTTGTGTCTCGTCTCCACTGAGATTCCTTGCTCAGCTCTTCAGATTTCCTTCCCTTGTTTTCCAAGTGACCCTTCCTGTCACTGATATCCTAAGGGCTCTGCTCTATGTTCCAGCTGGGCTACTCGCTCATGTAACTGTTGGCTAAGTTGCCTGTGGACTACAGAGGGCATGAGGTGGCTCTTTCCCTCCTCCCTTTAACCAGGTTCCTGATTCTGTATTGACCATTTGGTTGGAATTGTAGCCCCTGGGCACATATGGGGGGAGTCGGGCCCACTCTGTGCTGTGAACAGGGAGTAGAGACAAGCAACAGGAGGACTGGGAAGCAGGTTTCACAGTGCTTCCTTGTATGTCACCCTGGGGCTCCAGGTTGTCTTTGTACCATTCCTATATCACCCCTTTCTGCTCTTCTCTCTGTACACTATACCCTAGACCTGTGCCCTGTCCCTCAGCGCCCCCAGCTACCTATTCCTGCTTGAAGGCTAGCTTCTCTTCTCCCCAGTACAGATGGCTCTGACCTTAGTGCTTGCTTTGGTGGCTTCCTCCACAACAGTCTCCTCTGGCATCTTCACAGAGGGTGTCTCCTGACATCTTGCTCAGCATCTCTCCACCCTGCATCACTGATGTTTCATCTCACCCTGAGCATTTCTTTCAGAGCCAGCCAACTGCACTATGGATGTTTTTCTTAAAAAAAAAAAAAAAAAGGTTATTTAGTGTGTGTGTGTGTGTGTGTGTGTGTGTGTGTACCACATGTATGTAGGTGACTGCAGAAGCCAAAAGAGGGTGTTGGATTCCTTAGAGTTGGAGTCATGGGAGATTGTAGGCCGCTCTAAGTAAGTTCTAGAGAATGAGCCCTAGTTCTTTGTAAGAACAGGAAGCGTTCTTAACTATTGAGCCATCTCTCTGGGCCCTGAGCCTTCTTATGGTTAACAGAGAGTGTCTAGTAGCATCCTTTGTCTTGACCTATTATGACAAGCAGGATTCCAAAAATGTATTTTAATAAGGAAGACATTGCTTCTAGGTCTATGTGTCTTACGAATTTTCAAGACAATACACATTTAATGAAACTCCAGATGCATGCATCTATTTAAAAACGTGCACAAACCGGTATCCCGGGCCTTTATGGATTAAGAAGCAGGGGCAGACACCCTGGAATCTCTATGAGGCATTTCTCTGTATAAATTTTATTGTTTCAATGGACAATTGCTTGTTTAATTAGAGAAATTAAACACTAAGCAATTCTGTTATGAAGAAGTGGATATGGTCTTGGGTAAAATCCCAGAGCCTCTTTGAGTTCTAGTTTTCTCATTTGCAAAATGAGAAATTAAATGATCTCATAGGGCCCTCTAAAAGCTCTAATATTCTTTAATTCTTCCTATTCTATTTCATAAATCATGGTCTGTGTGGAAAGAATGATCACCAGCAAGTGTGGGCGAACTACCGTAATTTTCTTTTTAAGAGTAAATAAAGTTATGGACCGGTTTTCTTCTGCTCTCAGAAGCTAAGTCATGTAGCATATGGTTCATTCATTTAGCAGATGTGTGCTGAGCCCAGCCTATGGGCCAGAGGGGAATTCTGGGTGCAGAGGGCAGAGCCATGAACACAATAGATGAGGTCTCTTTACTTCTCATGAGCTCAATACAAAGATAAGAGTCATGGCCATGCAGGCTGTGATGGGGGTTGGGCCACTGAGAAAAGAGTAAGATATCTGTAAAGTCAACGCTTTGGGGGCCTTGGTGAGCAACTGCGCAGAATAGCTGTGGGGGTGGGGCTGTGTTGGTATAGGGCTTGCCTTGAAAGCCTGAGGACCTGAATTTATTTTGCACTTAATGCTGGGCATGGTGGAGTGCACTTATAAACCTAGCTATGAGGAAGTGGAGACAGGTGGATCCCTGGGGTTCACTGGCTAGTCACCTAGCCTATATTGACCCAGGCCAATAAGAGACCCTGGGTCAAATAAATAAGACAGAGAAACAATAGCCGATGTCATTGTCCTTTGGCCTCCACATGTCTACACACACACACACACACACACACACACACACACACACACACACACCATGGAAAGGGCATTCCGGAAGGAGAGTCATGTGTGCAAAGTCCTAGAGGTGGGAAAAGCTTTGTTGGAGGAAGGAAAATGAGACAAGTGAGGCTGGGGGGCATTGGTGAGAAGAGACTGAGATGAACCAGTCTGACAGCAGACAGGACCAGGTATCATCTTCCATACTGCCAGGAGTCCCAAGCCTACATTCTGTAAGCATAGCAGACACCAGGGCCAGGTGATTCTAGAAGAGTCTGATATGCTCTGATGGGACTGTCGTTACCAAAGAAAAGTGGATCCAGATAGATCACTGATGGTGATCCTGGTAGCAGTGAGCTTGATAAGGAGACTGGGACAAAGAGTGGGGGTGTCTGAAGAAGAGGAGCAGGGTCATAGAACTAGGCAGCCACCATGGCTGATCAGATCTCTGTAGGGAGCCATTCAAATCCAGGGCTTAGATGGAAGTGCTCCTTGTATTTAAGCAGAGTCCCTGCAGCTGAGGAGGTGATGTAAGGAAGATCTGACCTTGACTTTGAGGGGTTTAAAGGTATCTTAGGCTGGTGAGGTCACACGTAAGAGAGACTGACATGACATTTTAAACTTTGCCTGCAATTTTGTTGGTTGTTTCTATTGGGCTATGTCATCAGTGTCTCCTCCCCTCTGTTCCAGGTGAACTCATAACTGCTTTGAGCATGAGGGTAGAACGTGCGAGCAATGCCGTGTGCCAACAGATGCCACTCATCTTTTCTGGAACACAAACTTCCATGACCAATCTCAGTCCGTAGGAGACTGAGGCAGATCTATCTAGTGAGTTCCACAATGAGCTTCTGTGTCAAAAACAGGAGCTAGGGTTGTGTTTAGTTGACAGAGTGCCTGCTTATCACAGGGGAAGCTCAGCTTTGATCCACAACACTGCATAAATGGGTCATGGTGACACACATAGGAGGATCATTGACTACATAAGTAGAAGCTAGTCTAGGATACATCATTGTTTCAAAAACAAGTGAGGAGAGGACCCAAACCCCCAAACAATACAAAGCACACCAAGAGAGATCTTGGGTCTTGGAAACAGATATCAGAGAAGGCTGAAAGGAACTCAGAGTCTCTGTTACCCTACTCCTTCTTTGGGACCCAGCTCTGAAAGAATGATTTAGACACAGCCAGAGCTAAGAACTTCTTTCTTGATTTTTGCAGGGTAGCCAATTGAAGAAAAAAAAGCAAAGTTGTGAAAAGTCTGGGAAACGTTCTTAAAAAAGTCTCTCTCCCGCTGCAAAGAAAAAGTGTCTCAAAGGTCATCTGAACTCGGCTTTGTCATCATGGTTGCTAGGTAGTGTCAGCCTTGTTCTAAATGCTTTGCATGTTGGCAGTAGCTGGGTTAACCCTTTGAGTCAGGTGTGATGCTATAGTTTTAGGTTGCCTTTTGCTTTGAATGCAACTCATGCTTTTAGTTGAATATTGGGTGTGCTGGAGCCTAAGCGTTTGCCCTAAATATTTATGTGGCATCTCTAGCCAGGACTAAGATTTAGGCTGTGGGTCTCAGATTTAGATCCAAAGTGTGACCTTCCCTTATAGTTTAAGCCTCAGACTAGTTACTTCTTTTCTTTAGCCTTTGAGTTTCTTACTTAGGATGTGAGGATACTCAGTCTCTGTCTAGCGCTGGATTGCTGGAAGGGCGAAGTAGGTGGCTCTGTGATGCCAAACCAGCACTACGCCATCAAATGCAGGATTCCATCTTCCTTCTTGTCTTGAGGGTGAAGAGTTGGCACTGAAATGCGTGGTGGATGGCCTTTACGATCAGCCAGGGACTGTATTGATCAGGCTAGCCTGTGGGATTCTCTTGATGATTAATTGATGCAGGTATCTAGAGGAGGTGGTGAGTGTCCACACCCTGGAAGAATGTCAGAAAAAAGGCTTTCATGATAAGGCAACCAGCTCTCAAGCTGTCTCAGTTCCTAGAGGGCCAGATACCGCGAAGTTGCACACGATTAACTCAGTGGGTAGAAAATGATAATCCTAAGATTTGTAACCACTTTTCCCTCCTTGGCACGGGGCTGGCGGCATCTTCATAATAAGATTAGAACAGGAAGGAGATGCTTTTGTGGAGCTGGGGGCTCAAGTGAGTCCTGCCCATGATCTTCTGACAGGAATCCAAATACGCCCCTTGCCTGGACTGCTCCTGTGCTGGGTCAAGCTGGGAGAGGGATGGGCAAAGGTGGTTCAAGAGGTAGGTACCAGAGGTGCTGGAGGTCATGTGCTTATGCAGAATGTCAGCTCGTGAGAAATGAGCAAATGGGAGCATTGGAGAGAAAAGAACAGAGTCAAGAATGAAGGTGGAAGGGCTGGAGAGATGGCTCAGTGGTTAAGAGCACTGACTGCTCTTCCAGAGGTCCTGAGTTCAATTTCCAGCAGCCACGTGGTAGCTCACAACCATCTGTAATGGGATCCGTTGCTCTCTTCTGGTGTGTCTGAAGACAGCGACAGCGTACTCACATACATGAAAGCAATAAATAAACCTTTAAAAAAAGAATGAAGGTGGAACATTGCCTTGGGGAGGGGAGAGGGCACATGGAAGTTTGGGGCAGTAGGAATAAGGGTTGCTGCAGACCTGATCTTTTCATAATGCTTGATTTTTCTGTGGCAAGGACAAAGGTGAAGGGGCACACAGAGAATCTGTAAGCACAGGTCCTCAGGAGAGCTAGCCCTTGAATGGAGTCATCCATTATTAATTTGTTAATTTCCTGTGGGCTGGATGCCTGTGAGGCTGGTGAGACTGTGGGCTGGGAAGGTTTGCCTGTTGTAGTTAGAAGCCCTGCCTTGTTCTTGGGCAACTCATCGGCTTCCTCTGAGCCTTCTTTTTTGTCTGTAAAATGGGCAGTGTAGGGCTGTTCTGTGTCCTTGTTCTGTTTATTTTGAAGCATAAATGAAGCTGTATGCAGAGAAACAATTAGCAAGCTGGCTCTGGAGCAGCCCTTTGTTTAGTGGATATTGGAGAAAAGAGAGGAAGCCGAGGAATCCCATGGAAAGTTCACACATGTGAAAAATGCCAGAGAAGTTAGTTTAGAAAGTCAATATTCTAGGCCTTAGTCTCTGTCTCTTTCTCTGTCTTTCTCTGTCTTTCTGTTTCTCCCCAGATCTCTGTGTTTCTGTCTCCCTGTCTGTCTCTCTGCCCCTGTCTCACTGTACGTGTGCTTTTGGCACTGAGGGCATGAGGTCAGTATCAGGGACCTTCCCTATCCCTTTCTACTCTGTTTTTGAGACAGAGTCTCCTTCTTAACTAGGAGCACATCAATTTGGCTAGACTGGCTGACTAGGGAGCCCTAGAGATCCCCCTGACTCTGCCCCACCAGTGCTGGATGTACAGGTAGATGCTGTCATGCTAAGATTTTATATGGTTTGGGACTGGAACTTAGGCTTTCATGCTTCATGAAAAGAATTTCAGTCTGAACCTTTCCCAGCTCCAATTTTTAAATATATTTTTATAGTGTCAGATCTTGGACAGTTACATCAAGTCCTACTTGAGGGGTGTTTTCAGTTTTCCCCCTACAGGAGGGGTCACATCCCCCCGCAGTCACCTGACATTCTCACTTGACAGATGTTAAAGGTCATGAGTTAGGACTCTCATGCTCCAGTCCACTTATCTACTTCCACCCGATGTGACTGGGAACGTGTTTTGTTCTTCATAAGTCTTGGTCACAGCTTACAAAATAGGAAATACAATCAATGCTATCTGCCACTTAGGGCATCACAAAGGACCCAAACGGATAGCAGTTATGAAAAGGCTTTGTGTCTGAGTGACAGATTCTCAGGCAATAGCAACCATCATTCTGAGAGGATCAGATATGGAAAGGGGAATTTTCTGAGCTGTTTTCTGTGTCACACAGAGGACTCTTTCTACAAGAGAACAAAGTTCTTCACACAATCCAAGAAGTATGATGGAGGGACGGTCTTGATGTTCTTTGAGCCTATGAACCTGCCTTCTTTGTCTAAGCTACTTTTAGATCCATTCCCAACTCACACCACTAGGGAACTCCTATATATCCACCAGTGGCCAGCCAGGAACTACAAAACCAAGAAAAGGTCATTATTGGAATGCTCACCTGATGCTTCTGTGTCTAGCAACTAGTTTCAAGCTGGTTTAAACAAGTTGGAGATCTGATTCTAGAGCGATGTGACTAGGCTAACAGGCTGTAAGGCTTCTAGGGGCTTCTGAGAGCCAATGTGCTAATGACTGCTTCTTCCTGTACCCTGAGGGCAAATTTGCTTCAGTTATCCGTTCTCTTCTTATGTTGTATTTGCCTGTTTAGCTTGAGTCCTCACAGTGTTTATGTATTTAGTGTGTCTGCTCGTCAGAGGTGGTGAATGTCGTTAACGTAGAGTCGATAGTCAACTGCAGGAGTCCAGGCTCTGCTGAAGTGAAAGAAACATGACAGACATTTCTGCCTCTCTCCAAAACGATTCAAAGAGAAAGAAGACAGAGGGAGAAAACCTCCCTAATAAACTTTATGCCCAAGGATGAAGAAATGAAATTTAACAGACAGAATGGAATTGACAGGACGCTCAACTATTTATGACTTGAAGCTGACACCATGACAAAAGGACATGGTAGCAGCAAATCTTTCCTTTGGTAGCAAATCTTTCCTTTCCCTGGGGTTCAGGAGCCAATAGAGACTCACGAAAGTTAAAGTGGTCACATTGGTACCCATAATTGGCAGGGTCACAGGAAGGACCAAGTGATTAGGGAGTGACAGGATGGCTTTCCAAAGGAAAAGAAGCTAACGGGTGCAAATGACTGGAGAGAAAAATGTTTGAACTTAAAAATTGCTTATTACTTTTATTTTATCTATATATGAGTGTTTTGGCTGCATGTATGTATATGCATCATGTGCGTGCAGTGCCAGGTATGTATATGCATCATGCACGTGCAGTGCCAGGTTAGGACAGAGGAGGGCCCTGGATCCCCTGCAACTATAGTTACACATTGTTGTGAGCCACCACATGGGTGCTGGGAACCAAACTCCAGTCCTCTGCAACAGCAGCCAGTTCTCTTAACCACCGAGCCATCTCTCCAGATTCAGACTTCCAACGTATTTAAACCACCTTGAAACTAGTTGCTAGACACAGAAGCATCAGGTGAGAATTAAAATAGTGTAGTTTTCTTAGTTATTTAGTTCCTGGCTGGCCACTGGTGGATATATAGGAGTTCCCCAGTGCTGTGAGTTGGAAACGGATCTGAGAGTAGCTTAGGCTAAGAAGGCAGTAGATTTGCTCCCATTGTTGAGAGCAACAAGGTTCACAGGCTCAAAGGACATCAGGCCCATCCCTCCACCGTACTTCTTGGCTTGTGTGAAGGGCTTTGTTCTCTTGTAGAAAGGGTCCTCAGTGTGACACAGAAGACAGTTCAGTTGGTTTTGAATTAGACTCAACGACTCCCTTTTATTCAAACACCAGTTTTTTTTCCTTTTATTAAAAATAGATTTTTTTTCACGGTTATGGTTTCCCCTCCCTCTGCTGCTCCCACTTGCTCCCCCTCCCTTCCCACCTGAAGCCACCCCATTCCTGTCTCTCATTAGAAAACAAATAGACTTCTGAGGGATAATAATAAAATAAGCAAAAAATATAATAAAACAATGAATAATGCTTTGGAATAGGACAAAACAAACAAACAAAAGGAAAAGACATATCTGCACACACACTCAGGAATCCCATAAGAACACTGAACTGGAAGCCATAATCTCTTTCTCTCTCTCTCTCTCTCTCTCTCTCTCTCTCTCTCATCTATCTATCTATCTATCTATCTATCTATCTATCTATCTATCTATCTAATATGTCTATATCTAAAGAACCTGTAAGGTAAAAGAGAGAAAAAACTTAAATGAAATAAAATAAAAATAAAAGTATAAAATAAGATAAAAAGCCCTGGTGTGACATCATGAGACAATGAACCTGTGAAGATGCCATGAAGTTGTTTCCTGTTGGCCATCTACATCCTGGCTTGCAGCCTACCCTTAAGAGCAGTTTGCTTCCCTGGTAAGATCCCTTGGAGGAAACTGAATGTTCATTTGCAGGTGGCTATCAATTGGAGATGGCTTCTGGGTAAGAGATATGGGGTGTACTGGACTGGTTTTGTGTGTCAACTTGACACAGGCTGGAGTTATCACAGAGAAAGGAGCTTCAGGTGAGGAAATGCCTCCATGAGATCCAGCTGTAAGGCATTTTCTCAATTAGTGATCAAGGGGGGAGGGCCCATTGTGGGTGGTGCCATCCTGGGCTGGTAGTCTTGGGTTCTAAAAGAAAGCAAGCTGAGCAAGCCAGGGGAAGCAAGCCAGTAAGTAACATCTCTCCATGGCCTCTGCATCAGCTCCTGCTTCCTGATCTGCTTGAGTTCCAGTTCTGCATTCCTTTGGTGATGAACAGCAATGTGGAATTATAAGCTGAAAAACCCTTTCCTCCTCAACTTGCTTTTTGGTTATGATGTTTGTGCAGGAATAGAAACCCGGACTAAGACAGGGGACATGTTTCCATTTCTTCTTACAGCTCTAGAACCCCAGCTGGAAAAGACTCATGCAGACCTTAGTCTTTGTGAGTCTCATTGTGCACAGATCCTATTGCTTTAGAAGGCCTTGTGTCCTTAGTTCTTCCATCCTTTCTGGATCTTATACTCTTTCTGTCTCCTCTTACACAGGGTTCCCTGAGTCCTGTGGGGAGGGATTTGATGGAGGCATCCCACTCCAAGGTTTCTCAGTCTCTGCATATTGTCTGGCTGTAGGTCCCTGTATTTGTTCCTATCTGCTACAGGAGGAAGCTTCTCTGATGATGACTGAGTAAGGAGCTGATCTATGAGTACTGAAGAATGTCATTAGAAGTCCTTTTATTGCTGTATTCTTTTAGAGTAGTAGTATTTGATTTTATCAACTCTGAACTATCTAGTCTCAGGTTCTTGTTACCCAGACGGTGTCTGGTATGGGTTATATCTAGTGAGTGGGCCTTATGTTGAATCAGATATTAGTTGGCTACTCTCATAAACTTTGTACCACTATTGTTCTTGCATGTCTTGCAGGCAAGACATCATTGTAGATCACAGGGTTTATAGTCAGTGTGATGGTTTGTATATGCTTGGCCTGGGAAGTGGGACTATTAGGAAATGTGGCCCTGTTCGATCAGTTGTGCCAGTGTGGGAGAGGACTTTAAGACCTTCATCCTAGCTGCCTGGAAGCCAGTCTTCTCCTAGCTGCCTTCAGAACAAGAAGTGGGACTCTCAGTTCCTCCAGCCCCACATCTGCTAGATGCTGCCATGCTCCTACCTTGATGACAATGAACTCAACCTCTGAATCTGTAAGCCATCCCCAATTAAATGTTGTCTAAGAGTTGCTTTGGTCATGGTGTCTGTTCACAGTAGTAAAACCCTAACTAAGACAGTAGGGTTGGTGTTTAAGTTTTCCCTTGGTATCATGCAGAATACTTTCCTGTACCAAAGATGCTAGCATGTAAAAGTGAAAGACATATGTAGGCACCAGCTTGACTTTACCATGTTCAGTGAGTTATATAGGTGTTTTATTCAGCAATAGGCCTTGCTGTCAGTTTGCAGACAGCAACTTATAGTCTTGCTAACAGCCTGGGTTGTTTGGGGGATTCCTGCAGAACCCCTTTGGACAATAGTTCAGTTAGATGTAACTCATTTCTAGTACTGAGAGCTTCATTTGGTGAAAAGAGATGTCCAGTTTGGGCTCTGTCTCCCTCATTATTTGGAGATTTCATTTAGACTGCCTTCATATATGTTTCTATTTTAGGAATCTTCTATTTATTAACTTTTCTATACTATCCTTCAAATGACCCTCAATTTTAGTTGTATCCTCCTATTATTTCCTCTCTTCCCCCCTCTAGCCACCTCCTCCCCACTTGATTCTCTCATTCCAGTCCCTTATTTGCCCATAACTATCTATTCTATTTCCTTTTCCTAGGCAGATCTATCTGCCCCACAGTCCTGTACTTTATACCTAACCTCTTTGATTCTATGGAATGTAGCTTGGTTATCATTGGCTTAGCTAATATCTACATATTCATACCATATTTAGCTTTCTGAGTCTGGGTTACCTCACCCAGGATTACTTTTTTCTAGTTCTATTCATTTGCCTGTGAGTTTCCTTCTTTTTTAACATCTGTGTAATAGTCCACTGTGTAAATGTATCACATTTTCTTTATCCATTCTTCTGTTGAGGGACAGAAGCAATAGAGCAGCAATGAACATGGTTGAGCAAATGTATTCTTGTCATAGGGTGAAGTATCCTTTGGGTATACGCTCAAGAGTATTATATAGCTGAATCTTGAAATAGATGAATTCCCATCTTTCTCAGGAACTGCCACGCTGATTTCCATAGTGGCTGTATGAATCTGTACTCCTATCAGGGATGGATGAGTTTTCTCCTTACTCCACATTCCCCTCTGCACAAGCTGTCAGTTTGTTGTTGTTGTTGTTGTTGTTGTTGATATTAGTAATTCTGATGAGTGTAAGATGAAATCTCAAAGTACTTTTGATTTACATTTCACTGATGACTAAGGATGTTGAACATTTCTTTGTTACTCAGATATTTGAGTTACCTTTTTGAGAATTCTCAGTTTAGATCTATATCCTATTTTAAATTGGATTATTTGTTTTTTTCTGAGTTCTTTATATATTTTGTATATTAGTCCTCCATTGTATGTGTAGCTGGTGAAAATATTCTCCCATTCTCTAGGCTGCTATTTTGTCTGAATGATGGTATCCTTTGCTATGCAGAAGTTTTTCTGCTTCATGAGTCTCCCTTTATTAATTGTTGATCTTATTGTGACTGCTAATGATGTTCTGCTCAGAAAGTATTTTCATCTGCTAATGAATTCAAGGCTTATCCTCACTTTCTCTTCTATCAGCTTCAGTATATCTGGTTTTATGTTGAAATCTTTGATCCATTGGAGTTGAGTTTTATGCAGGGTGACAAGAATGGATCTATATAAATTCTTCCACAAGCTGGCTGAAGATGCTCTAGTTTTTCTCCCAGTGTATATTTATGAAATCTTTATAAAAAATTTAGGTGTCCATAGGTATGTGGATTTATGCTCGGATCTTTAATTTGATTACATTGATTAACATGTCTGTTTTTTTTGCTAATACCATACTGCTTTTAGTACTATAGTTCTATGATATAGTTTGAGGCCAGAGATGGTGATACCTCTAATAGTTCTTTTATTATTCAGAACTGTTTGTTTTGTTTTTGCTCTCCTGGCTTTTTTGTGTTTCCATATGAAGGTGAAAATTGTCCTCTCATGATCTGTGAAGGATTGTATTGGAGTTTTGATGAAGACTGAATTGAATCTCTAGAATTTTTGATAGGGTGACCATTTAATGTTAATCCTACTCATCTATGAGCCTTGGAAATCTTTGCATCTTCTGATATCTTTATCAATTTCTTTCTTTAGTGTCTTAACATTTTTAATCATATAAATCATTCTCTTGCTTGGTTAGAATTACCCAAAAGATATTTTATATTGTTTGAGGTTATTTTGAAATGTGTTGTTTCCATGATTCCTTTCTCAGTTTGTAGTTGTATATGGGAAGGCTATTGATTTTTGTGAGTTAGTTTTCTATGCAGCTACTTTGCTGAAAGTGCTTATCTACTGTAGAAAATTTTCGGTGGAATTTATAGGGTCACTGACATATGCTATCATATCATCTGAAAATAGAGATGCTTTGAATTCTTTATTTCCAATTTGTATCCCCTTGATATCCTTCAGTTACCATATTATTCTTGCTAAGACTACAGGATTATATTAAATTGGTTTGTAAAGAGTGGAAATCTTGTCCTGTTCCTGATTTTAATGGAATTGCTCTGATTTTAGTGACATTTCTCTCCATTTAAGTTGATGCTGGCTGTGAGCTTGCTGTATATTGACATTTTTATGTTAGGTGTGTGTTGATTTTTATGATAATGTATGCCACTTTTATCCAGAACCACTCTAGGATTTTTATCATAAAGCAGTATTATAATTTTGTCAAAGGCCTTTTCTGCATCTAATGAGATGATCATATGGTTTTTGTCTTTCAATTTGTTTATATGGTGGGTTACATTGATTAGTTTTCATGTTTTGAACCATCTCTGTATCTCTGGGATGAAGCCTACTTGATTATGGTGGATAATCTTTTTGATTTTTCTTGTATTCAGCTTGCAAGTATTTTATTGAGTATTTTTGCATCTATGTCCATAAGGGATTCCACAGGGAGACCAACAGAGCCAACTAACCTGGACATTAGGGGGCTTTTACACACTGAACCACCAACCAAAGAGCATACATGGGTTGAATCTAGGACACTCTCACATATGCAGTAGATATGCAGCTCAGTCTTCATGTGGGTTCTCCAACAATTAGAGCAGGGGCTGTCTCTTTAGCTGTTGCCTGTCTGGATTCTATTCCCCTAATTGGGCTGCCTCTCTGCCTCAGTGGGAGAAGACGTACCTAGCCCTGCAGAGACGCAATGTGCTAGGGTGAGGGAATATCCAGGAGGGGTGTCTACCCTTTCAGAAGAGAAGGGGACAGGGGATGGGGAATAAGGGAGGGACTGTGTGACGGGGGCACTGGGGGGGGGGTCAGTGATCTGGATGTAAAGTGAATAAATAAATAAATAAATAAATGGAAAAAATAAGGGAACTTGAACTCATAATTCAAATTGGTCTATAATTCTTTTTTGTTGGATTTTTATGTGGTTTAGTTATCAGAGCAATTGTTGTCTCATAAAATGAATTGGGCAATATTCCTTCTGTTTCTATTTTGTAGAATAATATGAGGAGTATTGGCATTGACTCTTCTTTGAAAGTCTGGCAGAATTATGTGTTAAAGCCATCTGGCTCTGGGATTTTTTTTTTTTTTTGATTGAGACTTTTAATGACTGCTTCTATTGTACTAGGAGTTATAGGTCTTTTAAACTCACTCATCTGATCTTGGTTTAACTTTGTGAAGTGGTCTTTATCAGAAAATGTATCCATTTCTTTTAGATTTTCCAATTTGGTTGAGTATAGATTTTAAGTTATGTTTTTATGATTTTCTAGATTCCCTTGGTGCCTGTTGGTTTGTTCCCTTTTCATCTCTAATGTTGTTAATTTGGATATTCTCTTTCTGCCTTTTAGTTTTAATAAGGTTTTGACATTCAACAATTTTTTTAAGGAACCAACTCTGCTCTTTGTATCATTATTATATACATACATGCACACATACATATATACATAATATCTACACAATATACATATCTATACAATACGAACATGTATGACTGCATGTATGTATTTGTTTATATTTTATTGATTTTGTCCCTGAGTTTGATTATTTCTTGTTGTCTATTTCTTTTTGTTGTGATTTTTAAAAAATTTTATTTATTGAATATAATCTTCCTTTACATTTCCAATTAAAACCTTTCCTGATTTTCCCCCTCCCCAAAGACCTCTAACCCCTCCTCCCACCCCTTGCTTCCACATATATGCCCCTCTACCTGACCCACCCCCACCTCCCCCACCTCGATTTCTCCTTGTTGGGGCATCTATTGAGCCTTCACCTGGCCAAGGACCACTCCTCCTGACACTGATGCCCGACAAGACATTCCTCTGCCACATTTTTGACTGGAACCATGTGTACCCCTTGGTTGATGGTTTAGTCCCTGGGAGTTCTGGGGTGTCTGGGTGGCCGACATCGTTGTTCTTCCCATGGGGCTGTAAACCCCTTCAGCTCCTCCAGGCTACCCTCCAGCTCCTCCATTGGGAACCCCACGTCCAGACCAATGGTTGGCTGCTAACATCTGCTTCTGTATTTTTAAGGCTCTGGCAGGGCCCCTCTGGAGACAACCATGGTATGCTCCTTTTGGTATGTACTTCTTGTCATCTATAGTAGTGTCGGGGTTTGGTGACTGTTTATAGGATGAATCTCCAGGTAGGGCAGTCTCTGGGTGGCCTTTACTTCAGTCTCTGCTCCACACTTTGTCTCCTTTATTGCTCCTGTGAGTATTTTGCTCCCTTTCTCAGAGGAACCAAAGCACCCTCACTTAAGTCCTCCTTCTTCTTGAGCTTCCTGTGGTCTGTGAATTGTAACTTGTTTATTTTGAGCTTTTGGACTAACATCCACTTATCAGTGAGTGCATACCATGTGCATTCTTTTGTGATTGGGTTACCTCTCTCAGGATGATATTTTCTAGTTCCATCCATTTGCCTAAGAATTTCATGAATTCATTGTTTTTAATAGCTGAATAGTACTCCATTATGTATATATACCACAGTTTCTGTATCCATTCCTCTGTTGAAGGACATCTGGGTTCTTTCCAGCTTCTGGCTATTATAAATAAAGCAGCTATAAACATAGTAGAGCATGTGTCCTTATTATATGTAGGAGCATCTTCTGGGTATATGCCCAGGAGTGGTATAGCTGGGTCCTCAGGTAGTACTATGTCTAATTTTCTGAAGAATCGTCAAACTGATTTCCAGAGTGGTTTTTACCAGCTTGCAATCCCACCAACAATGGATACGTGTTCCTTTCCCCCCAGATCCTCTCCAGCATCTGCTGTCCCCTGAGTTTTTCATCTTAACTATTCTGACTGGTACGAGGTGGAATCTCAGTGTTGTTTTGATTTACATTTCCCTGATAACTAAGGATGCTGAACATTTCTTTAGGTGCTTTAGAACCATTCGAGTTTCCTGTTAATAGGTTCCCTATTAAAAATGGGGTATACAGTTAAACAGGGAATTCTCAACTAAGGAAACTCGAATGACTCTAAAGCACCTAAAGTACTTTTTCTTTCTTTCTTTCTTTTTTTTTTTTTTTTTTTTTTTGGTTTTTTGAGACAGGGTTTCTCTGTGTAGTCCTGGCTGTCCTGGAACTCACTCTGTAGACCAGGCTGGCCTCGAACTCAGAAATCCACCTGCCTCTGCCTCCCAAGTGCTGGGATTACAGGCATGCGCCACCATGCCCGGCTGTACTTTTTCTTTTTATCTAGAGCTTTTAGGTGTACTGTTAAGTTGCTACTGTGATACTACTCCATTTTTTAAATGTAGGAACTTAGTGCTATGAACTTGCCTCTTAGAAATACATTCACTGTGTTCCATAAGTTTTGGCATTTTATTCAACTCTAGAAAGTTTTGAATTTCTTAATTTCTGTCTTGCCCCCCTTTTATTCAGTAGTAAATTTCCAGTTTCCATGGGTTTGTAAGATTTATATTATTTCTGTCATTGATATTAAACTTTAATCCATGTCATCTCAGACTACTACGCCCAGCAAAACTTTCCCAAAAAATATGCAATCAAACTTAAGTAATATCTATCTACAAATCAACCCCTACAGAAAAATTTAGAAAGAAAACCTAATCTTAAAGAGGTTATTCACACCCAGAAAACCACAGTGAATAAATAATCCCAGTAGTATTTAATCCATGGTTGTCAGATAGTATGCAGGGAGTTATTTTAAATTTCTTGTATCTGTTGAGACTTGCTTCGTGTCTGAGTATATGGTCAGTTTGAATAAAGTTCTATTAGGTGCAGAGAAAAAGGGATATTCTTTTGTGGTTGGGTGAAATATTCTAAAATACCTGTTAGGTCCATTTGGTTTATGTCTGTTAACTATAGCATTTCTCTGTCTAGTTTTTGTCAAGGTGACCTGTCTTGGCAAGGGTGAGGTACTGAAGTGTGTGAGAGTCAATATGTCATCTAAATGGTAGTAGTGCTTCTTTTTATGAACTCAGGTGCCCTTGAGTTTGTGGCACAGATATTAAGAATTGAAATGTCATCTTGGTGGAATTTTCCTTTGATTGAGCATGCAGTGCTCTTCCCCACCTCTTCTGATTAGTTTTGGTTTGAGGTCTATTTTGTCAAATATTTGAAAGGCTATCTCAGCTTGCTTCTTAGGCCCATTTCCTTCAGTAGCATTCCCCATCTTACCATAAGGTGATATCTATCCTTGATGCTAAGGTGTGTTTCTTGGCTTCTGCAGAAGGATGGATCCTGGGTTTGCATCTGTTTTGTTTGTGTCTTTTTACTGGGAAATTGAGACCACTGATTTTGAGAGCTATTAATAAGCAATGATTATGCATTCTTCTTATTTTGTTGTATGAGTTTGTCTGTGTTTCCTATCTTTTGATTTGATGATCTGGGATTATTTATTCACTGTGTTTTTCTGGGTGTGGATAACCTCTTTAGATTAGGTTTTTTTTCTAAATTTTTCTGTAGGGGTGGATTTGTAGATAGATATTACTTAAGTTTGATTGCATCATTTTGGGAAAGTTTTGTTGGGCACAGTAGTCTGAGATGACATTTGTGGTCTCTTAGCCTTTGTAGAACATCTATCTAGTCCCTTCTGACTTTTAGAGACTTCACTGAGAAGTCATGTAGTATTCTAAGTCTGCCTTTATATGCTACTTCTTTTTTCCCTTACATCTTTTTAATATTCTTTCTTTGTTCTGTGTGTCTAGTGTTTTAATTATTATGTGCTGAGGGAAATTTCTTTTCTGATCTAGTCTATTTGGCATTCTGTGTACTTCTTGTAACTTGATAGGTATCTCCTTCTTTAGGTTAGGGAAATTTTCTTCTATTATTTTGTTGAAAATATTTTCTGTGACTTTGTTCTTGGTTTCATTTCCTCCTTCTGTTTCTACTATTTTTAGATTTGTTCTTTTCATAGAGTCCCAGATTTCCTGGATGTTTTATGCTTGGATTGTTTGAAATTTAACATTTTCTTAGACTGAGGTACATTTCTTCCATTGTGTTTTCAATGCCTCAGATTCTCTCTTCCATCTCTTGTATTTTATTAGTGAGGTTTGTATCTGAAGTTCTTAAAATTTTCATTTCTACATTTCTTTCAGTTTGAATTTTCTTTGTTGATTCTACTTTCAGATCTTGATCTGTTTTATTAATTTACTTCCATTGTTTGTGTTTGTAGATATAGTTGAGGAATTTATTAATTTCCTCTTTAAGGGACTCTATCATATTCATAAAGGTTACTTTAAGGTCATTGTCTTTTGTTTCAGCTATGGTGCAATTTTCAGAACTACTGTGGTAAAGTTGCTGGGCTCTAGAGGAAACATATTATCCTGGCAGTTATTTACTGTGTTTTTATGCTGGCATCTAGACATCTGGTTTTGGGATGATTGCAATTCTAGGTCCCGATATCTGATCTTGTCTTTGTTGGGTGGGGGTCCTTGGCTTCTATTGCTCTCTTTGATTCTTAGGAGGGTGTGGTAGCTATGTGTTGGGAATTCTTGGATCTTATTAGGTACGACCACTGGAGTGTCCATCTTAAGTGTGTTTTTAGGTATAGGGAGCTGACACTTAGGAATGAGGATGGTCTGGGGGAATGGCTAATGGGTTCAGTAGAAGAAAGAAAACATGGTGTTTAACCAGGATCCTCTTGATCCTCTAGGAATGGGGCAAACAATGAGGAGAGGCCACTACTGGTAGTCTGCTACATATCTGGGTATCAGACTAGGGGATTTGAAGGTGAGGAGGAAGAGTGAAGATTTGAGGCTCATCTATATCTTATCTGGCCTAATTTCTTCTCTGGCAGGCTTGAGTGATGGGTCCCCAGGGAAGGCTTGCTGGTGCTGGGGAACTGGGAAAATGTATGAATAATGGGAAAGAAGATTGGAGATGAAGGTCTGTGCAATCTACTGGAGATAGGGACAGAGAGAAAGGGGAGAGTGCAGCAGAAGGTCTGTACAGAGCTGGAGAAGAAAGAGGGGGATTGAATTTGGAGGACAGGAGAGAGAGGTGAAGGTCTGTAGTCAGCCTACTTGTTTTTCTGGCTGAAGTGGCCCAAACATCAGATTTCAAGCATCCTTAAAAACATTTTTTTTTAAAGATTTATTTATTTTACTTATGGGTACACTGTAGCTGTCTTCTGACAAACCAGAAGAGGGCATCAGATCCCATTACTGACAGTTGTGAGCCACCATGTGTGTGCTGGGAATTGAACTCAGAACCTCTGGAAGAATAGTCAGTGATCTTGACTGCTGAGTCATCTCTACAGCCCCCTTAGAAATATTTTAATTGACCTTGGGTGGGCCAAGAAAAAGAAGGCTCGAGATGGCATGGAATAGGGTTTTAAATGACTAAGAGGATCACCTGACTAAATATTAGGGGGATAGCTCTTCCAATGAAATAGGGTATAAAATGACTGACAGGATCACCTGACTGAAGATGATAGCAGGGGATAGCTCATCCAATGAAGAACTAGGTTGCCCAAATTCCTGAGTAGAAACTTCTAGCAGTGTGTTGTTTTTATTTCCTAATGGTTTCTAAGATTGAGAAATTGCTTTTAGTATCATCATTAAATAGCTTCTATTCCATTCATTAGGATTATTACTCAATCAAATTAAGTTAAAAGCTTCTTTATTCCCTCCTAAATAAGGTAGTGTGTGAACACAAGACTTCCAGGTCACAACACATGTTTTTATGAAAGAGAAAACCAACCCCCCCCAAAAAAAACCCAAAAAACCAAAACCTTGAAATTGTTATTATTTTTTTCTGGTTAGGTTTCAAGGCAAGATAGTGGAAAGGATAA
Organism: Apodemus agrarius; assembly: GCA_964023405.1. Lineage (NCBI taxonomy): Eukaryota > Metazoa > Chordata > Mammalia > Rodentia > Muridae > Apodemus > Apodemus agrarius. The sequence goes on along the minus strand of OZ030015.1, from coordinate 41,428,129 downwards.
TGTGTTACTTTTTCTAAAATGTCTATGAATTTACATGTTTTCAAATAAATTTTTTCCTCCTGGATTTATTCAAATGTCTTTTTTTAAATGTTCCACTTTAAACTCCATATACATTCAACTCTAGACTTACCTCTGAATGCCTACTTTCTGCTATTCTTGTGATCATGTTTTAGATATGTTATTTAGATGCATTTTTTTTGAACCACATCCTGGAGAGATGGTTCAGTGGTAAAAAACACTTGCTGCTCTTGCAGAGGACCTGGGTTTGATTTCCAGCACCCAAGTGGTAGCTCACAGCCATTCTTCATACTATTTCCAGGAGATTCAGTGCCTTCTCCTGGACTCTGCGGGAATTGCGTGTATATGGTGCATATATGTACATGTAGACAAAACACACATACACATAAACCAAAAATCTTTAAATGAGGGGCTTCTTGCAAAGTGTCAAGTGAGGACATTTCCCTTTAGAAGCCTCTAATTTTTCATCCTGAGTTTTTTGCTTTCCATCTGGTGTCTCTCAAAGTCTACTTTTCCTCTTCAGATCTTTAAGCAATCATGACAATCCTGCTCAATCTTGCCAGATACTTTCAGCCATCAAGGCCACAGACAAGGAAGTCCACCAAACATTGTACAAGGAACACTTTGACATGGGAAAGACACTCAGGGAACACAGTAAACATCAAGGATATGTTTTGAATAAGGGCCAGTAAGTTTTATCACGTTCCTGAGGCCCTCTTTCTATATGTCTTCCTGCTTTATTTAGTCTTCAGCCCATTCTCTCTGAAGCTGCTTCTCTGTATCATGCCTTTGTGTACCCAAACACCTGTAACTAATTCTATACCTTAAGAAAAGCCTCATTCTGAGTTTACGTTTCCTTGAATGTATGCAAACCTCTTCCACCTCAGGTTGTTTCATGTCTACCATGCCTCTCGAGGCAAAACAAAAACTCAATGGCCTCATTCATACCCCCATTTCCCCAGGGGGAAAATGCCCTCAGCCTCCTTTGGGGTCCACTAATGTTTCAGCTTCACCCACCTCAGTCATCAAGTTACTCACAAATACTGATAGATTGTTTGTGAATGGGCTTGTGAACTTGTGTTTTGTGTGGAGGAAAGAGAATCACACAAACAAGGAAATAAGGTATCACGCATGAGGATGAGTGACATGAAGGAGTGACTTCAGACAAGCTTAGGGAGGGTGTCTAGGGTTTGGTGAGAAAAGATACAGGAAAGATATGAGGAGCCAGGCTCAAAGGAATCTGGGTGAAAAACTCTAGCTGAGAAAATGTCAGGTGCAAGGAAGATAAAGTGGACCCTGACAATGGGATAAAAGGTGACAGAGATGAAAAGTATTGACTGAGGGGAATGGCGTATGGGGAATTATGTGGGTAGGGTCTCTTTTACAGAACCTGTATATGAATGTGTGATATACAGAACCTGTATATGAAATGGTGATGTGTCAGGAGCCATCACAATAACTAATAACTGCTGATAACCATCAGGTGATCTTCCTGAAATGACTTCACTTTAGAGTAATATCTATGACAAAGCTCTGATAGGCCCAGGAGAAAACCATTTTAGGAAAGATTCCTGCTGTTCATATGCTTTTCCTGTTATTATTAAACATATATGACAATCACTAGGTATTGGCCCACTTTGAGATCTCTGCAGATCTATGAAGAGGTACCGTCTTGTAGTGATGCTATATAGACAAATAGATGACTTCTTAATTCTTTATGATGATCCAATAACAATTCCCAAAATTATATCAGTATTTATTAAGCTCTTTTATAGTGGGACTACTATTAGATTCTTTTCTGATGGTCAAAACTGCAATGAGAAATCTGCCACTCTCCCAGGTGTCACCAGTTAATTGCTTCTAGATCTTAACCAGACTTTCTACTACTCAAAGCATATTCCAAGAGGTTGTAAAACCATTAACCAAAGGTCATAAAAAGGGAACTAACAGTTTATTATAGGTGCTAGGACAGAAGACAAAACATTAACTGGATTTATCTATACAAAACTTCACTAAAATAACTTATAGTTTTTTTAACTTTCAATGAATCTGTGGAGCTGTGACAGGTGATGAATGCTTAGCCAGACAATTACTCCTAATGGATATGCATGTAAACATTCACTGTTGTAAAGTTTTTATTCGATTTATGATTTGAATTTGTGTAAATGTGTGATGAACTTTTTACCATGTGATCATGTATTCTGAAAGATGCATAAGTGCTGAGGACAAAGAGATAGAACTGAGCTGAGGAGGACTTTTTTTGGACAGAAGATTTCTTAGACAAAGAGGTGAAGAAGAATTTTCCTTTATCCTCCTTTTTTATTCATTCTGTTTCCTCCCTTTTTCTTAGATAGTTTTCATAGAAAACTTTTTTTTTTTTTTACAATTTAGTAATAAATGCTATAATCACTTTTCAAAGTGTCCCTTTTCTTTCTGTGACTTCTACTAGCAGGCTGAAAGTTAGAACTGAGCAGTTCCTGCTGAGATAGAACAAAGGCCACATTACTTAATCTCCTCCACCCCCTCTCCCTGCTGTTAGGCTATAGAAGTCAATTGCCTAAGCCAGCAGTCTTTTACCCCCAGAAAGAGAGGGAAGTTTTTAGGACTTTTTTTAAAATTTTATTTTCTATATTCTTTGTTTACATTCCAAAGGCTTTCTCCTTTCCCAGTTCCCCCCCACCATACATCCCATAAGTCCTCTCCCCCCCAACTATTTCCCAATCACTGCCCCCCAACATTTCTCTGTTCTGGATCTACAAAACTGGATCCAATCTTTTCAGGCCTAGGGTCCTCTCCTTTCTTCTTCTTGGAAATCATTTAACTTGCTAATTGTGCCTTGAGTATTTAGGGCTTCTGGGCTCATTAATATCCACTTATCAGTGATTGCATTTCATGTGTATTCTTTTGTGATTGGGTTAACTCACTTAGGATGATATTTTCCAGATCTAACCATTTGCCTACAAATTGCATGAATTCATTATTTTTAATTGCTGAGTAGTATTCAATTGTATAAATATACCACATTTTCTGTATCCATTCCTCCTTTGAGGGATATCTGAGCTTCTTCCAACTTCTGGCTATTATAAACAAGGCTGCTATGAACATAGTGGAGCATGTGTCTTTATTGTATGCAGGGGAATTCTCTGGGTATATGCTCAGGAGTAGTATGCCAGGGTCCTCTGGAAGTGACATGCCCAGTTTTCTGAGGAACCGCCAAACTGATTTCCAGAGCGGGTTTTACCATTTTGTAATCCCACCAACAGTGGAGGAGTGTTCCTCTTTCTCCACATCCTCACCAGCACCTGTTGTCTCTTGAGTTTTTAATCTTAGCCATTCTGACTGGTGTGAGGTGGAATCTCAGGGTTTTGATTTGCATTTCCCTGATAACTAATGATGTTGAACATCTCTTAAGGTGTTTCTCGGCCATTCGAATTTCTTCTGGTGAAAATTCTTTGTTTAGCTCTGTACCCCATTTTTTGATAGGGTTATTTGGTTCTTTGGGGTCTAACTTCTTGAGTTCTTTGTATATATTGGATATTAGCCCTCTGTCGGATGTGGGGTTGGTGAAGATCTTTTCCCACTTTGTTGGTTGCCGTTTTGTCCTTCTGACAGTGTCCTTTGCCTTACAGAAACATTGTAATTTTATGAGGTCCCATTTGTCAATTCTTGATCTTAGAGCATAAGCTATTGGTGTTCTGTTCAGGAACTTTCCCCCTGTGCCCATGTCCTCCAGGGTCTTCCCAAGTTTCTTTTCTAATAGTTCCAGTGTGTCTGGTTTTATGTGGAGGTCCTTGATCCACTTGGAGTTGATCTTAGTACAAGAAGATGAGAATGGGTCGATTCGCATTTTTCTGCATGTTGACCTCCAGTTGAACCAGCACCATTTGTTGAAAAGGCTATCTTTTTTCAACTGGATAGTTGTAGCTCCTTTATCAAAGATCAAGTGACCATAAGTCTGTGGGTTAATTTCTGGGTCTTCAATCCTATTCCATTGATCTACTTGCCTGTTGCTGTACCAATACCATGCAGTTTTTTTTTAACACAATTGCTCTGTAGTACTGCTTGAGGTCAGGGATATTGATTCCCCCAGAGGTCCTTTTATTGTTGAGAATAGTTTTAGCTATCCTGGGTTTTTTGTTGCTCCTGATGAATTTGAGAGTTGCTCTTTCTAGATCTATGAAGAATTGAGTTGGGATTTGATTTTGATGGGGATTGCATTGAATCTGTAGATTGCTTTTGGCAAGATGGCCATTTTTACTATATTGATCCTGCCAATCCAGGAGCAAGAAATATTTTTCCATCTTCTGAGGTCTTCTTTGATTTCTTTCTTCAAGGACTTGAAGTTCCTGTCATACAGATCTTTTGCTTGTTTGGTTAGAGTTACACCAAGGTACTTTATGTTGTTTGTGGCTCTTGTGAAGGGTGTTATTTCCCTAACTTCTTTCTCAGCCTGCTTGTCCTTTGAGTACAGGAAGTCTACTGATTTGCTTGAGTTGATTTTATAACCAGCCACTTTGCTGAAGTTGTTTATCAGCTATAGATGTTCTCTGGTAGAATTTTTTGGGTCGCTTAAGTAAACTATCATGTCGTCTGCAAATAATGATAGTTTGACTTCTTCCTTTCCAATTTGTATCTCTTTGATTTTCTTATGTTGTCTAATTCTCTCACTAGAACTTCAAGTAGTATATTGAAAAGATATGGAGAGAGAGGGCAGCCTTGTCTAGTCCCTGATTTTAGTGGGATCGCTTCAAGTTTCTCTCCATTTATTTTGATGTTGGCTACTGGTTTGCTGTAGATTGCTTTTACTATGTTTATGTATGGGCCTTGAATTCTTGCTCTTTCGACGACTTTTAGCATGAAAGGATGCTGAATTTTGTCGAATGCTTTTTCAGCATCTAATGACTTTTTAAGTTAAACATTTCAGTATATTTAGGGAGCTCGAACATTCTTCTGGAGACCATCAGTCTTTAAGGCCACACCAGAGTCCTACTCTGTGCCCCATCTTGACTCTCTCCAGGCAGAGAGGCTCCCAGCAGGGATGGGCATGTAGAAGCTGGCCCAGACTCAGCTTGGACAACTCACTATCATGGGCCAGATGACATGCCCATCAGTGTGTAAGAGCCCTCTCTGTTGGAAGCTTATATCCGGAATGGTACTCAACCAAGGGTAATCCTGTCTCCGGGAGATGCTTGGTGACACCTGAACACATTTCAGATTTCACATTTGAAGGAAGAGGATGCTTGCTAGAGATCTTAGTGAATGATGTGACCCATTTGTCACTAGCTACTAGCAACTAGAGCTGGTCTTGGTGTTTAATAGTATAAACGTAGCTTATTTTCTTTCCTAACTGTGAGCCCTTTGGTCAGTCACACACTCACTCACTGTTCTCTTGCTCCTTATGGCATGTGCCTGTGAGGATGGAGGTGTGGTACCCATGCTTGTTAGGAGCTTGAGTGTACTTTGTTCTGGGAACAAAACAAAACAAAACAACAAAACAACTAAGCATATCCATCCACATGGGGGAGAGTGTGGCCCCTAGCAGTTCTCTCAACTAGTCTTGTCTGCAGAGCTACCCAGCTAGCAAACAGGGAAGGACTGAGTTGAGTGCAAGAGACCCTATAGGTTGAGCCCACTCAGTCTCTTCAGGCAGCTAGTATCTTTGTCTTCTTGCCTGATGGAATACCTGACCTTGTCTGATTTGGCCTCTGGTTGACACCCTGGTGACCACTTTTCTGCTGTCAAGCCTACCATTAAGTTTCTTCCTGGCTTGAACTCAAAGACCTGCCATCTTCTAACTCATTTGTTCCACTTAAGATCTTTGTCCTTCTACCATTCTGTCTTGTTTTACTGTCATTCACAGCCAACATGCCACTTCATGGTAATTGCTTAGGGTTGGGGGTGGAGGTCGCATCTAGGACAGGTTGATTCTCTGTTGTGGCTCATGGTCCTTACACCCAGATCTCTAGTCACTAAAGCCCTCTAGCAACCATTCTCTTCCTTCATATGTGGAAGATGGAATGTGTACATATGTCACCAAGTATCTCCCAGTGACAAGATTATCTTTTGTTGAGTGCCACACAAGATGTAAGCTTCCAATAGAAAGAGCTCTTAGAGCTCTGGTGAGCATATCTATGGTGGACTCCCTTGATTATTAGTTTATGTGGGTGGGGTACAATTCTCTAGGCTATAGGCCCTGAACTATATAAGAGTGGAAAGTAAGCAGACCTACATTTCTTTCTTTCTTTCTTTCTTTCTTTCTTTCTTTCTTTCTTTCTTTCTTTCCTTCCTTCCTTCCTTCCTTCCTTCCTTCCTTCCTTCCTTCCTTCTTTCTTTCTTCTTTCTTTCTTTCTTTCTTTCTTTTTTTTTAAGATTTATTATTATATCTAAGTACACTGTAGCTGTCTTCAGACACACCAGAAGAGGGCATCAGATCCCATTACAGATGGTTGTGAGCCACCATGTGGTTGCTGGGATTTGAACTCAGGACCTTCAGAAGAGCAGTCAGTGCTCTTAACCACTGAGCCATCTCTCCAGCCCCTTATTTCTGTTTTGACCGTGGATGTGAAGCAACTAGCTGTTTCAAGATCCTTCACCGTGATTTCTCTGCTGTGATGGATGGTAACCTGGAATTGTAAGCCAAATAAGACCCTTTTTCTCCTACATTGCTTTTTTTCAGGGAATTACATCACAGTAACAGAAATGAAACTGGACTAGAGAAGATACGTGTTTTGTCTTCTTTCCCTCACATCATGAATGAGAACACTGAGGCTTAGGTGGTTGAATGTCACTCACATCAAGGTCAATACCAGCCACACAGGCAGATGGCCTCCTACCTGTCAAAGAGAGTTCGGTGCTTCTGGGCATGGGGAAATTTCAAGGAAAGGCAGAGACTCCAGAGAAAGAATTGGCTACAGAGTTCAGACCAAGATTTCACTAGATAAATGACCATGCAAGTCTCCATTTCCTCTTCTGGGTGGCATTAAGTCCCCACCTTGCAGGGCTAGGACAGAGAGGTGGTACACTAGAAGCCCCAGCACCTTGTGAGTATGCTGAGCAAGGACTACTCCCCATCCCATAGCCAATGTGAAATTGAGGAGAAGGGATTACCATTGTCACCAGCATAGCTTGGCACCCATGGGAATGGAGGTCAAAGGACACTACTTCTTGGGAACTCGGTTAAAAGTACAGGTGGTAGGATTCAGAGTCTGTGATGGACAGGTGTGGGGTTCAGAGACTGTGACAGAAACAGCCAAGTAGTAGCCTTCCAGTTTGTATCGTTGTATTGAAGGCTGATTCAATTGACTAAAGTTGCCCTCCTGACTTTTCCCAGGGACTTATCTCTGCTATGATAATCTTATCTGTGCAGCTCAGAGTCTCCTATTCTCAAGAAGGATGTTACACTGCTACAAACATGCCCAAGGAGTATAGCGACATTTAGAGCTCAAATTATATCTTTTTTTCTACATCAGGGCCAGAACAATGGCCTTGTGTAGCAAGGTAGATTTCTTTTGAATAAGAGTCTCATAAAACCCAAGCTGGCATTGAACTTACTATGCAGCTGAAGATGTCCTTGCATTTTTGGTTTTCCTACCTTGCCTTCTAAGTGCTAGGATTATAGGCCTGTACCATTACACCTTGTTCATATGGTGCTTGGGAGCAAATGTGGGACTTTGTACATTCTAGGCAACTGAGGAGCATTCCAGCTGTGTGTGTGTGTGTGTGTGTGTGTGTGTGTGTGTGTGTGTGTGTATGTTGTGGTGTGTTCCTGTGTGTTTCTATTACTGGGCACCCAGTGGGTTTGCAGATGTTAGATGCTAGGAGAGTTCTCTTTTGTCTCTGGGCTCCGTCTTCAGCTCTGAATCATAGAGATTTATTTTTCTGGAATTTCTTATCCAGGTCAAATGCTTACTCTTTGGAGACTCTGCACAGAACATCACAAGATATCACCCAGAGGTCTGGTACTGACCAACTATCCATCTTTGTCCCTGGATTTCACAATAAGCCCTGTTCTATGGCTTGTTAGAAAGACTTCTACTATGAGATATGTGCAGAGAAAGGAAACAGAGATTTGGTGACAGAGTGGACTGCACCAGGAAGCCAGGGCCATGGGTATGGCCATGGAAAAATCCTGCTAGCCTAGAGCTCCTTGGTGTTAAGTTGTTTTCATTGAACATGTTGTTTGGTAATTTAGGATGGCACATGGGAATTTCTATCCTGGCTGAACTCTATAATCACCTGAAAGTGCAAATCCAAACAACTCCTAGCCACAAAGTAAGCAGTAACAGTAACCCATGGGTGGCCTGTGCTCCATCAGAGAACCATCTAGAATAATTGTGACTGATGGAGAATCTACACTTCTGTAACAGGGTGTCCCATTTCTTTGATGAGCAGATTGAGGCAGATTAGGAGGCAGATCTGGGAAAACAAGTCAAGAATGGCAAACTCTAAATTGCTGTCCTTTTGAGTATTGCTTTTCTAACCATGATACCCTGTTGGGCAGGAAGTTTCTTCAAGTTTCTCTCAGTATTTGAGCAGAGGAGGCAGGAAGATGAGGAGTTCAAGGTCAGCTACAAAGTGAGCCTGAGCTATATGAGATCTTGTCTTAAAGCTGCCTCTACCAACCAACCAACCAACCAACCAACCAACCAACCAACCAACCAACTAACCAGCCAACCAACCAGCCAACCAGCCAACCAACCAACCAAAATTAAAAGTTACAACAATAATATCCAGAGATCTTCGCCTTTTTTATCTTTAAAGTAACACATGAATGCCACCTCTAAAAAAAAAAAAAACTTTCTTGGAAAATTAGTAAAGGACAAACCTATTTTACTTTTTATTTAAGATGACCTTTGATACTGTCATATTGTAGGATATTTGAGTCCAGTTCTTCATGGCCTTGCTGACCCTACCTTAGCATCCCTCAGAGTGGTGACTTGGGATATGTGTGAAGCTCCAGGGAAAAGTACAGGCTGGCCTTGGGCCTTTAACTCCTGCTGCCTTCTACTTGGAACACAGAGGTTATCATGTAAGTTGCCTATGAATCTGAGGAATCTGGAGAGAAGGAAAATCAGGGTATAAATTTCAGCCTTCATGCCTGTAGTACCTTTTTGGTGGGGATTTACTTTAATGCTGTGAGTAATGTCTTCTACTGTACAGGTTACTTTTAACATTGGTAGAACATAAACCCACTGCCTTGTGGCTCACAGGATGGTGGCAATTGCTCCCTTCTCTCAGATTCATGGCCCCAAGGATCCAACAACCAGCTGAATCAATAGTTCTTCATGGGAGCTGGCCTTCAGTCTCCTCTATAATCTTGCTGCTTTCTACCTGGGTTTGTTTTAAAGGTGCTAAAAGTGAGAATCTTTAGATGAGGGCATGGCTCAGTGGTAGAGTGCTTGCTTAGCGTGGGCAATGTCACAGATCCCAGCCCTGCCTCCCCCCACCAGCATGGAGGCTGGTGTGTGTGTGTGTGTGTGTGTGTGTGTGTGTGTGTGTGTGTGTGTATGTCTGTCTGTGTGTAGCTTTTTCCTCATTCTCCTTTCTGTAGTTTTGACTAGATAAGTGATTTCTCCATGCTCCAAGGCCTGGCTGCCTTTCTCAAGGGAATGGCAGACATAATTTTACTCATTCCATTTTTATTACTTTGACACAACACACAGGTCCACAGTGCTTTCTTGGTATTTTCCTGACCATTAACCATCATGATCTGGCTGGTGATGAAATGGGTCTATAGGGATATAAAGTCTTTGGGTTCAGACAGACTTAGTTTAAAACATGACTCTACCAGGAGACTGTGAGCAAGCTACTCAAGCCCTCGATGTCTCAGATATCTTATCTTCCTGAAAGAGAAGGTAGAAAAGGTGCTTAACATAGTCAGTGCTCAGTACAGTGGGACCTGTGCTGGTCTAGCCAGCTTGACATTGCCCAGTGTATTTGCCAGTAAGGTGATGGATTCTCTCTGACTGCTGCCTGGCGCTTCTTCATCCAGGGGCACCCTAGATGCTATAGGTAGGCAGGGTAAACACTGGAGTGTCACACAAACTTGCTGGTTCCCTTTGCTATCCTCCCATTTCTAGAGTGTCTGCTGCTAAGCTCCCCCTATAATCAAATTAGATTTTAGGCTCTTGTTAACATGCAATGTTTTTTAGGGAAATAAATACTTGATTCTACTTTTAGTCCCTCCCTCCATTCCCCCCTCCCATGTTCCTTCCTTCCCTCTATTCCTTTTTTTGGTGGGGGTAATAATGGGTATTGAACCCAGGGCCTCACGCAAACTAGGCAAGACTTCACCACTGGGCTACATCTACAGCCCTCTTGATGCTGTTCTCAATCATCAATCTCTAAGTGTCATTATAGTCAGATTTTGTCAGAAAACCTTTCTTATTTGAAGGGAAGAAAAGCTCTCAGGTTCAGACAAAGGGATCCTGGGTTTAGACAATGAAGATCACCCTCCAGAAGCTTGATTTTCACTTGATTCTTGATCTGACTTTGTATACATCACAATAGATCTGCATTCCTCCTCCTTGGGGGTGTCTGTGAGATATTATTCCCTATGAGCCTTCCAGTTCTCTAGAGGAACTGTGATACCTGCAAATCAAACCTAGCTCTTTGAAACTGTGTGTGGGAAATGCCAAACACCACTTTTTGTCTTTTGTTGTTTTTGAAAAATCCTGATGCTGTAGATAGCGATGCTTGCTTGACAAGCCTGATGACCTGAGTGCGATCCTCAGGGATTACATGGTAACCCTGCACGTTTATCTCCACACATGATTCCACATATGCGCATGCTTGTACATGAATAAATAAATGTGAAAAATGGAATCCTGTCTTGATGAATCATTCATAATGTCCTGAAATAATTCTGAGGAGTCTGGCACAAGGTCCCATGTCTCAGGTCCCAGGTACAGCATAGGGGTGAAGGGGTGGAGTTAAAAACTTGCTAGTCTTAGAAGATAAGAAAATATCAGTGTTTGGAACCCTAGTTTCAGAAATGGCACAGCATGGAATGGACAATAAGGAAAGGTAGGTAATGGGGTCCACAGTGATTTAATTCTTGGTGATATTGTTCATTTTATGCAAATACCAAAAAAAAAAAAAAAAGGAAAGAAAAAAACTCTGGCTATTTGAAAATAATACAGGAATCCCTAGCCCAAATATTTAGTGGCTGACCAAACCAGAGTTATTTTTTTTCCTTCATACATCTGCCAAGAGAGTTAAAATAAATATAGATGTTAAATAAAAGGCCCAGGTACCAAAGAGCAAAATTTAATGAAAGCCAGAACTGTTAAGTATGGATTCCTGTTGAGAAAAATGTCAATCTCTTTCAGAGTTTTCCCACTGCTCCATTTTTAAGAAAAGTGTAGTAAAAATACATAATACAAGGTAACTTCTTTCTCACTTCTGTTTTCTCTCTACACATCCCTTGGTGAGAAGCATCTTCCCCGGAGTCTTGAACCCCTCCCAGCAAGACCCTCATTTCCACCACAGTCTCTCTCTATTCAACCAATGGGCTCAGGGGCTGGAGAACATCTTCCTAGGCCATAGGCAAAAGGTTTTTGAAGCAGCCGATGGTAGAGTTTAGTTCCATCTCTTCCTAGGTGTGGCGGGTCACACCAGCGTCTACAGTGGTAGGCAGGAGGCTGACGGGACAGCTGGCAGAAATCAAAGGCGGTAATCCATCTCCAGGACACTGCTTCACATGCCATGCCCATGGTAACATGGGAGAAACTGATCAACGTGAGAAGGGTTGATTCTGGGATATTTCTTTGCTGTGGCTGATGAAGAGAGAATGAGAGAGAGAGACAGAGATGGTGGTTGTCCACTGGAAGCGTCCACAGAGGAAGCCAGTTCTACTGCCCTGAACCATGGATAGGCTCTAAAAATCTTCAGCTCATCCATTGCTAATGATAACCCCTAATAGGGAAGATTGGATGGAAGCAGAGGGTAGAAGAATAAGCTGGAATATGGTTATCGGTAAAAGCTAGCGGCATGTGGCACTCACTGAAGCATGCACCTGGGAGTGGCTGCATGAGAGGTGGAAGTCAGTTGCACCAAGAGTGAGAGTGGAGGTCTCTGCAAAGCTGTGTGCCAGGGACTTCCCCTCCCTCCCAAAGGTTCAGGCAGCCTAGCATCACTGAGGGTGGCTCTTGTCACTTTTCCTGTCTGGCTGTCCTTTACCTTGGTCATTGCATTCCTGGGTGTAGTTTCTGGCCATTGTAATGCAATGTCCTCAGTCTGTCTTAGCCAGGGAAAAAGTTAGTATCCCTGTGTTAGTTAGAAGATGGGATCAGGCATCTTAAGGTCCCCTGATGTACTTAGTAATGTACCTCATCTCTGTCTCTTAAAAACAATTCAGGCTTTGCTGTCTTTCTTAAGATCTGATCACATGCTAAAACAATATTCTATTAACACAAAATCCCAGTTCTCTGCATTGACACAACTCACAAGTTCATATTTGGCCTTCTCAAACCTAGGACAGGTAACAACAGCACAGAAGGCTCTGCAGCAGGGGCGTGGATGGACTTCCATAATTCCCTATTGCCTTACTTTTACACTTAGCTTGGGCAACATTTCCCCTTATGCCAGAGGCTCCACAGAGAGTCCTACTCCACCATGGGGATCCAGTATAGATGTCAAGCAAAGGAAAGGCAAGAATCATGTATCACACCCCCTGACTGCCAGCTCCAAGGCTCTACTGGGTTCAGGAGGCCAGTTGCCCTTTGGCCACCACCCTGCCTTTGGGCATAAGCATAGTAGAACACACTTTCCGGGGCTGAGATTGACTTTGAAAGAGGTATACCATGTTGGTACTCTATGGCCTGTGGAATGCTCTTGAGTATGATAGGAAGCTTCTTCCCAGCAACAATGACCTTCACAAGTCCTCCTCCACTATACTCTGCCCATCCCTCCTTTTACAAAACCCTTATCTGAGATGCTCTTCATGGTTATTCTCTGATGAACCAGCATTTAGGTAGTATTCTCTCTGGGGAAGGCAGCCCCCTTCTCCAGTAGTGTCTGTCTCCATCCAAGGCATGGGCCAAAGGATAGAAGGTGTCATAGAGAGCTCCAACACTGAATGAGTTTGAAGGTCAAGTATTCCTTTCCTTGCTTGTAAGGTGGAACCAATCATGAGTCTTCAATCTGAAACTGAAGAGTGATGGGAAGGCATGTGTGTGGGGGGACTGGGGATAAGAAGAAGGAAAAGGGTTGAACAGAGCCTGCAAACCATGGGTATTAGTAAGAAAATAATGCACACACTAAGACACATTAACAACGGAATTAAAATGAAACAGTTTGATTTCTTCATTGATACCCAGTGACTCCATTTTCAGATGTTAGACTTCCTTGGACAGGATTTCTCCCATTATTGCAGCATAGAGTTAGTGACCATCTTCACTTAGCAAGTGGAAAAGGTTGAAAAAAAATCCCCAAACGAAAGGGATGATGGCCTAGTGGATTTTTTTTTTTAAATTCTTCAGGGACATTGGCTGAATTGTCCTCCATATGGTTGTGGTGGTTGGAGGTGGTGTTTCATTTCTTTGTTTTTTGGCACTGAAGGGCTTGGGATGGGGCTGGGAAAGCCTGAGCCTGCTTCCCAAGGGTTTCCTGTCTGCTCCAGTTACAATCCTGTGGCTCCCAAGGGCATTCCTGAACTGTGGCTCATGCAGGGAATGGATTGCATGGACTTGGGGAAGTCCTGGCTGACCACTCGGCCATTCTCTCCACTGCCGCTTCCTCCACTGGCTCCTGCCCCACTGTTCCGGGGGAGGGTCGACGTCCGTATGGCTTCATTGATGGATTGCTGTGGGATCAAACAGAAACCCTTTTCAGGAGGACAGGGGGGTTCTTCCCCAGGTCCTTGGTAATGATTACCAAAGGGGAATGAATCAAGTAGGGATTAAAACTCTAGCCCAACCTTCCTCCCCACTCCTGAGCGCAAGAAAGGGCAGTGTGGGCACTTCTCAGTAATTCTTAGTTATTTCTAGCATAGTAAGTCCCTTTCTGATCTAGAATTCTAATACCCTAGAAGTCAGAGGATTAGTAGCACCAATCTGATATGTCAGTCTATACCCAGAGGTTGTCTGTGCTCGTAGTAAGCAAGCACTACACAGACAGTGGAGTTGGGGGATACATCCTTGCTTTTTTTTGGCACATAGTCCTTTCCCACCACATTGTACACATCATCTTCCCTTATCCTTGGAGGGGCCTAGGCTTTAATGTGTTAGGAAGCAAGCTCTGTGTTATTTCATTCTGTGGTTACTACAGGTAGGGCATTTCCTCAGTGCTCCTGGAGTGGAGCTTAGGAAATCTGCATACAGTTTCCTAAGCTCAGTTCTGTGATCCCCGTTCCTGTCTTTGGTATTTTTAGAATGTTTAAACCTCTACCTCTGTGTCTATAACATGAGTCTGTCCAGGCAGCTACAGTCATCCTCCTATCCACTTGCTCTCCTCATTCTCCCCTTCCTCTTCTCCCTCCTCCTCCTCTGCCACCTCTATCTATTAAGAATGGCAGTACTTCACAGAGAGGACTTTGAACTATTAAGGGAAACTGATAGTATGCTATTGTTGGTTCAAATGATGTTCTTCTAACAAAAACTCGAACCCCCACTTCTAGCTCCACATGTGAGGGTACTGAGGAGTTATTTGAATAAGATATGTCACAAAATGTAGCCAGAAAGGGTCATGCACCGAAGAGAGGCCGCATGTTCAAAAGCCTTTATCTGCATGCCACCTGCTTCCTGTCAGCATGTACAACTTGCTGGTGCAGAGCAACAAATCAGTTCAGTGTTGTTCTAGGGTGTTGGAATTCTAGATTTTGGACAGACTCCCAGATCACCTCAGCAATTGAGGTGTTAAGTGGAATATTCAAGGCCCTCACCCAGGTCCTGGATTCTATCTTTTAGTTGAGAAAAGCATTGTTCTCTGCAAAGTTCCAGTGGAGGAACTCTGCGGTATGAAGATACCACCCTTTGCCTGCCTTCTCTACTTCCGAGTTCTCAGAATTTTGGATGTGAGGTTTAGTTTCTTGGTAGGAAGCAACATACTGAGAAGGGTTATCTGTGGGTTGAGAGACTTTCTTTGCTAAGACTGACCTCCCACACGTCAGCATGAATTCTGCTTCATTTCCCCCTTGAAGTCCTGCATCACCTCAGCTGACAGCAAAGGTTGGCTCCTCTCAGTGTGTGTATGCACTATGTATCCTCTTATACATAAGGTTTGTCTCTTTAAAGAAAGCTCATATCCTGGGGGAGCCCCAGACCATGCCTCCACAATCCATAGCTGTCCTTGCTGGTCACTACACAGATAGTTTATATAAGATATTCTTGAATTTATTAAAAAAATTCTTTCCAAACACCCTGGCTTTGTTGCTGTGGTCCAGAGATCACTCTGTCTCCTGTTGCTAGACTATTATGACAGTCTGATGGACTTTTTTCTTGTTACCCATTCTTACTGAACATTCTGATACTGTTAAAAATGGTTCTTCTTTTTTTTCCCCAAAATCTGTGATTCATCTGGGGGGAGGGGCAGGGTGGGTTAACCAAAACTAAAGTTGTAATGAAATCAATCATTTTAGAGGCTAATTAAAACAATAGAGTTGGAGACTGGGAAGATGGATGAGTACATGTTTCTATTCTAGAGAAGCTGAGTTTGATTCCCAGCATCCATGTCTGATGGCTTACAAATGCCTATAAGACCAGCTCAAGGCATCTGATATATGTGGCCTCTATGGATACCAGCACTCACATGCACACACCACTACAACACTTAAAAATAACTAAGAACAACTAAAAAAAAATTAAAAATTAAAAATAAAATCTTAAAATATAAAAGCTTAAATAACTTAAAAATAACTTAAAATGTGTTTAAACACAATACCCTTCATGAGTTGAAAAAGCCTTCCCCTGTAAGACAAGTGTCTTTACATGAAAATCTCAGCGTCAGGTAGCCACCTCCCTATGAATTCATGGTCATAGAGACCCGAAAGGCCTACAAATGATAAGGCAACTGCTTTTGAGTGTTATTGATGAAGATACAATAAATACACTTTGGTTGCAGGATATCAAGCTACAAGTAACACTAATTTCCTGCTGACTAGCATTCATAGTGCCAGAAAGTGCCACCTTAGACTAATGGGGGAATGTCATCAGTAGTAAACTCTCAATGCTACAGCACTGGCTTGCTAGGCAAGATATGTGTCCTGGTGCAGTAGTGGCATAATGGTTATGAGGGTAACCAACCACTTTCTGATTTGGTCTGAGCCCTGCCTGCAAGCTGCGCAAGGTTTAACCCCTGCCTAACCCTGTAAATCTGGGCAGAAGCTTATGATTCTAGATCCTATTGGGAAAAATCTACTGTTGTTTTGCTAAATGGACATGTCATAAAATTATCTTTTCAATGATTGCATTTATACCCATCGATTAGTGCTGTGTTCAACTTCGCCCAGATGATCTCTTTGCAATAGTTAGTTAATTTAGACACTCATAATTGATCAAAGTTCTGAAACTCAGTGACTGGGAATGCTCACCTCAAGATGGGATTATCTATATCAATGTGTCCTCCTAAAGGGTCAATGCACATCACAGAAGAGGGAGGAGAAAGAATGTCAGAGCTAGAGGACAGGAGGATGCTGTGAGATGTTGTCTTCCAGACGTGGCCGTGGCACTTAGTGAACTCACTGAATTTAACTGAACAAGAACCAGAACCACATCAAGCCAACGAAATCAGGCAGCATTCCATCAAGTAGCACTAACTCGGTGGCTTCCAAAATAAGAACAAAAACATCAAAAAAGTAGAGAGAACATGAAAGTGAAGAGGGGATGTGTTGGTTGGTATTCAGAGGAGAAGGGGGGAATCTGGGGGGAACTGTGATCAAGACACATTGTATGCATGTATAAAGTTATCAAAGAATAAATAAAAGATACTAAAAAAATAAAATTCATGATTCAGACAGATTTCCCCCCATATGATGCTCTGCCCACGCTGATTCTGTCTCTTCCTCAAACCCTGGAATTTAATTTATTTACATCCTCCCCTGGCATTTCTCCACCGAAGAGGAAGTGTGATTTGGATTGCATTCTTTTGAGTCAAAGGCCAAATAAATAGAACCGCAGTGCTACTCAGGAGAAATCCGAGCTTAGAACAGGAAGAATTAATGATTGTTGATTCTAATACAAGAAAGGTTGAAAAGAGAATAATATTTTAATTGTGTCAGTGGAAAAATATAGAACTTTCTAGAGTGTAGCTTGGAATTTCCAGCTTTTAAGATTTTGGTCTACTATGGTCTTTGAAAAGGTGTGTGTGTGTGTGTGTGTGTGTGTGTGTGTGTGTGCATGTGTTCACATAGCCATGAGAGTAAGTGTAGAGGCCACAGGTCAGCCTCCTGTTATTCACCAGGAGCTATCCACCTTGCTTTTTTGAGACAAGGTTTCTCACCAGAACATGGATTCCTCTAGGCTGGGTGATCTCTAAACCCTAGGGATCTTCTTATCTCTGTCTCCTCAAGACTGAAATTAAAAGTCTTACCACCATACCCGGCTTTCCTCATGTGTCCTGGGGATGGAATTAGGTCCCCATGCTGTGCATCAGGCACTTAATCAACTGAGATACCTCCATAGTCCATGTTCCTTTAACTTGAACAACAACAACAACAACAACAACAACAACAACACCAACAACAACAAAATGTAAAGCTCACATTGATTACCTTGGGCTATGTTCCTCAAAAGTCTCAAGCATTTCTGTGATATCTCACTAAAGTTGGCATGATGAGTTTTATCTTAAGGACAAGGTTAATGGCACAGTCTACACCAGAGGCTACCAAAAGCCGAGACAAATTTGGCATGTAACTGAGATCTTTCAACTTTAAAATACCAGAGCCATTTTCTCAGGGAGCTGAGGGCTGTCCAGAGAACACCCGACCACAGGTGGGCACTGGCCCCTTACTAGCTTCCTTCCTGATACACTTATGGGATCTTAGAGAAGAGAGGACAAAAGCCAGAACACTGGCATGGAAAGCAAGTTAAACAGGCAGTAGACCTTTATTTCTCATGCTGCACTGTTCTTTGGAATCCCAGGGTGGGAGGTTTAGGAAAAAAAACAAAACAAAACAAACCATTGATATCTGAATTCTATTCCACTAAACTCTGAGTGAATATCCTGGGAATCTAACTTTCAAAGCTTCTGGGGCGATTCTAAATTGGAAGCAAAGTTGAGCTTATCTACTGTCCCCAATCATTTTAAAGAAAGCCTGACATGTACGCGATTGACTTAAGACAAGTTATCTGAGACAGTGACAGAGTAGGTGACCTATTAAACAAGGTTCTTGTACTCTCCCAAAGTTAACTGACAATTACTAATGCCTGCCCCTGTCTTTGAGAGTGTGGCTCTCTGTCGTTCCCTCCCAACTATACCAGTCATTCTTAAGCACATCCTTAGAGATGGTCTGAAACAAGATCAGGGAAAGAAAGATGAATGAGAGGTCTAGCTGCAAAGTCCCCCAGTGTGGCTCTTCTGAGACCCAATTCTGCAATGGTGACCATGTTCCACTTCCCAGTCTTTCAGTTTGCTAGGAGAGTTCTGCCCAGACTCTGGATGTCAGAGTATATCATAATAAAGCTCAGGTTTCATTAATGACCCCATTCATCGTGCGTGCAAAGAAGTGGTTGAGCACTAACCATAGAGGATGCTTCCTCAGTGTTACAACATTTAATGCTCATTAAGTCTAGGCAAGTGTACAGACCCTAATCTGATGTGGCTTCAGCATACCATGTGTTGGCATTGTCACAAGTTTGAAAGGTCAGCTGCTCTCCAGGGTTGGAGGGGGCTGGGGGATTAATTTCCTTTGGGAGCAAGGTCAAAAATGAGGAAGATTTTTATTTTACTTACTATCAACAAGGACAAAGATGCTATTCGGTTTTCCCTGGAAGAGGTGAAGTGCAGATGCTCTACGGCTCTACTCAATTAAACATGTGCCCTAGGTGATGTTTTGCTTCATGATAGCTTAAGTCATACTGAGATGTTGTGGGCTACCTGAAGTCTTTGACTCCTCAGCCTCTACACTGCTAATTCAGTATTTCTCTGAACAAGGCTTACTGATTTCTAGACACTTCTAGGCAAGAGTTCTAGTGTTTGAGTCTCTGACTCTGGGTATCCTTTGCTGGCAATTCTCTGGCTTTGGCTAGTTAATTCCTTGCTTCAACCTAGCTAAATACCACTGTGTCTGGGTTGTTCCTGTTTGCATCTCCTCTGCTGAGTATTGTCCTTCTGCTTCCCCGGGGGACACATATGTTCTGTTTCTGACACCTCAAAGGGGGAAGAGTGTCAAGGAAACTCAGTTGAGATCCAGTGCTTGCCTCAATGACACAGCCTGAGTATAGAGTGTGGAGATGCATTTTGTTTATCTTTGTGACCAGCACAATGACTGGCACTTGAGGGACTTAAAGCACGTGCTCGAAAATGTATCAATCACTGGAAGAGGAGAAATGGAGCAGTTTAGAAGCATCTTGCCTAAAACCAAGAGCCTGGGCTTTGTGGAGACTTTGTTCACTATCTAATTCCCATCCTTTTCGCTCCTGGCTCATGTGACCCGCAGGAGAAAGCTCCTTTACTTCCTCTAGCCCCACTTATTAGCCTGTAGATCTTCAAGAATACATTACCTGGCTAATGAAGATGAGGAGCTGACACCTTGAGATGAAGGCTCCCAGCCTTCCCTGCCCTCTCTATTCTCTCTCCTCGCTTTCGTCCCTCCCTTTGTGCTCAGTTTTCCTCCTATTCCTCTTATCTCACATGATGACTAGAGAAAGGTCTCTTTGAACTGCTAAGACATGGTGGTGGTGGTGGTGGTGGTGGTGGTGGTGTGAGCCTGAGCCCGTTTAGCAGTTCCTGGCTTTAACAAGGGGTAAACGTTGTGGTCAGGAAAAGACATAGGATGAGACAGGATCTTTCCAAAGGCTCCTGTCACCCTCTGTCTGCATCCCTGAGTAGGGCCATAGGCTGTGCTTCTAAACAGAGATAATTGCTTTTGGGAAAAGCAAAGCAGCTCATTATGAAGCCCAGAGAGTGGCTGGAGTGCATTCCACTTATCTCTCCTAGATAAGAGAGGAACTGATGGGGCTTCAGAAATGAAGGGCCAGCTAGATTAATAAAGAAAGTGTCTTCGTTGAAGTGGAAAGATGGAAAATTCTATTAGACGTCCCATTGTTTTGTGCAGAAGTCATGATGGTGGATGGAACTGATTATTGGGGATTGTGCTGGACAGTCTTAGGTTAATGCTTCTGGGGGGCCCCAGTGGTTTCTGAGAACTTTAATAACAACTCTATAACGGGAGCTGTGAGAATGTCTCTCAGGCATGGTAACGTGACACAACGGCCTCTTCAAAGAGCCCATGCCATCTAAGATGCTGTGCACCTTCTGTGGGTCCGGACAAGACTGTCTCAGTTAGAAGATAATCCCAGCCTCTGTTCAGTTACCTGGGTTAATAGAAATCACTATAAACCTAGAGGGATGTTGGACGTTCAGGTGATTTTCTGCTTGGTGGATACCAAACCACACCATAGTTGATAAGCACACATAGGTATGATCAAAACCACCTTGGGGACACTGCTCTAGACTGGGCAGTTTGCATTATTTAACCTTGTGCCACTCTCTTCATGTTCTTCTCTTGCTCCAATAGACTTTTCTCTTCTGTGCACAATTCCACATTAACTTGACGAAGAAAAATATGTACCCTACAGCTAGAGCCTGTTCTTTAAGGACTCGTGGTCTGCATGGCTCAAAACATTCTAGTACATGTGACTAATAAAAATTACATGTTAATAAGTAAACATTAATAAAAGAAAACTTGAAGCCGTAGCTGTCTGCTAATAAGGGTGGTATCAGGAATGCTAGCAATCACTGCTGTTATTATTTATTGAGAGCATACTTCGATGTGGGTCTCCTGCCAATCCTTTAATCTATTATTTTGTATCTATCGCCTCTACAAATTTATGAAGTATATACTACCACTGTCCTCATTTTCAAAATAATAAAAATAATAGGACTGGAGAGTAATTAAATTTGTCTAAGGTGACAGAATTAAGAAACAGAATGGATGGACTCATGCCAGGCTCTCCACCCCTAGATATCCACAGGACACCGTGTCCTGGGGTCCCATGAGAAGGAGCTTTTGGGAGCTGACCAGCACCATCTCTGGGTCTCTGGTCCATGGGGAAGGGGTAGAGGGTTCCAAAGACTGTAGCTGGCTTAGCTCCTGACTGGCCCACACTTTGCTGCTTGAACAGCCCTTTCCTCTCTTTGGATGGTAAGGAAGGACAATCTGTAAATTTATGTTCTGGACGGAATTGGCAAAGAAAGCTCTGCTTAGGGCTTAGGGGTGCTCGCCATACCCCACCAAGTTCATGGGAGGCTTTAAGTATAAAGTCAATGACTGTGCTCTGATCTGTTTTTGCTATTTTTTTCCCAACAGAATGTGGAGGTGGGAGAGCTGGTCAAGCTGAGAGCAAGGTGCCCCGAGGTCCTCTAGACAAATCCACCAAACTTCCAGCCTTGCATTGTTCTGCTACCGTACTGTGGAAGAGCAGCTTTGAGAATGGGCCTCGTGAGTGGAAGAAGGGGTGAGGGATCAGCTTGCACAGAACATACAGGGGCTGGAACATGGTGGGAGGAGGGAAGCAGATTGCCAGCGGGAAGGCAGCTGGAACCATGACGTGGGAATGCCGAATGCCAGGACAGAAGGTCTCCATCCTAGGATGCTAACTCCTTGTTTTTTTTTTTCTTCTACCCTCACCCGTTTCATACAGAACTGAACACTGAGTTTCCAAGCAAGGGACTAGAGATGTCCTCCCCGGGGCTGACCCAGGGTGTACACAGGATGTACACCAGCCAAGGTGGGGAGAGGCTAGGCAGGGACCTGTGCTAGGGATCCAGTGGGGCATATGTGTCCTGCTCAGAAAAAACCTGAATATTGACAAGTGGACCTTTAGGACACATTATAGGACAGCAAACCCTAGGGGGGAAAAATCTTACTCGTCTAGTGAAGTCAAAGAAAGAGCCCAGGCCAAGATAACCACTAGCATGATACCCATAGTGGCTGCAATACTCTTCCCTTCTCAGTGTAAATGAAGTTTGCTCTTAAGTTTTGCCGTTTCCCACAAGCCTTCTCCAGTCCTTTCTCTTCATTCCTCTAGTCTTTAATGTCTGAATCACAGTCTTTACTTTATGTGTGTGTATGTGTGTTGTTTGTATGTGTGCATGTGTGTATGTGGGTGTGGTATATATCTATATCTATATCTATATCTATATCTGTATCTGTATCTGTATCTGTATCTGTATCTGTATATCTATATTTATATCTATATCTATATATCTTTCTATCTATCTATCTATCTATCTATCTATATCTATCTATCTATCTATGAGTGTATGTGTGTGTGGTGTATGTACATGTGTGTGTATGTAGGTCAGAGGTTGACATTGAGGGTCTTCCTCAGTTGCACTTCACCTTGTTTTTCCTTCAGAGTCTCTCACTGAACCTATGCCTCATAGATCTGGGTAGGCTGGCTGGCCAATGTGCTTCAGGGATCCCCCTGTCTTCCCTTTTTCAGTGGTGGGGTACTAGCTGTGAAATGCTGCCCCTGGTTTTTACGTGGGCACGGAGACTCTGAACTTCAGTCCTCATGTCTTTGTGGCAGGCATTCTACCACGTGAGCCATTTTCCTAGCCCTGAGCACGTTCCCTTATCCATTTCCTATTGAAATTCAAAGGTATGAAGGTCACGAAGGGGACCTAAGTTCTCTGCTTCCTTATGCCACTGTTCATATGACTGATTTCCATACATGTCTCCTCACTGGGGCTAATGGTACAATCCAGGGGCTGTGATACCAACACCCCAGCTTCCCTGCGATGCTCTCATCTGCATCTTTGCTAAGGAACACTTGGCCCTTCTCACACAGCAACCAGCGATGGTGAGCTCCCTATTCCCCGGGATGGTCCATGTGCTCCTGTTAGAAAGTGGGTTTTGCGCATTGTGTTCGCATCTATTTTCTGCTGATTCCAGCCTTTGCTGCTGTTGTGTGCTTTGGAACTCCACAAGGTGAGTCTGCTTGTCCCCTGGTCCAGCAGATTTTCGTGTTTTTCCTGGCAGCTCCTCAACCCTCTCCAGTTCTTCTCCTCTGCCTTCCGCTGTGTGCAGTGTGGTTTGGGGTTAGTGAACTAATCTGCTTACCTTTCTCTGTGGGTGATGCTCTCTGCCAGGGCCACCCATAATACAGAAGCTAAAAATGGACCCAGTTCACCAAGCATAGAGATCGGCACTGGGAACTGGGTAGGCGTGCCTTCCCTTATCTGGGCAGTTTGCTCGGATTGGATGTAACTTCAGAAAAATCAGCCTCTCGCTGTGCTGGCTGAACCCTGACCCTCACAGACCTGCCTTCAGAAAGACCCATTTGCTGTTTTGGGAACAGTATTTGCCAGCTACACCCATTCCTTCCCTTTCTTTTCGATCCCGATGTCCCTTTCAGTTTCTTCCTGATGCCACTCTGCTTCCTGAATGATCTCGACCTGTCCCTTTCTACTCCTTTGGAGCCAAAAAGCCTCTCAGGGAACCCAGCTGTGCCACTGAGAACAGGGTAGGGAAAGGACCCGGGAAGACGATGCCACCTTCATCCGCTTCGACTCGCTACGCGATTTGTAGCAGAACTCGATTAAGGCAACCAGCATGGCCAGTCCCAGCCCTCCAATCAGGATGTAGAACACGCCTGCCACATTGCTGAGGCTCAAAGCACTGGTCTTGTCCTAAGAGAAGGAGGTGGGAAAGGAGGGGAGGGGAGAGAGGGAAGTGAGTCAAGAGGCTCGAGACCATCGAGGCAGCAGCAAATTAACACACATACACGCAACCCCACACCCTCCGCAGCGTCCCTAGAGGGTGATTGCTTGTATCCATTGGCTGCATGCTCACAACATTCCCCGGGGGGGGGAGGGGAATGCATGCGTGTTTGTGTATATTTAAATCATCTGTGATCGTGTTGAACTTTTAATTACATCACCTCCCTCTTTAATGTCTTTTTTGGGACAGGAGATACCACAAAAACTCAGGCTAGATCCGGTAAGATCTGAACCCTTGAGCTCAACTAATTCTTTCAGGAGACCCTTCCCTTTAGCTCCGTGTCTGCCTCATCTCCGCTGTTGCTTGGCAACACGTCAGCCTCCATCATTGTGCGTGTCTCTGAGTGTTTTGCTGGGAGTTGGTATTTAAGTGAACTTTCCCCTAGATGTGCATTTGATTTCAATTTAATAAGACAGCTCTCAAACACGTAATAAAGGCAGAGGGATGCAAACCTTTAATGACTGCTCTCAGTCCCAATTTAAGGGGAAAACCTGGGAGGGGGGGCTTATATTGGCAGAAAGGCATTGCACTAGAGTAATGGCTCAATTTAGTCCTAATAATTATGCTTAATCGGTGTCATTTATTTTTTTCTATTGGAGGGGCTTGCTAAGATTGCTAGAGGTAGACCTGGATGGCTGAATTTAGAAATCTCAGTTGCCTGTAGTAAATGAGGCTCTGCTGGTTTCTGGGATGCCGAGCCACACAGGAGGGTGCTGAATTCCCAGAAGCCTGGGGAAGAATACTGATGTTCAGCAGGAGGGAGCTGAGCCCTGCTTGTGAAGCCCGTGAATAGAACTGCTGTGGGAGATTGTCCCGATGCCCTGTCATCCCATGAGCTTTAAAAGTGAGAGGAGTGAAGGAGAACCCTTTACAGGTAGTGAGAATACTGGGCCAAACTGCTGTCCACGGTGGAAGGTAGCGTCAGAGGAAGAGAGGCCACCATTCCACTCAATGCTTGACAGAGGCAAAGAACTCCTTTTAAGTCTTGGAAGACTGTCCCTCTCCAGTTGTTATGGCAGCTCCTAATGCCTTCTTTTATGTTGTTTTCTCATGTGAGAATGTTTCATTAAATCAAAATGAAAGGCATCTTTCAGCTTGCACTGGTACATGGCATTGGTGGCTGATTGGTGGCACGGGGTAGGATGCGTGGCCTTTACCCTTCTGTGTGTTGCTTTTCAGGTAGGGATCCAGATGAGCAAATGAATGGTAGAGTGCGTGGTCCTAGTTGCTGTTCTGATATCCACCCAGGAGGATCTGGGCATCCAGAAAGGGATTTCTTGTCTCCAAGTCTTTGCCCTTCTTCTACTTGATGCAGTATACAGGGTTCTTGGTGATTGAGCGTGGGAACTGCAGATGGTTTGCCCACCTACCCTGGAGAGAGCCCCAGCCAGCAAAGCCACGGGATTATCTACAGCAACCCCAGAGAGGCTTCTTGTGTGGCTATGACAGATGGTTCTTGAATAGAGGTGACTTTTGGCAATGCTTAGCCTGGCTCTCTAGGCAGTGGAAAGGATTATTCAAGGGAACAAACTTTTTCCTGTCTGGGATAATGGCCTGAGAAGAGAAATGTGAAAAACGGGTTCAACATGTGGTTCGGGAACTGGTAGAACACGGAAATTCCCACTTGTGTGACTCTCAGAATGCTCAGCGTATATCTCTGTTTCTCAGAAGGTGTGTAGTTTATAGAATTACTTAAGAGAAATTCCTCTTTCTGCACAGGACCAAGGTTGGGCAGGGTGGGGAGACATCTTAAAGCATCCCCAAGTAGCAGGGACTAGGTAAGAGGGATGCTCAGAGAGAGTTAATGGGGAAGCACTGGAAAAGAAGGCTGGAGGCTGCTGACTTCACAAGCTCACTCATCTTTCACAAGCTGAAGTACAGCTTTCCATGTCTGTAACTTAGGCTAGTTTATTCTTCATAGTCTCCCCGAGTTTGATTTGGTTGGAGGGGTAGGAACAGTGGGCTCCCACTTTTGTTACTATGAAGATTGCAGTGTGGCTGTATCTGACTCCCTGGCTACCACTTAGGGTGTATCTGTGAGACAGGTAGGGTTAGATCTTTGTGTGGAAGTGAGGGAAGAGTTGTGTTCTATATAACTATAGAAAGAAGAAGGCCCGGTCACTGGGTGTCTGGTTGTTTCTGGAGCGGAGAGCTTTCATCCTTACTCCCTTACTCTGTCTTCTTTCTTCTCTGGAGTTAGGGAGTGAACCCCAGGCACTCTTTGTCTCTGTCTCTGTCTCTGTTTCTCTCTCTGGTTTTTCTAGACAGAGTTTCACTGGTTGTCATGGAACATGCTGTGTAGACCAGGCTAGCTTTAAACTTCTGCCTCCTGAGCACTGGAATTAAAGGTGTGAATTAATTAATACCTGACTACCCTTTGTTTGCTTGAGACAGGATTTTTCTATATAGACTAGGCTGGCTTTGAACTGAGTGTGTAGCCTAGGCTGGTCTCTACCTTCTGATCTTCTGTCTCAGTTTTGGAAGTTCTGGGATTATATGTGTATATCACCAACCAGCTCATCTACCTATGGCCTAGAGAGATGGCTGCATGTTTGAAGACAGCTTGATGGTTTACTTCCCAACTATCTATCCCTTTTGGTGGACAAGTGTCACGGACCCTGGCATGACTGTGTGGTGAGGCGCTTGTGTCAGTGTGGTTTTAATTTAGTTAAATTTATATTCAGACAAGGTTTGTGATTTCTTCATGTGTGCCATTAGCTTTATGTATGGATGAAACTACATATTTCACCCTCTCTCTCTCTCTTTTGGCAGTGCTGGGCATTGAACCCATCACCTTAGGTATGTTAGGTTAGTGCTCTACTGTTAAGCTCTAGCTCTAGCTTCTCATCATTAGCTTTTGGGATAGTATCAGATTTAGATCTTTCTAAGGCAGCTTGGGATTTTCTGGTCTGTGGCCATCATTGACCTTCTTTGACAACAATTGTTGGGATAGAAATGGGCTATCCTAGGGCAGAAATAAAAATCCTTTTATTTGGAGACTGGCACTCTGACTCTTCCTCTGACCCATTTTGCACATAAAGGAACTTGCTTGTGCACTTGAGTAAATACAATGTCTCCGTACATGGCAGACTACAGGGTTCCAGCTCTGATGGGGGAAGGAAGAGATGGGCTTGGGGTCTTCCAAGTGTTCCCTGAAACATCCCATCCTTTTTCCACTCACAGCAGATGCACTCTCCTAGAGCCTGGCAGCTTGCTGGTAGGAGGGGAAAAAGTCACAACTTGTCTCCCGCCAGGAACAGACAGGGGTGACGGTGCGGAAGAGAGTGATGGGTGAAAAGAGAAAAGAAAAACCGAAAACTCGAAACTCTAATCTTGCAGAATTATTGGGTTGGTTACTATGGTGACGACCCCAGCTCCACAATCTGTTCTCCTGAACCTGTTGTCTTCAATTTGCTGCTTTCCTTCTGTCGGAGAGAGAGAGAGGAGAGAATTCCCCACCCTCCTGTATGTCTCCTTGCTCTTCCCACGTATTGAGGAACTGTCCCAGATTCCTTGTTTTTGAGCCAACATCGATTCCAAGAATGCTCAAGACCTTCCAAGATTTGGCCTTCATGAGGAAGATTGGTCATAGGCTTAGCTTTCTTTCTGGCTTAGGTGGATAGTTCTAGAAGTCAATGCCTTTGGCCCTGAGAGCAGTGTCTCCACTGAGACTAGTGCTGCCGATCACCTGAGAACTGATAGATCTGGACCAGTGTCCATTTCTCCAAAGGTCTCCTCCCTTTCTTCTTCTCTTCTGGCAGAATCCCACAGTGTCCAGGATACTTTCAATGGCTATTCTGGACCATCTGCAGTCTGAGGTGGCCCTTCTAGGCCTTACAGAAGAGAGTCTAGTTCTTCAAGGACCAGTTTTCCTGTTGTGTTCTTCCCAGAACTTACATATTTGGAGTAAGAAGAGATTTGAGGGATGGTAGTTTTCTAGGAGAGGCAGGTGATGGATCAGCAAGCTTTCTCACCAGCTGAGATCCAAAGGGAAAAGCCACCGGGAAGGGAGTGGACTCAACTAATGGACTTCGCACAGGCACACAGCCCTGTTTGAAGGTGGCTCACACAGCCTCTGTAGAGGTGAAAACTTCCAATATGGGTGCAATTTGGAAGAAGCTGGCAGGGACATGTCTGTTTGGGGTTGGAGTACTAAGACTTTTGGTACTTACTCCAACCCCAAGACATCTGAAGTATCCCAGGAGTTCCTCAAGGACCCAAGATCACAGCCTTTAAAAAGTTTTCCCCAGAGCCTTCTCCCTTTAGGGGAT